>JAQPPZ010000433.1:600000-943839 GCA_028583015.1 Wollemia nobilis | reverse complement strand
TTTACCTTTTAGTTCTTTGGTTGCATTTGTATTTTTTTTATTTTCTTTTAGAACAAGATCGCCAATCTCAAAGGATCGATGACGAACTTTCTTATTATATGCTCTTTTAAGCTTGTTTTGGTATGCACGGAGATGCTCTAAAGCATTGATGCATTTTTCTTCTAGGAGTTCCAGTGATCGAGTCCGCCACGTCGCGATATTCATCTCCTACTTCGGTGTCTTGAAGTAGCAGAGCCAAAGAAGGAACTTCTAATTCAAATGGAAAACCGCTCGACACCATATACCAAAACAAATGGTGAAGTGCCTGTGGGGGTTCGAACACTAGTTCGATATGCCCACAGGGATGGATATAATTGAATATGCCAGTCACGGCCATTTTTATTGACTAGTCTTTTGAGAATTTTGATTAGAGTTTTGTTAGAAGCTTCTGCTTGACCATTACCCTGAGGATAATAGGGAGTAGACCAGCGATGTTGAATCTTATATTTTTGACATAATTTTTTAACATCTTTATTTTTTAATGGAGTTCCATTGTCAGAGATGAGATTTGCAAGAATTCTGAACCTGTAGATGATTTGATTAAAAATAAATTTAGAGACTTGTGAACCAGTGTAGGAAGCTAAAGGCATAGCTTCGACCCACTTCGTGAAATACTCAGTGGCAGTTATGATGAACTTATGTCCATCAGAAGAAACAGGGTTAATTTTACCAATAATATCCAAGCCCCATTTAGAAAAGGGCCAAGGAGAAGAAATAGCCTGTAGCTCTTGTGCAGGCGCATGGACAAGGTCAACATGTTTTTGATACTTGTCACAATGGCGCACATATTCATGTGCATCCGTTTCCATGGTAGGCCAAAAGTATCCTATCCGAAGGAGCTTTTTAGCAATGACGCTACCACTAAAGTGTCCTCCACAAGATCCATCGTGGGATTCACTTAAGGCTGATTTAGACTCTTCTAAGTTTAGACATCTTAATAGGATACCTTCAAAAGATATCCTATATAATGTGTTGCCAATGATTACAAATAACTTGCTGGATTTAACTCCGAATATACATTTTTTTGGATTTAATCGAATGAGATATTCTCATAATCGATTAAAAACTTTTCTTAAATTGTCTAAATGATGATCTTCAATAAGAGAGCGAGCTATAATATCACCTACATAATCATGTAGGATATCATGCATCATATCATGAAATATGTAGGTCATGGCCCGTTGATAAGTTGCCCCGGCATTCTTTAGGCCAAAGGGCATCACTTTCCAGAAAAAGGTACCCTAGGGGGTAATGAATGTTGTTTTAGCCTGGTCTTCAGGAGCTATCCTGATCTGATTATAGCCGGAAAATCCGTCCATTAAGGACATCATCCCACTTTCGACAGTAAAATCAATAATTTGGTCCATATTTGGAAGAGGAAAGTCGTCTTTAGGGCATGCAGCGTTAATATCTCCGAAATCTATGCAAACCCTAACTTTGGTGGCTTCTTTCTTGGTGACTGGAACTACATTGGAGATCCATTCAAGCATAATCAATAGCTTGTATGAAGATAACATTCAGGAGTTTTTCTAACTCCCCTTTGACTAGCAGAGCCACTTTGGGATGCATTTTTCTAAGTTTTTGTTTAACGAGTTTAGCATCCGGATGGACCACTAGGTGGTGCATGACTACAGAAGGGTCTAGACCTGGCATATATTCATATGTCCAAGCAAAGACATCTTCATACCCTTTAAGAAATGCAATGTATTGTTCTTGTTTTTCTTGACTTAGTTCTGCTCCAATGTTGATTATGTGAGGGTTGTCCTCGGTCCAATATTAATTTTAAGGACATTTTCTACCTCCATGTGTAGATCTCTTTCAAAATTAGGTGGGGCAGGTGAAACGCCCAACTCTTGTAACTCTTGTAAAGTTAATTTAGATAATTCGTTCTGAGGGTCGGTGGCCTCAAGTTGAGCTATGGTTGGTATAGAACCATCAAAATAAAACCCGTTATAAAACATCTCTTCAACAGAGACATCATGGAAGATATCTCCTTCCAACTCTTCATCGGGGTCGACAATCATTTCAGGGTATGCTATGGATAGCATGTTGCATGAAAATGACAGATTTTTAAGAGGTAAATCAACATGTCTATCCAAATAGTCTTGATAGCATATGAGATAATCATCATCCTCAAAAGGAAAGGGTTGACTCTTACTAGGTAATAGGCCCACACCACATCGGGCAGGCCATGGTTCTACCTCGAAAGGTTCTTTCATGCCATTTTGGAAAGGTCCTAAGCCTTTCCCTTTATATCCCATTTTAAGCATCATGGGTTTAGCTTTAATATAATCGTTGGTAAAATAGCACCGAGCATATCCATCATGATGGGTTTTGATATTCTGAGGGATTCTTCCCTAGTCATATCCTTTGTACATGAAGGCGCAACTCCCAACTTGGTAAGTACTTCCCATAGGTTGTGGGAGGCCCAAAGTACGAGGAGATGGCGGAAATTGATTTAAAAGGTCTGAATCTTGCATGAAATCATTCATTTTTTTTTTATATTAAGATTGTAGATAAATCTGGTAAAAGATTATCAGAAAGGGCATAAGATGTAGAAGGCTTATTACCTATGTTTTGAGATGTGGAAGGTATGATAGATGTGTCTGAAGGTTTTGAATTTATGGGATTAGAACTTGAAGAATTGGTTGTAGTTTTAAGAGTTTTTTGATGTTCTATAGTGATTTGTTTAGTAGGTGGTTGATCTATATGGGAAGATGAAGTTAATGGAGGAGGAATAGATGAAATTATGGGTTTATATTTCACAGTTTTAGATGAAGAATAACTAGGATATGTGGATGACAGAGCAGGGCAAAATTGCACTCCAACTGGTTCTGCCAATGCACACATATTAAAAGGTCTAGGGTCGCCATGAATAGTGACCAACTGATTTTTAAACTCAAACTTAACACATTGGTGTAAAGTTGATGGGACTGTTCGCATGGCATTAATCCAAGGGTGACCCAAAAGTATATCGTACGATGCTAGGCAATGTATAATGAACACAGTTGTCTCAAGGGTTCTAGGACCAACTTGCAATGGGAGGGTAATGACTCCACATGTTTCTTGTGTTTCGTCATTAAAGGCTTTGATAATCATATCAGTCTTCTTCATTTCATCACTTCTAAAACCAAATCGTTGGTAGAAGTCAAAGGTGAAGATGTTTAGAGATGAGCCATTATCAATCAGGACTCGTTTGACAGCTACATCCCCAATTAAAGCTATAATATACAAGGGATTATCCTTGTGTAAACTGTGTTGTGGGATATCTTTATCCCGAAAGTCAATACAATCAATCTCTCACGTGATGATAGTATTGGCCATAGCTTCGGGTTGGATGTTTTGAGGTACCATCATCTGGCTCAAAGTAAGCATCAATTCATCCCTATGGGTGGGGGAGGATCTTAATAAATCTAAAAGGGAGATTCTGGTGGTGGTATTAGACAATTGCTCATTAATGTTGTAAGGGGGTTTAGTTTGAACAATAGGAGCATGACTTCCTTTATTAGGATTTTTTAGAACAAATGGAGCTGATCCATGGTTCTGGTTTAGTTCTTGTTGGGGATTTTGAGCTTTTTGTCGAGTGACGACTCCGATGGTACCTACAATGTTATAGTGATGACATTGAAAGGGTCTTGGTTGAGAGTTTATGGCTTGTTCATAAGGAAGGACTTCATTAGAAGAAGGTCGAGTAGTGACTCTTCTGGGAAATGGTTCTTCTGGAACATTAGCATCTGTGATAGGTTGAATAGGATCTGATTCGTTTTCAGAACTATTCGATTGAATGGTGTCTACTTCACTCTCACTATCTGACTCTATATTGCTAGAATCAAAAGTTTGAAAATTATGTAAGAGCCTGGTTGTAACCAGGGATAAGGTTGTGTCGAATGTGTGAGAGTCCTGAACAGGTAATTGCCCGCTAATGGTTCCTACATATCGGGTAGGAGGGGGAACATTGTGATGTTCAATTTGATTGGCTACCTCTTTACCATGTCTTGGTAAAGGGTGTTGAAATATGTCTAAAGTTTGATTGGCATTCTGATTTTGGTTTTGGGGAATATTATTTTGGGTATTATTAGGAGGTTTTTGTTTAGGTTGGAAGGCTTGCACTTCCATTTCATTATTGTCAATCAAATCTTGTATTTTATGTTTCAATCTCTTACAAGCGTTGGTAGAATGTCCAGGACCTCTATGAAAATCACAGTGCAAATCGGCTCTATATCCGGGTATGCTTGGGTCGGGTTCCTGGATAGTGGCGAGTTGGATTAAACCTCTTTCAAGAAGTTGAGGTAAAATAGTTGATAAAGGTTGGTTTAATCTAGTGAACTCTCGAGGAGGCTTATCGGGAGGTTTCAAGATGAATTTTTTCTGTTGTTTTTGTTGCATTGACATTAGCAACATTTACTGCTGTCGATGACTCCATCACCGACAACCTGTTTGTTTTTATATTGATTTCTAGATGTTTTCTCATCATCCTTCTTTCTAATTTTGCCTCTCCTAATGAGGGCATCTTCTACCCTTCGAGCTAAGTCTATAGCTTGATCGAAGGTAGTCAAAGTAGTTGTTGATAGCTCATAAGAAAGTTGTTCTTGTAAATTGTTAATGAAAATGTCTAACATTTCCCTATAGGGTAGCACAAAGTGCAATTTTCCTGTCAATTGTCTCCATCTTGCTAAGAAATCAGCAAAACATTCATATTTATCTTGTTTTAAATTGTATAGGTCTTTAATAGTTACATGCCTCTCAATGTAGGCACTAAATTGATGAACAAATGACTCAACTGTTTCTTCAAAGTTTCTTAAGGAATGAGTGGGCAATTGATAATACCACTCTAACGCCATTCCACCTAAACTTTTGGGGAACATTTTTAGTAATAGCAAGTCATTATGCGATATGTCATGACATGCTATCCTAAACATGCGAAGATGTTCTATGGGATCTTCGGTTCCTTTATAGATAGGTAGGACGGGCATGGGAAAATGTTTAGGGTATGGTTGAGCTACCACTATGGGATCCAATGGTTGGCTACAAATCTCTCGATAATTATATGAGGGATGGTAGGGATCTATCTGGTCCATACGTGAAGCCAATTGTTTCACCATAGCTTCCAAACTACTAGTTTTCCCCCCATATTGATTTGGTGGGGCATTGCCATAAGTGTTATGGGCGTAGGATGGAGGAACATGCAGATTAGATGCCATGTTACTATTGTGTAAAACATTGGTAGGAAAGATATTATGGAGGAGTTTTGAAGTTGGATTGTGTTGTATTGTAGATTGTTGAAAGTTTGTATTTGGCTTTCTTTTAGATTTTTGTCTATTTAAAGCATTTTGCTCAACTGTTTGGAGGAAGGAAGTAGTGAATGGAATTTTATTTTGTGCAGGAGTGATTTTAGGTTGAGTAAAAAGTTGCTTAGGAGGTTGGGTGACCCGTTGTTTGGTCATGGCTTGGGCTATAGTGACCATATTCGCATTATATGGTCCACCCTTATCACTTTCTTGATCAATGAAAGACAAAGGATTAGTTTGCATATCAATCGCCCATTCTAAGACTGCTTGAGCATCACTAATTTCCCCTTTATCAATACGGACTGCCACATTAAGGATGTCGATATGTTGATTAAGAAATTTTTGAAAATGTTCTGCGTTGTCAAAAGTGATGCCTCCATTTGGAGCTATTCTAGGGGATGAAGATTCTTTAACACTTCCTTCTTGTTCCTTATCTTCACCTAAGTCTTCATCCGATTGACCTAGAGTTTCACCTTCCCGATTTGTATCTCCAAGAAGGACATTTGGGTTTTCAGCTTGTATTTTGTAGCCAATCTTCTCCTTCTCCTAAAATTTCTTTACCATTCCTAAGTTTAGTCATGGTGCTAAGTTTTGATTTCAGAAAAAAATATATATATATATATATATATATATATATATATATATATATATATATATATATGCAACAAAAAAAAAGGTATATATTTATATATACCTAATGCAATATTGTAAATGAAATGTTTAAGTTTTTTACTATGTTTTTTTTTTTTTTTTTAGTTTTTCTTTGAAACAATATAATAAAGACAGCAAATGAAACAAGAAATGCACACAATAATAATAAGGCTAAAAGTAGATGAACTAATCTTCTATGAATAATATATGAATATCATTAATAGGTTTAAGCTGTTCAGGGGTCATGAAATGTTCTTCTTCAAATTGAAAGTTTTCTTTTAAGAATTTGATGAAAAGGGCTATGGTGATATTGTCTGTCTCAGATGCTGGTTGATAAAAGTAAAGCTCATGGCAATACTCTCGATATAGCACAGCACGCGAAACTCTATTCCATCTTTCCCTATCTGTGAGAACAACTTCTTGGTCCTCTAAAAGGCCTCGGAATCGATGTACAATGTCTGCGTTCTCGAGGTATTTCTCGAAGCTGAACAACTCTGAAGATACTAAAGCTCTCCTATAGGCTAACCACCTATGGCAAGCTCTCTGAAGTTCATGATAGAACACTAATTGATGAGGATCCAAGATTCTACCCAAGACTAGCCTCTTAATCCTGTTTAAGTTGTGTGGACCTAGATGAAATGATACTAAGTCTCCCGATAAGCTCGTCCCACAAGGATTGATTTCTACTTGCTTAAGGGACACTAAGGACAGAATTAACTTCTATGGCCGCTAATTGGTTTACTACGTTTATAGTAACTGCTAACCTCTTTTTAGGAGCTACCATCTAAACATGATTTTGAACCTTAAATGTTTTAAAATGCATCTAAATTTTTTTCTTTTTGTCTTGTTTATTTTTGTTCAAAAGGTTATGATGCATTCACGTCGGGTTCACCAAAATGTATCGCTCTAAATTTTTCACACCCCTACCTTTAGGCTATTGGATCCGCGCCCGGAAGGAGGATGGGAAAAGGATGGTGTGATACCTCGGACGAGAGGACTTTGCGAAGGTCCCGCCTCTCAAGGGAGGTGCATTTTGGTGATTTTTTGACGGATGGTGGGTTCACCAGGAAACATTTGACGGCAATTTCCATGCCTAGGTTTTGGGAATGAGTTTTGATGAGTTCGTTTTATTTTTAAGCATTCATCATAGGTTTTGTCGAATGATTCTAACTTAAACTACATGAAAATGCAATTTAAATGCATACAACAAACAGAAAGGAAAATAGAAACAGAGAATTTGCAGGAGGCCAATGAAGATTACCTGATCCGGAATTTTGATGGAGTTTCTGAAGCTTGAAGCAGTCTGGATCATCCACAATTCAACAGAATCGCATTCAATTTGATAAAATCGTCTGAACTGACAAGATCATCTGAAATCTGACGAATTCGTCAGACGAATTTATCAGAGACCTGCAAAACAGCAAACAGATGTGAAATACGAGAAATTCTATTTTGCAAACAGGGGCAAACTATGTAAAATAGTAATATGAGTGTTGAACAATATACAAGAACAGAAGTAAATGCAAATAACTGTGTTTAGATAGCAGAATATGATCTTAATCTATAAACTTAGACAAAATGGGTGAACTCCAAATGCAATATAATATAAAAACTAAATAAAAAATCTAATTTACAACATAAAATGACAGAGAAAAGAGACAAAAGAACAAACTCCAGGCACTGATTGCCTCGATGTGCGTTGCAGTCGAAATCGTCTCGCATCAGTACGAGATCGTCTCGAATTTGATGAGATCGCCTCCGATCTTGATAGGTTCGTTGGCTGCGATAGGTACTGGCTCCGGCTGAAAACCAGTGGTGTACCTACAATGAAATGACTATAGGACTAATGCAAAATATGAATTATGATGTTTTAGAGCATAAGGGTTCAATTTGCATAAAAATTCAGCCAGGGGTTGGGGAGGGAAAAGTCTTAGAGTTAAATAGGCATAGGATAGTTGTTGGGAGGTTGGAGATCATCCCAATTTGGGAGATCTCCAATGGGGGAAGGGTCCCAATGGCGCAGACACGCTTCTACCCGGATTGGAGACCCGTTGGAACGGATTCCAACTATGCAAATTCAGTTTTGCGATGAAATCGTCTGGACGTTCTAGTCCAGACGAAATCGTCAAATCTAGGGCGATATCGTCTGATTGAAGACGATATCGTCAAACGATCAAAACAACTGCTAAAAATGGCACGAAAAAGGAGGAAACGGGTTTCTCGACGGTTAACGGGCGGTTTGGGAGGTTAAATTTGAATTTAAATTTATTTACTAAGGTGAATGTAATTATTCCAATTTTACTGTGCCAATTTTAGGGTGCTACACTGTGATGATCTAAAAGATCTTCAATGCCTCGTGATCTACCTATTCGGATATAATCTACCATTTTTGGCATGACATCCTCTCCTTCAATGGTGATTTACATCGATGTAGCTCACCTACTCTCTAACTTCGATAGTTTTCTTGTGGTCCACACCAGCACCATCACCCTACTTCGCTCATAGATCTGACCACTCATTTGCCCAATATGCCCAACACTCCCGAGGCCTAAGATCTAACATCGTTTGCAAACTTTTTCATTGCAATCCCAGTGCACAATTTCGCTACACACAGTTTTCTTGATTACCCTGGAAATGATCTTCTACTGCTCTGCCATATCATATCCATATTTTGTAGGCCTCCTCCATGTGTTCCAGTGTTGAATTGTCATTTTAGGGCTACATGCTATAGTTTTTGAATTTCTCCTGCTCTTCTGGTGCTCGTCAAACTATATTCTGAATATTCTAGCATTTTCACCACAAACTCACACCATTGTGACTTTATGTGGACTCACTCCACATTTTTCGATGATAGAACCTAGGCGATTTGGACTATTTCCTCCCCAATTCAGATGACTTTCGGTTAACCCTTGCATTTTCTTGGTGACCAACTGTGATTCCCAACATCCAGTTTCTCATTTTTGTGCAGTTTTCTAGGTCATTTTCAACTTTCAGGTGACATCCACGCACCCCTATCTTTTTTGGGGACTTCCATATTTTGACTATCCATCGGTATCAAATATTTTTTATTTCCTAATATTATTACCTTTTTCGATACGATTTCCAAGCATTTTTGGTATACTTTTCATTTTTCGGCATCCATCAATTTTTCGATCTCGTGCTCATCAATTTTTTTCCAAAATGTATTTTTGGGATTAATCCCACATTTCTTGTAGTTTTAACTTCTCGTGGTTTATCTTGTGCATAACCTCCTTAATTGAATAGCCAACCTTCACTGGCTATTCCTTGGCTATTCCCCATCATGCTCCCTATTGGTTTACCTCCTTCTCTTTGGTTGCCCTATTTGCACACCAAGTCAGCTTCGAGTCCCACCCTAACTACCCTCCACCACATCATCTATGAGCTCTACCCCATAATCCATTTGGTCTCCTGATTCGTACATCATCCACATGTCATAGTTATAGTCCGTCTAGTTTCCATCAACCTTTGTCTTTTTTACTGCTTACATCCACCTCTACATCATATGCCAACTACCTCTAACAGTGACAATGGATATCATGTCCATCATGGTATTATGTGCCCTTTTCATTTGGTTATTCCGGTTAGTCCTATACCCTATTAGCATTTGTCGCTATCTGCCTTACACGTGTCATCGCTGCATTTTTGTGCCATGTCCCCTAGTCGCATCGCCACTATCCTTACCCCTACCTGTTGAAAATTGTTGATCTTGGATCACCTACCCATTGGCCATTTACTTCCATTGCTACCATTGCAAATTAAATCTTGGCCACCCATTGCCATTGATCTGTTGGAGTCGTTGCCACCCATTGCCATTGAAATTTAATGTAATTAAATATTGTGCATTATTGCCATTACTAATCACTACTAGTTGTTGGAGATCCATTAGCACTCATTAAATGCTAACCATTGGAGTTCATTACTATTATTGGTCATTTCCCATCACAACTCGTCATTGATTTTCAACCATTGGAACTAAACTAGATTTTTGTTAGTTCATCCTTCCAAGAGGCCTTTGCAATTTCAAATTTTACATAGACGTTATTGGACCGAGTATACCCTTGCATATACTCGTTGAAAAACTCATTTCGATATCTATCCATTTTCCATGGCATTTTTTCCATTTGACCCTATTTTGTCTCCTGAGTTGTATCCCAAATAATTCCTTCTTTATTGGGGCTGAATTTTGCATTTTGACTTCGATTTCATCAATTTTCATTTTCTTTCTAGCTCGCACCAGCAGTATGACCAACAACATGGCCTTAGCTAACAAATTGGCCAAAATTTCTGCCTAAACATCCACTGCATTGGTCGACATTACTGCCAATCAATTAGCCACATTAGCCATAGTGACAACCCAAGTTAATAATTTGGTCGATAAACTTACGAACCTCACACTCAAGTCCTCAACACCTTCTGTTTCCCATGCAAAATGTGAGGTTTGTATTTATGAAGGCTAACGAGATCCTAATGTTCTCAATACTTGGATCCTCGACATGAAGACCTAGTTTGACTATAGTAAAACAACAGAGGATGACAAAGTTCCATTTTTTTATGGGTTTTCATTAAGCACATCATTAATTCTCAATGAATTTGTCAATCCAAGGTAGTGTACAAGGCTATCTATGAAAGAAGGAGTGAACAGGGCTATAATTTAAGGTCAATTGGGAGCAACAAGTCTTATTGGTGGAACTGATTGTGTGGGTATTTTTAGGTCTCTTCTACCTCTAAATTGCATAAATTGAACTTTAATCTAATTGCAATAATGAAGACTAATTTCTTATTACAAAAATGAAACCTTAGTTACAGTTGCAAGAATGAAATCTGATTAAATTGCATAATTAAAACACTAGTTATAGTTGTAGAATTAGAGACCTAATTATAGTTGCAAAATGAAAGTCTATTTACTCTTGCAATAATGAAAACTAAAATTAAGTCCTGTCAATGCTCTGTAACATAAGGTTGTCAATCTTATGTGTAGGGATTGACAACAAAAATAATAATGCAGAAAAAATGCAAAAAATTGTAAATTGCTGGAAATAGAAATTACAGTAAATTGGAAAGTTGTTGGAAAGCAAAAAGACTAATCAGATCTACTGCTAATCACATAACAAAATTATCTTGAATAGAAAATAAATTATTAGGACTGAAATGGGTGTTAACTACTACAACAGAATGAAATTGACAAGTTTCACAGCTTATTCTACTGTAAAAAAATTAGAACAAAACTTGTCTGTTAGTCCTCCTCCTATGTCTGGAAGTGGCCAGCCTCCTTTTTCAGAAGAAGGTATGAGTTCCTCTCTCTCTAAATATTACTCACACTCAAACATAATAGAATGAATAGAAAAAATTGTACTTTATTGATTCAAAACATGATTACAAATCTACTGCTAAAACCTGTTACAAAACTATAACAGTTTTAGTTTTCTCACTTATTCTCTATCTATATTTTCTCTACTACTATTTCTACTATCATCATTATTCTTATTCTTCTTCTTATTCTTAGCTCAACCTTGATGGGAGCTATATTTTATAGATGCCGAAAATCTAATTACAACAGAAAATAAACTCTGCAAATCAATTCCTATTATTCTCAGAGTATTCCCTAGGTTTATCCTAGAAGAGGATCTTTTTCATAAATTGTGGCTTTGGACGACAAGGACGACAAAGTTATATGGGAGATATTTTTCTTTAACCTCCTCAACATTCTTTCCCTTTTTCCACCGTCATAAATTAGTCAACAGGTCAAAAAGTACTTTTTGTTCTTAATTCGGAGCTAAGTGGCTCAATCCAAAGATATTCGCTCAATCCGAAGAGATCGTATTTCTCAATTCAAAGATCTTCGAAATGACCAACTATGTACTCTTCAATTTATTTTAACTACATTTCTTAGGTGTATTAGTCCTCAAGATCATATTGCAATAGCCTTCATTCCTCTTCATGTGTGAATTCCATGTCTTGCCATTCATTGATAGTTGGCTGGAATTTACACAGAAAACTCGATTCTATTGCATAGTAACAGTTCTTTGAATTATTTGCTAAATTCAAAGAAATTAATGCTTGAGAAACATCAAAATAAAAATAGTAAAGTGTTGCTATCAGCCTAAGCATATCCCTTATGTAACAGGTCATGGCAAAGTGACATAAAACTACACAAAAACTATAAAAATCAGCATGTAATATTTCAAACACATCAATCATGCAAACAATTAATACACAACATATTATATCAACTTAACTAGTATATAAAGTAAATCACGGAATTTAAGGTAATTTTTAGTTGTTCAAAACATGCTATGATGGAGGTATTTCTAGGCCTCATCATTTTCCCCCCAACTTATATTAATGCATGTACTCATGTATTCTGTTGGGCTATAGAATCACAGATATCCATATTCAAGTTCCATGACCTGTAGAACAATTTTTTTCCTATATAGTATCCTTTGTTCTCCTGAAGGTTTCTGAGCCAACCTTCAAACTACTCATCTAGTTGAGGATCCTCTTCAAAATAGTAGGGAACTGGAGTAATGATGGTTAGAGGCCTAAATTTGAGACCTACCCAGTTATGCTGCATAATTTCAATAAGTTGTATCACCCCTTCTGCTCTTCTTTTGGACCATTCCAGATTAATGGGGGAGATAGGCTCCCTTTTCTGTAAAGACATGGAAAGTCTTGTCCGTCTATTTTTGCAATGTGATAATGCTGGAACAAAATTTTCATTACAAAATTTTTAGAATTTATTTACACAGTCCCTCAAGTTTCTCAAATACATCCTTTTGATATCGTCCCTATTCATCATGAGAAAATGTTGTATGGTGATAATAAGATGATTTGGTTGAATTGCTCTAACTAATAATTCAGCTCTTAATTCAATTTCCTTATTTTGATTTTTTTCTTGGTCCTAGTAAAACTGATTTTGTAAGGTAGACATAAAAGCTCTCAATTGCATATCTCCTATGCAACTTGGGGGTGGAAATCTACATCCTCTAGAATGAAAAAGTTATGCAAAAATAACTCACATAGCAAGTTTTTCTACTCTGTAGGATTGTTGAAGTAAGCTTCCAAAAACTCTTCAACTTTTTCTAGTTTATAGAGGAGACCTGAGCTAATTCTCATAACCTGCCATCTCAGATATCTCTCCTTCAGAATGAGACTGTAAAACCTACTAGGTCTTCTGAATTGAACCAAAAATTCAGCAATTTGACACAGGGTCGATTACTTTTTCATTCAATGCATTGATTTATGTGTCCTTTGTCTCCAGCTATTTTCCTACCAGTTTCAATTTCTCAACCTGTGTGGCAAGATTTTCATATTTGATCATCCACTTAGCAATGTCTGTATTATACTACTCCAGGGATACAATATTAGGTGGTCTAATTACAGAGTTGAAACTTAGGCACGCAGTTCCACCTGTACCCCTTTTTCTGCCACTTCTACTAGTTGGACATATGATAGCAATTCTACTTGTATCCCTTTTTTTGCTACTTCTACTAGTTGGACATCTGACAACAATTCTACTCGTATCCATACTTCTAAAAAAATCTTATTCAGAGGAGCACTTACTTGATTATTTACATTTTTCTATTCAAAATGCTCCTGTGCTGGTGTTTCTTATAGAAAAAATTGTTGTCTCTCCACAGATATTCTTTTTTGGGATCTTGATCGATTCTGGAGCATATCCGAATTGAGATGGTGTTGCTTTGAAATGGAAGGGCACTACTTTAGAATGAGCTCTTGTGTTTTCATCCAAAGATACCTCTATTAAGGGGGAAGAATTATCTGCCCTAGATAATCCAAGCAGTAATTGAGCCAACTCTTCCTCATTATCTGTTGTAGTTGACTATTTTTCAAATTGTAATAGTCTGCTCTGTAGTTCCTCCACTTCCTGCTGCAACTCTACAATTCTTTTTTCATGTTTTCCAAAGATATTTTCCTTCTTCTCAACCATCTGGTTTGTGTTTTAATCACACTCTTGGATGCTCTCAATTGTTCTGCAATGTCCACCTCCTCTTCTTCTGATTCAAAATCTGATGCAGACAAATTATCTGTAGTTTGTTGCTCAACCATTATCTCACTTTTTGTTTCAACTGTCCGGTCCTATTTAGAAGGTTCCATAAGGTTATCTATGATTGCATCCAAGTTTGCATCAATTTCAAAATTTTCTTGTCCAGACTCTTCCTCAACCAACTATTTAGGAAATTTTGAAAAATCCTCCAAGGTGGTATTTACAGTGGCTGGTTGTATTTCTGTGACATCAGGACTGCCTTAGTTTTTTTCCTCTCCAATCGTCTATTTTTTTGTTTCTTTTAAGTGAAGTCTTGTAGACCTCCTAGTTCCTAGTGTATACTTTCTCTTCTTACTCTATTTTCTTGTGTCAACAGGGGCTGTAAGAATTGTATCAGGTTCTGATGGAATTTCCTCTACTTCCATTTTTGTCTCTTCTCCAGTTTTGCTAGGAACTTCACTCCCCTATTATGTCAAATCAACAATATTCTCAAAAAAATGGTCCCTCTTCTATTTTCCTTTTCTGTTTCCAGTTCCAGATCCTCTCTTAGTTTGTGAGGTTGAAGATTCTAGGGAAATGTACTCTGTTGCTTTTGTAGCAATATCTATAACAACATTTGTTTCCTCCTCTACAACAGTATCTGTTTCCTCCTCTGCAGCAGCATCTAAGTCTTCTTCCTCCTCATCCTCTTTTTTGAAGACTACATCAGTCATAGCAGAGTAAAACCTATCAAATCTTCTTAGGTTTCCTCTGAAATGATTCTTGCAAACCAATTTGATAATACCATGGTGGCGAGGGCTCATTTTTCCATCCTAATAGCGTTTTGCCATGTTTTACTGACTCCTAGTGCGAGATATAGGGGAATATTTACCCTAACCTTAGGTCGTTGCCTACCATGTCTAAGGTGGTTCAAAATTTTAAAATGATGCCCCTGATAAAACTACATACTGCCCTTCACAGGTTAAAAACTTGATTACCCATGTGGCTACTTCATCCCAAGGTTTTTTTAAGTTGGTCCTCTTTACACCCTTACACATGTTATTCATCAAGTATTCTTGTTCTTTATCATCTTCTTCTAGAAATTGACTAACTATGTTTGCTAGTGTATTATTGCCAGTTCTAGAAATTTGAAGACCCTCTAATGGAAGTTCGGTAATTTGACTAAGAACTTTAGGGATTACCTTAATTCTCATGTCGTTGATGTGCACCCTGTTATTTCTGAATGTGCGGGAAAATTCAGCAGCCAAATCTTCAGAGTTTCCATCGAATTTGTCTAAAAATGGCATAAACACTCCATCTTAAAAAATTTGTAACACTTTTGGAATCTCTCGAAGGATGGTAGTATCTGTTGGTTCCATTTTTATCTTTCATCCCATTTTTCTGTTCTTGTTGTGCTGAAAATACTTCTCACCTTTGCTGTTATAGCCGTCTGCTAGGTCACTAGTTTCTAGTTTCTGCAGAATTATAGGGTTTTCTCTTTCGATTTGTAATGTTTTATTCTTCTTCGGAAATAAATTCTTGTAATCATGTTGCATTAGTGATTACTTCTTCAGAATGAAGAGTGGCACACTTCCCTATTTTTGACTTGGACACATGTCCATCAATCATTGGACATACGTCCTTGTCATCAAATCTCCTTAGCTCATCCGATCTATGCATGATTTTCCCACATGGATGGTTATCAGCAATGAACGGTGGTGGCACATTATTAGTTATTTTCCTCATGATTTTGTACTTCCTCGGGATGAGATAAATCTCACCGTGAACTAGTTGACATGTGTTAATGATCACATGGAGCCAAAAATTTTGTTGATCGTGTCTTTTCTCCCTCCTTGGATGCCACGTGGAAACATAACATTAAGTGCTCATTTCAAAGATTAACTTTCATTCTGAAGATAAAGGTTCACTCCGAATGCAAAGCAGGACTTGTCATTCCGAAGACAGTTATCAATCTGAATATAAGGCTGGACTTGTCATTCCAAAGACAATTTTCAATCCGAAGACAATTTTCAATCCGAAGACAAGACTGGACTTGTCATTCCAAAGATAATTTTCAATTCGAAGACAAAGCTTCATTCCGAAGATACAATGCAACAGTCATTTCGTAGATACAATGCAACAGTCATTCCAAAGATATAGCAGAAACCAACATTTTTCTTTTAAAACATGTTTTGCTTATGCCAACTCTTATGAACACTTTTATACTAATGGTTAATTGTCATATACTATATATCAAATATTTACAATGAGAAAAGTGCAAGAAACATATACCTAGTTAAAAAAAGTTAATGCAAGTTTTTGAAAGATGACTGCTTTTGTTGATGCTCTGTTGAGGCTTACTACAATACTTCAAAAAAAAATGTAGTTGGTGAATTTTTACAATGGTGACTCAAAATTTTTTAAGGTTATGCATGCCAGAAAACTGGTTTTCATGCATACCAACTCAGTAGTGCCTTAAAAAAAGGTTTTCACTGCTAAGTTATTCATTTTTCTCTTTTTTTTTTTTTATTCTGATTATGCCCATGAAGGAATTCACAACCAAAATTTATTCATATTTTTGTTTTCTGATTTTTTTTATTTTTATGTTTTCTTGAAATCCATGATTATGCTTAATCTGTGGCAATTATGGTGGAAGAGGAAATCTCTTCTACCTGTTGTGCATCCAATCTATCAAGTTGTTGCAAGAACTCCTCCTTAGTCAGAGGTGTATGGTACACTCAAAGACGATATCCATTCACTACCAACTTTCTCTGTGAATCATCAATGGGAGAGAGGCAAGCTGCTCTATTGTCAAATACTTCTTCAATCTGGTATGGTCCAAGCCATCTAGTCCTTAGTTTTCTAGGGAAGTCCACATAGCGAGAATAAAATAGCAAAGCCCAATCTCCTTGCTAAAATTTTCTTTGTTGTAGGTGGCCATCATGCCACAGCTTCCTCTGCTCCTAAATTACTTTAGTTTGGTGCAGACCATCCAACCGAAGTTCATCCAATGCATTTAGCTATAGAATCTTGTCTGCTTTTGCCTGTAATAATTCAATTCTAATTTCCAATGTTTTGCATAATGTTAGTAGCTCAAATTCAATAGGTAGGAGGGGCTTTTTACCAAAACCAGATCATAAGGTGTGAATCCAGTAGTGGATTTCCAAGTAGTATTGTAAGCCCAACTACTTCAAGTAATTTATCTAGCCAGTTTCTCCTATGAACAACTACTGTTTTCGTCAAGATCCATTCCAATTCTTTGTTTGTTACCTCAACTTGGCCATTTTCTTGTGGGTGGTAAGGTGATGATTTCCTATTTGATTTCATACAACTCTGTCAAAGCCTCAATAACTTTAGATGCAAATTAGGGTCCTTGATCTGTGGTGATATACAATGGAGCTCCAAATCTCTAAAAAATTTGGTTATACAAGAAATCAATGACCTTCTCTTCATGAGCATGTTTGAAAGCATGCACCTCTACCCACTTTGTCAGGTAATCAGTGCATACCAAAATATGCACCTTTCCTTGATAAGGTGGATCAATAGGTCCCACAAAATCAATCCCCCACCTCTCAAATGGTTTTAAAACCACTTGAGGTTGTAGTGGTATTTCATTTGTGTGAGTGGGTTTCCCCATTCTTTGGCATGAATCATAATTCCTGATGTACTTTTTCACATCCTTGTGAAGAGATGGCCAATAATATCCTATTCCTAAAATTTTCCTAATTGTGCTTTTTACAGAATAGTGTCCACTAGAGGGTTCATCATGACAAGCCCTAAGGATATCATATACCTCATCCTTTTGGATGCACCTACGTAACACATGGTTAGGACTACTCTTGAAAAGCATACCTTGAATCCATTCAAAAGAAGAGCTTTGTTTGATCAATAATTTTCTTTGTTTGGAATTAAAATGTGGGTGAAATTTCCCCTGTGACCAAATAGTTGGCTATATCTACAAACCAAGGTGATTGGACGAGATATAGAAAATAATTTTTCATCAGGAAAAGTGTCCTCCACTAATTCCCCTTCCTCTGTGTTCTGCAACCTAGAAATAAAATCTGCTACAACATTAGATTTTCATGGTTTATTGATTATTGTGATATCAAATTCCTACAGCAACAATAACCAACAGATAATACTTGCACTCACCATAGGCTTATTCATCAAATATTTAATGGTTGTGTGATCTGTGTGAATGAATATTTGATAACCTATGATGTAATGCCTGAATTTATTGATGGCATAGATTACTGCCAAGAATTCTTTCTCAGTTGTGGTATAATTTTTTTAGCTCCTGTCAAGTTCTTGCTAATGTAGTAGATAGCATAGTGTTCACCATTGTCGATTTTTCCCAATGCTTCTCCAATTGTAGTATTGGAAGCATCAGTCTATATGTGGAATGGTAATGTCTAGTTAGGTCCTCTTAACATAGGTGGAGTTACTAATTTTTTTTTTAGAGCTTCAAATGATTCTTGACACTTTACAGTCCAAGAGAATTCAAAATCTTTAGTCAATAGGGTAAATATGGGATGTCCTATTGTGCTAAAGGTAGGAATAAACTTGCGATAAAAACCAATGTGTCCTAGGAAGCTTCTGACATCAGTATGAGTTTTAGGAGGGAGAAGGTTATTGATAATTTCCACCTTCTTTGGATCAACTTGGATCCCTTGAGGAGAGATGTGATGACCAAGAACTATTCCTTCCTCCATCATCATAAAATATTTGTCTAGATTTAAGGATAACTTGTAGGTTTCACAGTGAGTTAAAACTTTATCAAGGTGTTCCAATGTAAATTCATCCATGTATATTTCAACATTGTTGGTAGTTAGATCAGAAAACATGGCTAACACTGCTCGTTGAAATGTTTTTGGGGTATTACACAAACAAAAAGGTAAGACCTTATAGGAAATGTTCCCCATGGATAGGTAAAGGTTGTTTTCTCTTGATCTTCGAGTGCAACCTGAATTTGATTATATCCACTAAATCCATCAAGAAAACAAAAATATTTCTTTCTAGCAAGAGTATCTACCACCTGATCTATGAATGTCAATGGAAAATGATATTTGTATGTCACTTTGTTCAGTTCTCTATAGTCTATACATACTCTCATTTTTCCATTTTTCTTAGGCACTATAGCCAATGGAGAGACCCACCGGCTATCAAAAATTGGGTAAATGAATCCTACTTCCAGAAGTTTTTCAATTTCTTCTTTCACAATATCCCTCAAGGCAGGATTCAGTCTTCTTTAAGGCTATATTACAGGCTTGATATCTTCAGTATAAATTCTATGAGTACATACATCAGGGTGAATCCCTAACATATCTTTGCAATCCCAAGCAAAAGCATGGATATGCTTCTGCAAAACAGTTGTCAATTTTTCTTCCTTTTCCTTAGTAAGTTGGATATTTATGTTTAGAAATTTGCCTAGTTGGACTTCTATTTTTTTTTGTATTTTGAATGACTGAATTTACTTCTTCACAATTGTTGACTATGGAATTAAGAGGACAATGATGAGATGGGAGGACATAAGAAGTTTCTGTCTCATTGATTTCTGATGGAAGCATATCCTATATGGAACGATGAGAAGGGAAGATCAAGTGAAAGTGCCACCCATGTGGTAGTGAAATAGATGTTTCCTATGATGGTATAGATGGTCTTTCTTCAAAACTTTGACCTTCTTGTCTTACTAACAATTTATTGATATTGGTTGCTTCCTCTTCTAACCCTTGTTCATGCAGAACATTCATTAGGACTGTTTCATTTTCTAAAATTTTTGTGTCATGGAGGTCTTCTATGTGTTCCCTTACTAACAAGGTGGCTAGTGTGGAAATAACCTCTTCTGGTTCTTCAACTGAGTCAGGAAACCTATTTTAGGTCAATACCATTTGAAATTATCATTTTTCTAGATCTACAGTCTATAAAGGCTGATGTAGTTGCAAGCCAAGGTCTTCCTAGGATAATGGGATAGCCATGTGCTGAGTTTCTTGGCTGTAAAACCAAAAAATCTATAGGGTATTCCTAAGAAAAAACTTCTATAAGGACATCCTCAATGATACCTTCAGGTTTTGCAACTAGCCTATTAGCCATTTCTAAAACTATGAATGTGGGGCTGAGATGTTTGATCTGTAATTGTTCCATTGTATCCTTGGTCATGATATTTATTGTAGCTCCTAGATCAACTAAGACGTTTGATATTGGTACTGAGCTTATGATCACTATGATAACTGGACTTTATAGGTCACTATAATTTGGAGGTACTAGTTTTCCTGACAAGAGATCAACTATCTTTCCTTCAACATGAATAGTTTTAGGAAATGATTTCTTTTTTCTTCTTGCTCTTTTGTTGCACAAATATCGGATATTTTTTTAATCACAGGTATATCCTTAATGGTTTGCAATAAGGAATATGGTTAATTTTCTGAGTTCTTTCACTAACTGTGATTTAGAATTTTTTGTTGTAGTGTTAAGTCTCTTAGGGTATGGAATTATCCCTGATGAAGGTAATTGTTCTGCCTGTGGTTCTTCTTCTTTTTCTGTTGTTGGTTTGAAAATAGGTTCTTGAATTTCATCTTCTTTCACTTCAATTATAACAGGTTCAGGTAAAACTTTCCTTGAATGTAGTTGTATGTTGCTACAATCCAAAATTTGCATATCTGAATTTCCTTCAGAATCAGCCATATAGGCAGGAGTTGCCTTCCTTATGTTATTTGTATTTATTATAGGTGTAGACACCAAAACAACACCAATTCGATTATGTGACAACAAACACTGATCACACTAACACACACAACCCCCAGGGCAGCCCTCAGAGGTTAAACAGTGGTTCTAACCACTCACACAGCAGTTTTGCAAGTCAAAAATCAATTTGGCACCTTTTAGACACTATATTTCTTATTCGTCCCACCCAAGGACGAGTGCGAGTTTTTACTCGTCCTACCCAGGGACGAGTGCAGATTGATACTCGTCTCACCCAGGGACGATTACTAGCGCTCGCTTCGGGGTGGGATGAATGTCAAGTTTGACCAGCAAAAAGTCAAATCTCGACATGTAACAACTCAAAACTGCCACTTAGCTTTTCCTACATGACATAGGAGTGCGAGTGAGTTCTTTTGACAACTCATATCTGCCAATTGACGTTCCCTTCACTGCATGGGAATAAGAGTGAGTTTTTTAAGACAACTTAGATTTGCCACTTAGCTATTCCTTCATTGCATAGGAGTGCAAGTGAGCTTTTCTAAAACACACAAAGACATGTACAGAGACAGTTAAGAATCCCTTGATCAAGAAGTCTTCTTTTTAGGCAAAAAGCATTCATGCAAAGAAACACTTTTGAATGTTAATTCAAAGAGACCCCTTGGGTCTATAAAATTGTGAGTTTCCTCACCCAAAATATATACAGAGAAGGAGCATTTTGAGTGACGAAGTGCTGCTAATTCATTTACTTGTGATTTGTGTTTTCAACATCCATAATCTCTTAATCGAAAGAGAGGTTATTGGGTGAATTTTGAAGGCACGAATCAAGAACCAATACCGATTTTCTGACCACGATATTCTACCAATTTGCCGAAAACACATCACATCAAGTTTTGGACCCATCCTAAGCGGATTGGTGTCAAAGCAAAGTTTCACCCATGGGTGGTTTGCCTTCGGGTACCCCCCACTTTATTTATTTTATAGTATTTAGCTAGTTTCATGTTTATACTTTTGTCAAGTTTTCATTTCATTTAGATTCATTTTAGCCATAGTTAGATTTATCTTTTATTTTTCATACACAGGTGCTACTGATTCTTTGTTTGTTTCTTTGAACGTAGATTTGTAGCATTAGAGGAGCAGCAAGGAATCTACCTTTAACAACGCAAGCGGTGATGACATTTTGGTTCACCCATCTTACATGTGGGCACGCCGAAGAAGGAATTCTGGAACAAGTTGTAAAGAGCAATATTTAACGCTCCTATCCCCTAAAAAGGAAGGAGACGCATTGTAACACGAATTTGAAAAGCATATCAATAAAAGGGCTGATTTTTATATTGCTTTAATATCTTGTGTTCATGTTCTTTCTTTTTATGCAATTTTCAATAACATAGGGTTTAAGCGTTATTTTAGTTTCATTTACATTGCAATTTTAGTTTATCCTTTTTGTTTCTAAAATCTCGTGTTTTCAATGGTGATCACGGTGGGACCTTTGTCCTCTATTTTTTTTTAGGTTAATTTATTGATCTAAAATTGCTTGTTTTTTTATAGGTACCTATTTTCAACATCAGACTGTTATTCGTCTCTACAAGTGACGATTACAGAATTGGTATTCGTTTCACCTCGGGACGAATAAACTATTCGTTCCACCCTGTGATGATTACGGTTCTGATATTTGCCTCACCCAGGGACGAGTATAGATCTGTGCATTTTTCAGAGCAAATCAGAAACATCCGATTAGGCAGAGAAGAGGTAGGGGTTTTTACAGCTTTTGTCAAATTTCTATTTTTCTATTTTCTGGTTTTCGATTTTGTATGGCTTAGGGAAAGATTTCTTTTCATTTGCTTGTTTCAATTTTGCAAAAATTAAAATGAACCCCACACATCACGTGGTATTTTAAACCAAGGTGTTGGTCGTAAAACCCCAACCCTTGAGCAAGACCAAATGTGGGTTCCATTATCACTTTGGCTTGAGATATTGCATCCATTACCTCGATCGCAACTGTTGCTAGATGTAAATCCTGATGAAAGCTGATCGAGGGTAGCTTGGGGTGATTCCCAGCATGTGAGGATAAGTCTTCTATGGTAGGTGTCATAAACAAAGTGATTCCCTTCTGTACCACCTATGTTCCATGTATCATCTACTCTCACATACCTATAGTCTCCCTCACGTAAGGGCGGGTATATAGAGAGGTTGGTATATCAGTCCGACAATGGTATATTGAAGGGGCGACCATTTTGGGAGTCATAAGAGCCTTCATAATTGCATTTAAATGTTTCACAAAATTTTCAAAAACAAAACAAACAATAAAAACACACTAAACTAGATTTAGGGCACACTATTAATCTTTAAAAGAGATAATCATTTCTTGTGTGTGTGTATGCTATTTTCTATTTAGACAAAAAAAAATCATAAAAAGAATTTTTGCATTTTTAGGTTAGCATTACCATGGTGAATACTCGTAGCCAAGCCCAATCATGGGCAGAAGCTGCAAAAAATGCACCAAGAGAGACAAATCGTCTCCAATATAGCCTTGAATATTTGGCCATCCCGCCTTGACGGCGGGGTACACTAGTTGGTTCACACCATGCAAAACATGGCTCTAGAGGTGCCTCCTTGAGAGGCACTCCAACCCATATAGTTATAGAACATGGTTCTAGAGGCCCCTCCTTGATGGGCTCTCCAATTCAGGCCTTCAATAGACGAGAATTTGGAACCCCTTCCCTAAGGGGAACTCATGAGCAACAAGAGTCTTTGCAAGAAAATAACCTATATGTACCATCTGGTCTAAGCACGAGGCATCCTTTGGAAGTTCATTTTGGGTGGCCTAGTGATGAAGCATTGTGTACTACTATGGAACAACAAATGGTCCAAAAGGAAGAACCATATGATTTTTTGGTTCCTAATTTACCCCCAATTAATGTCGGACATAGTAGACCATATCCAGAACATCAGGTTCTCCCGACAGGGCAAGACAATTCTGCCCACACTTTTTATGCATATCATAGAGAGAGAGGAAGATCATTACATTCCTCAAGAACAGTATCCAGTGCGAAAATGATGCACGTCTGCACCTGCTTTATATCCAGATCGCTTATTGAGACCAGAGTTTCAAGTTAATGTGGCCAACCTCGACAGAGGGAAGCAACATATAGGGGTCTTAGAACACCATGATCAAAATAGATATGTAGGAGAGACATCTAGGCCTATTAAACAAGAGACGGCAGAACAAAATGACTTGGCATTTACATAACTAGCCGCCCGCCAAGCACAAATCATGCGGCTTAGGCAAGAACAATAGGAATTAGAACATTTGTGTCGCCTTAATCAAGAGCGCATTCAGCGTCAAACAGCTAAATTATTTCACAACCATGCGCATGAAAAGGCCCCAGTTCCTCGTGCACAACAATCTGAGATATATGTGAGGCACAACCCCTTAGTGTGAGATAGGTCTCCACGACTTCAACAAGCACTGCCTCCAAGACCTCTTAGACCTGAGTAGGAGGCCATTCCTCGTAACCATGATGGGCATCCTCCACGGGCACCCGTCCATGTTTACAGGCCTAGGCCAAACACTCCTCAAGAAGATTATGAGGATTATTACCAAGAAGAAGAGCAGGCTGAAACGCCCTATCAAGGCAGAAGGGATGCTACCCATTTATCCATTCAAAGACCTCAAGTTCCCCACAACCCACAGCAGGAACAAACCAAGGAGGAGGCGATTACGTCCTCTGATGCATACAAAGTGTTTTTAGAATGCTTAGAGACTATGGAACTCAAGACTGATGGGACCCAAAAGCCTACATTATGCCAACTTCGTAGTCATCCAGTGCATCCGTCAGTGCCAACACCTCCATACCCCAAAAATTTTAAGTTTCCTCAATTGGCACTCTTTAAATGGGATAAGGATGCTCAAGAGCATGTGACATGATTTTTGAGCCAGTGCTTTGGTATACAAGACAATGATGCATTGCTATTGAGAACACTCATAACCACATTCGTAGGATCTACCTCGGATTGGTTTACACATCTATCGAAGCATAGCATCTACAACTTGGATCAACTAGTGGATGCGTTCTTAGAATGTTTTTCTTTCAATACAAAGAAAAAGGCGTCACTCAGTGATCTAGCTAGCCTCAAATAGTATGAGGAGGAGTCTATGGTAGCATATGGGAATCGATGGAGGACGATGCTTTCAAAGTTGTCCTACCTCCCTCCTATGTTCGAATTAACTCAAATGTTCAGAAAGAGCTGTTTGCGATCGATCTCTATGCTATTGCAGCTATAGTAATATGCCACTTTAGAAGAAGCTCTGGCGTAGGATAGAAATATCAAAGAGATCAAGATACAGGATGGAAAAATTGCCAAGCCTAAAAAAAAATAGTGGAACAAGAGCATCAAAATAGGGAATACACAACAGAAACCCGCCGCAGTTAATCAAGTTGCTATTAATGCCCCTACGCCTGCCCAAGAAACACAGCCTTCAAAGGCCAACTATCAGGTGGTGCCTCACAATAATTATGAGAAAGATAACAAGAAGCAGGATCAAAATCAGCAGCGTTGCCCTAAGCGACAATTTACACCATACACTAAGTCTAGGGATTCCTTGTTTGACCATTTGTCGCAGACAAACTTGATTAATCTGCTAGATATTCCAACAATTGATCCTAATGCACCAAAGCCTAAGGGCTACAGAGAGGATATTTTTTGTAGATTCCATAGAAGGAAAGGGCATGACCTTAATGTCTGTTGGACGTTTAAAGGTTTAGTGCAAGATCTCATTGATAATCACACATTGGTAGTGGATAACCCCATCGCACCCAACAACCAACAAATGGGTGTTTTCAAATATCTTTTACCCACACATGATGCACAAACAAAACCTTTGCATGTCAACAAAGTGCAACAGAGTTGCCCCATGGAGGGATATGTTGGGATGATTAGCATTGTGACAAGAAACAAGAGACACCCAGGAGTTGTCCCTGCGACAACCACTAGGGAAGTTCCATCCACATCACAACATCAATCGAATCCTACACAGTTGCCCCCGCCTAGACCAGTGGCCACGATTCGAACTAGACTTACTCAAAGTCTATGGACAACATCGGCTAGGCTCTCCATTTATGAGATTATTCAACAATCGACGCCTCATCGGGAAGCTCTTATGGAGATATTAAAGGCAATTGAACTGCAACCCCACGAAGCAGATTCGTTCAACAATTTTGTGGGGCATGTCAAACAGTGTACTGAAACAGTCATTACCTTCAGGGAAGATGAGCTAAAAACGGTGATTGGAGATGTAGCGGATCTGACATCGTTTGCAAACTTTTTCATTGCAATCCCAGTGCACAATTTCGCTACACATAGTTTTCTTGATTACCCTGGAAATGATCTTCTACTGCTCTGCCATATCATATCCATATTTTGTAGGCCTCCTCCATGTGTTCCAGTGTTGAATTGTCATTTTAGGGCTACATGCTATAGTTTTTGAATTTCTCCTGCTCTTCTGGTGCTCGTCAAACTATATTCTGAATATTCTAGCATTTTCACCACAAACTCACACCATTGTGACTTTATGTGGACTCACTCCACATTTTTCGATGATAGAACCTAGGCGATTTGGACTATTTCGTCCCCAATTCATATGACTTTCGGTTAACCCTTGCATTTTCTTGGTGACCAACTGTGATTCCCAACATCCAGTTTCTCATTTTTGTGCAGTTTTCTAGGTCATTTTCAACTTTCAGGTGACATCCACACACCCCTATCTTTTTCGGGGACTTCCATATTTTGACTATCCATCGGTATCAAATATTTTTTATTTCCTAATATTATTACCTTTTTCGATACGATTTCCAAGCATTTTTGGTATACTTTTCATTTTTCGGCATCCATCAATTTTTCGATCTCGTGCTCATCAATTTTTTTCCAAAATGTATTTTTGGGATTAATCCCACATTTCTTGTAGTTTTAACTTCTCGTGGTTTATCTTGTGCATAACCTCCTTAATTGAATAGCCAACCTTCACTGGCTATTCCTTGGCTATTCCCCATCATGCTCCCTATTGGTTTACCTCCTTCTCTTTGGTTGCCCTATTTGCACACCAAGTCAGCTTCGAGTCCCACCCTAACTACCCTCCACCACATCATCTATGAGCTCTACCCCATAATCCATTTGGTCTCCTGATTCGTACATCATCCACATGTCATAGTTATAGTCCGTCTAGTTTCCATCAACCTTTGTCTTTTTTACTGCTTACATCCACCTCTACATCATATGCCAACTACCTCTAACAGTGACAATGGATATCATGTCCATCATGGTATTATGTGCCCTTTTCATTTGGTTATTCCGGTTAGTCCTATACCCTATTAGCATTTGTCGCTATCTGCCTTACACGTGTCATCGCTGCATTTTTGTGCCATGTCCCCTAGTCGCATCGCCACTATCCTTACCCCTACCTGTTGAAAATTGTTGATCTTGGATCACCTACCCATTGGCCATTTACTTCCATTGCTACCATTGCAAATTAAATCTTGGCCACCCATTGCCATTGATCTGTTGGAGTCGTTGCCACCCATTGCCATTGAAATTTAATGTAATTAAATATTGTGCATTATTGCCATTACTAATCACTACTAGTTGTTGGAGATCCATTAGCACTCATTAAATGCTAACCATTGGAGTTCATTACTATTATTGGTCATTTCCCATCACAACTCGTCATTGATTTTCAACCATTGGAACTAAACTAGATTTTTGTCAGTTCATCCTTCCAAGAGGCCTTTGCAATTTCAAATTTTACATAGACGTTATTGGACCGAGTATACCCTTGCATATACTCGTTGAAAAACTCATTTCGATATCTATCCATTTTCCATGGCATTTTTTCCATTTGACCCTATTTTGTCTCTTGAGTTGTATCCCAAATAATTCCTTCTTTATTGGGGCTGAATTTTGCATTTTGACTTCGATTTCATCAATTTTCATTTTCTTCCTAGCTCGCACCAGCAGTATGACCAACAACATGGCCTTAGCTAACAAATTGGCCAAAATTTCTGCCTAAACATCCACTGCATTGGTCGACATTACTGCCAATCAATTAGCCACATTAGCCATAGTGACAACCCAAGTTAATAATTTGGTCGATAAACTTACGAACCTCACACTCAAGTCCTCAACACCTTCTGTTTCCCATGCAAAATGTGAGGTTTGTATTTATGAAGGCTAACGAGATCCTAATGTTCTCAATACTTGGATCCTCGACATGAAGACCTAGTTTGACTATAGTAAAACAACAGAGGATGACAAAGTTCCATTTTTTTATGGGTTTTCATTAAGCACATCATTAATTCTCAATGAATTTGTCAATCCAAGGTAGTGTACAAGGCTATCTATGAAAGAAGGAGTGAACAGGGCTATAATTTAAGGTCAATTGGGAGCAACAAGTCTTATTTGTGGAACTGATTGTGTGGGGATTTTTAGGTCTCTTCTACCTCTAAATTGCATAAATTGAACTTTAATCTAATTGTAATAATGAAGACTAATTTCTTATTACAAAAATGAAACCTTAGTTACAGTTGCAAGAATGAAATCTGATTAAATTGCATAATTAAAACCCTAGTTACAGTTGTAGAATTAGAGACCTAATTATAGTTGCAAAATGAAAGTCTATTTACTCTTGCAATAATGAAAACTAAAATTAAGTCCTATCAATGCTCTGTAACATAAGGTTGTCAATCTTATGTGTAGGGATTGACAACAAAAATAATAATGCAGAAAAAATGCAAAAAATTGTAAATTGCTGGAAATAGAAATTACAGTAAATTGGAAAGTTGTTGGAAAGCAAAAAGACTAATCAGATCTACTGCTAATCACATAACAAAATTATCTTGAATAGAAAATAAATTATTAGGACTGAAATGGGTGTTAACTACTACAAAAGAATGAAATTGACAAGTTTCACAGCTTATTCTACTGTAAAAAAATTAGAACAAAACTTGTCTGTTAGTCCTCCTCCTATGTCTGGAAGTGGCCAGCCTCCTTTTCCAGAAGAAGGTATGAGTTCCTCTCTCTCTAAATATTACTCACACTCAAACATAATAGAATGAATAGAAAAAAATTGTACTTTATTGATTCAAAACATGATTACAAATCTCTTGCTAAAACTCGTTACAAAACTATAACGAGTTTTAGTTTTCTCACTTATTCTCTATCTATATTTTCTCTACTACTATTTCTACTATCATTATTATTCTTATTCTTCTTCTTATTCTCAGCTCAACCTTGATGGGAGCTATATTTTATAGATGCCGAAAATCTAATTACAACAGAAAATAAACTCTGCAAATCAATTCCTATTATTCTCAGAGTATTCCCTAGGTTTATCCTAGAAGAGGATCTTTTTCATAAATTGTGGCTTTGGACGACAAGGACGACAAAGTTATATGGGAGATATTTTTCTTTAACCTCCTCAACATTCTTTCCCTTTTTCCACCGTCATAAATTAGTCAACAGGTCAAAAAGTACTTTTTGTTCTTAATTCAGAGCTAAGTGGCTTAATCCAAAGATATTCGCTCAATCCAAAGAGACTGTATTTCTCAATTCAAAGATCTTCGAAATGACCAACTATGTACTCTTCAATTTATTTTAACTACATTTCTTAGGTGTATTAGTCCTCAAGATCATATTGCAATAGCCTTCATTCCTCTTCATGTGTGAATTCCATGTCTTGCCATTCATTGATAGTTGGCTGGAATTTACACAGGAAAACCAGTTTCTGCTGCATAGTAACAGTTCTTTGAATTATTTGCTAAATTCAAAGAAATTAATGCTTGAGAAACATCAAAATAAAAATAGTAAAGTGTTGCTATCAGCATAAGCATATCCCTTATGTAACAGGTCATGGAAAAGTGACATAAAACTACACAAAAACTATAAAAATCAGCATGTAATATTTCAAACACATCAATCATGCAAACAATTAATACACAACATATTAGATCAACTTAACTAGTATATAAAGTAAATCACGGAATTTTAGGTAAGTTTTAGTTGTTCAAAACATGCTATGATGGAGGTATTTCTAGGCCTCATCATTTTCCCCCCAACTTATATTAATGCATGTACTCATGTATTCTGTTGGGCTATAGAATCACAGATATCCATATTCAAGTTCCATGACCTGTAGAACAATTTTTTTCCTATATAGTATCCTTTGTTCTCCTGAAGGTTTCTGATCCAACCTTCAAACTACTCATCTAGTTGAGGATCCTCTTCAAAATAGTAGGGAACTGGAGTAATGATGGTTAGAGGCCTAAATTTGAGACCTACCCAGTTATGCTGCATAATTTCAATAAGTTGTATCACCCCTTCTGCTCTTCTTTTGGACCATTCCAGATTAATGGGGGAGATAGGCTCCCTTTTCTGTAAAGACATGGAAAGTCTTGTCCGTCTATTTTTGCAATGTGATAATGCTGGAACAAAATTTTCATTACAAAAATTTTAGAATTTATTTACACAGTCCCTCAAGTTTCTCAAATACATCCTTTTGATATCGTCCCTATTCATCATGAGAAAATGTTGTATGGTGATAATAAGATGATTTGGTTGAATTGCTCTAACTAATAATTCAGCTCTTAATTCAATTTCCTTATTTTGATTTTTTTCTTGGTCCTAGTAAAACTGATTTTGTAAGGTAGACATAAAAGCTCTCAATTGCATATCTCCTATGCAAATATGGGGGTGGAAATCTACATCCTCTAGAATGAAAAAGTTATGCAGAAATAACTCACATAGCAAGTTTTTCTACTCTGTAGGATTGTTGAAGTAAGCTTCCAAAAACTCTTCAACTTTTTCTAGTTTATAGAGGATACCTGAGCTAATTCTCATAACCTGCCATCTCAGATATCTCTCCTTCAGAATGAGACTGTAAAACCTACTAGGTCTTCTGAATTGAACCAAAAATTCAGAAATTTGACATAGGTCAGTTACTTTTTCATTCAATGCACTGATTTATGTGTCCTTTTTCTCCAGCTATTTTCCTACCAGTTTCAATTTCTCAACCTGTGTGGCAAGATTTTCATATTTGATCATCCACTTAGCAATGTCTGTATTATACTACTCCAAGGATACAATATTAGGTGGTCTAATTACAAGTTGAAACTTAGGCAACAGTTCCACCTGTACCCCTTTTTCTGCCATTTCTACTAGTTGGACATATGATAGCAATTCTACTTGTATCCCTTTTTTTGCTACTTCTACTAGTTGGACATCTGACAACAATTCTACTTGTATCCATACTTCTACAGAAATCTTATTCAGAGGAGCACTTACTTGATTATTTACATTTTGCTATTCAAAATGCTCCTGTGCTGGTGTTTCTTATAGAAAAAACTGTTGTCTCTCCACAGATATTCTTTTTTGGGCTCTTGATCAATTCTGGAGCATATCCGAATTGAGATGGTGTTGCTTTGAAATGGAAGGGCACTACTTTAGAATGAGCTCTTGTGTTTTCATCCAAAGATACCTCTATTAAGGGGGAAGAATTATCTACCCTAGATAATCCAAGCAATAATTGAGCCAACTCTTCCTCATTATCTGTTGTAGTTGACTATTTTTCAAATTGTAATAGTCTGCTCTGTAGTTCCTCCACTTCCTGCTGCAACTCTGCAATTCTTTTTTCATGTTTCTCAAAGATATTTTCCTTCTTCTCAACCATCTGGTTTGTGTTTTAATCACACTCTTGGATGCTCTCAATTGTTCTACAATGTCCACCTCCTCTTCTTCTGATTCAAAATCTGATGCAGACAAATTATCTGTAGTTTGTTGCTCAACCATTATCTCACTTTTTGTTTCAACTGTTCGGTCCTATTTAGAAGGTTCCATAAGGTTATCTATGATTGCATCCAAGTTTGCATCAATTTCAAAATTTTCTTGTCCAGACTCTTCCTCAACCAACTATTTAGGAAATTTTGAAAAATCCTCCAAGGTGGTATTTACAGTGGCTGGTTGTATTTCTGTGACATCAGGACTGCCTTGGTTTTTTTCCTCTCCAATCGTCTATTTTTTTGTTTCTTTTAAGTGGAGTCTTGTAGACCTCCTAGTTCCTAGTGTATACTTTCTCTTCTTACTCTATTTTCTTGTGTCAACGAAGTTGTAAGAATTGTATCGAGTTCGATGGAATTTCCTCTACTTCCATTTTTGTCTCTTCTCCGGCTTTTGCTAGGAACTTCACTCCCCTATTATGTCAAATCAACAATATTCTCAAAAAAATGGTCCCTCTTCTATTTTCCTTTTCTGTTTCTAGTTCCAGATCCTCTCTTAGTTTGTGAGGTTGAAGATTCTAGGGAAATGTACTCTGTTGCTTTTGTAGAAATATCTATAACAAAATTTGTTTCCTCCTCTACAGCAGTATCTGTTTCCTCCTCTGCAGCAGCATCTAAGTCTTCTTCCTCCTCATCCTCTTTTTTGAAGACTACATCAGTCATAGCAGAGTAAAACCTATCAAATCTTCTTAGGTTTCCTCTGAAATGATTCTTGCAAACCAATTTGATAATACCATGGTGGCGAGGGCTCATTTTTCCATCCTAATAACGTTTTGCCATGTTTTACAGCTCCTAGTGCAGATATAGGGGAATATTTACCCTAACCTTAGGTCGTTGCCTACCATGTCTAAGGTGGTTCAAAATTTTAAAATGATGCCCTGATAAAACTACATACTGCCCTTCACAGGTTAAAAACTTGATTACCCATGTGGCTACTTCATCCCAAGGTTTTTTTAATTTGGTCCTCTTTACACCCTTACACATGTTATTCATCAAGTATTCTTGTTATTTATCATCTTCTTCTAGAAATTGACTAACTATGTTTGCTAGTGTATTATTGCCAGTTCTAGAAATTTGAAGACCCTCTAATGGAAGTTCAGTAATTTGACTAAGAACTTTAGGGGTTACCTTAATTCTCATGTCATTTATGTGCACCCTGTTATTTCTGAATGTGCGGGAAAATTCAGCAGCCAAATCTTCAGAGTTTCCATCGAATTTGTCTAAAAATGGCATAAAAACTCCATCTTAAAAAATTTGTAACACTTTTGGAATCTCTCGAAGGATGGTAGTATCTGTTGGTTCCATTTTTATCTTTCATCCCATTTTTCTGTTCTTGTTGTTCTAAAAATACTTCTCACCTTTCTTTGTTATAGCCGTCCGCTAGGTCACTAGTTTCTGGTTTCTGCAAAATTATAGGGTTTTCTCTTTAGATTTGTAATGTTTTATTCTTCTTCAGAAATAAATTCTTGTAATCATGTTGCATCAGTGATTACTTCTTCAGAATGAAGAGTGGCACACTTCCCTATTTTTGACTTGGACACATGTCCATCAATCATTGGACATACGTCCTTGTCATCAAATCTCCTTAGCTCATCCGATCTACGCATGATTTTCCCACATGCATGGTTATCAGCAATGAACGGTGGTGGCACATTATTAGTTATTTTCCTCATGATTTTGTACTTCCTCGGGATGAGATAAATCTCACCGTGAACTAGTTGACATGTGTTAATGATCACATGGAGTCAAAAATTTTGTTGATCGTGTCTTTTCTCCCTCCTTGGATGCCACGTGGAAACATAACATTAAGTGCTCATTTCAAAGATTAAATTTCATTCCGAAGATAAAGGTTCACTCCGAATACAAAGCAGGACTTGTCATTCTGAAGACAGTTTTCAATCTGAATATAAGGCTGGACTTGTCATTCCAAAGACAATTTTCAATCCGAAGACAAGACTGGACTTGTCATTCCAAAGATAATTTTCAATTCGAAGACAAAGCTTCATTCCGAAGATACAATGCAACAGTCATTTCGTAGATACAATGCAACAGTCATTCCAAAGATATAGCAGAAACCAACATTTTTCTTTTAAAACATGTTTTGCTTATGCCAACTCTTATGAACACTTTTATACTAATGGTTAATTGTCATATACTATATATCAAATATTTACAATGATAAAAGTGCAAGAAACATATACCTAGTTAAAAAAAGTTAATGCAAGTTTTTGAAAGATGACTGCTTTTGTTGATGCTCTGTTGAGGCTTACTACAATACTTCAAAAAAAAATGTAGTTGGTGAATTTTTACAATGGTGACTCATAAGTTTTTAAGGTTATGCATGCCAGAAAACTGGTTTTCATGCATACCAACTCAGTAGTGCCTTAAAAAAAAATTTTCACTCCTAAGTTATTCATTTTTATCTTTTTTTTTTTTGATTCTGATTATGCCCATGAAGGAATTCACAACCAAAATTTATTCATATTTTTGTTTTCTGATTTTTTTTATTTTTATGTTTTCTTGAAATCCATGATTATGCTTAATCTGTGGAAATTATGGTGGAAGAGGAAATATCTTCTACCTGTTGTGCATCCAATCTATCAAGTTGTTGCAAGAACTCCTCCTTAGTCAGAGGTGTATGGTACACTCAAAGACGATATCCATTCACTACCAACTTTCTCTGTGAATCATCAATGGGAGAGAGGCAAGTTGCTCTGTTGTCAAATACTTCTTCAATCTGGTATGGTCCAAGCCATCTAGTCCTTAGTTTTCTAGGGAAGTTCACATAGCGAGAATAAAATAGCAAAGCCCAATCTCCTTGCTAAAATTTTCTTTGTTGTAGGTGGCCATCATGCCACAGCTTCCTCTGCTCCTAAATTACTTTAGTTTGGTGCAGACCATCCAACCGAAGTTCATCCAATGCATTTAGCTATAGAATCTTGTCTGCCTGTGCCTGTAATAATTCAATTCCAATTTCCAATGTTTTGCATAATGTTAGTAGCTCAAATTCAATAGGTAGGAGGGGCTTTTTACCAAAAACCAGATCATAAGGTGTGAATCCAGTAGTGGATTTCCAAGTAGTATTGTAATCCCAAACTGCTTCAAGTAATTTATCTAGCCAGTTTCTCCTATGAACAACTACTGTTTTCGTCAAGATCCATTCCAATTCTTTGTTTGTTACCTCAACTTGGCCATTTTCTTGTGGGTGGTAAGGTGATGATTTCCTATTTGATTTCATACAACTCTGTAAAAGCCTCAATAACTTTAGATGCAAATTAGGGTCCTTGATCTGTGGTGATATACAGTGGAGCTCCAAATATCTAAAAAATTTGGTTATACAAGAAATCAGTGACCTTCTCTTCATGAGCATGTTTGAAAGCATGCACCTCTACCCACTTTGTCAGGTAATCAGTGCATACCAAAATATGCACCTTTCCTTGATAAGGTGGATCAATAGGTCCCACAAAATCAATCCCCCACCTCTCAAATGGTTTTAAAACCACTTGAGGCTGTAGTGGTATTTCATTTGTGTGAGTGGGTTTCCCCATTCTTTGGCATGCATCATAATTCCTGATGTACTTTTTCACATCCTTGTGAAGAGATGGCCAATAATATCCTATTCCTAAAATTTTCCTAATTGTGCTTTTTATAGAATAGTTTCCACTAGAGGGTTCATCATGACAAGCCCTAAGGATATCATATACCTCATCCTTTTGGATGCACCTACGTAACACATGGTTAGGACTACTCTTGAAAAGCATACCTTGAATCCATTCAAAAGAAGAGCTTTGTTTGATCAATAATTTTCTTTGTTTGGAATTAAAATGTGGGTGAAATTTCCCTGTGACCAAATAGTTGGCTATATCTACAAACCAAGGTGATTGGACAGATATAGAAAATAATTTTTCATCAGGAAAAGTGTCCTCCACTAATTCCCCTTCCTCTATGTTCTGCAACCTAGAAATAAAATCTGCTACAACATTAGATTTTCATGGTTTATTGATTATTGTGATATCAAATTCCTACAGCAACAATAACCAACAGATAATACTTGCACTCACCATAGGCTTATTCATCAAATATTTAATGGTTGTGTGATCCGTGTGAATGAATATTTGATAACCTATGATGTAATGCCCGAATTTATTAATGGCATAGATTCTCACCAAGAATTCTTTCTCGGTTGTGGTATAATTTTTTTAGCTCTGTCAAGTTCTTGCTAATGTAGTAGATAGCATAGTGTTCACCATTGTCGATTTGTCCCAATGCTTCTCCAATTGTAGTATTGGAAGCATCAGTCTATATGTGGAATGGTAATGTCTAGTTAGGTCCTCTTAACATAGGTGGAGTTACTAATTTTTTTTTTAGAGCTTCAAATGATTCTTGACACTTTACAGTCCAAGAGAATTCAAAATCTTTAGTCAATAGGGCAAATATGGGATGTCCTATTGTGCTAAAGGTAGGAATAAACTTGCGATAAAAACCAATGTGTCCTAGGAAGCTTCTGACATCAGTATGAGTTTTAGGAGGGCGAAGGTTATTGATAATTTCCACCTTCTTTGGATCAACTTGGATCCCTTAAGGAGAGATGTGATGACCAAGAACTATTCCTTCCTCCATCATCATAAAATATTTGTCTAGATTTAAGGATAACTTGTAGGTTTCACAGTGAGTTAAAACTTTATCAAGGTGTTCCAATGTAAATTCATCCATGTATATTTCAACATTGTTGGTAGTTAGATCAGAAAACATGGCTAACACTGCTCGTTGAAATGTTTTTGGGGTATTACACAAACAAAAAGGTAAGACCTTATAGGAAATGTTCCCCATGGATAGGTAAAGGTTGTTTTCTCTTGATCTTCAGGTGCAACCTGAATTTGATTATATCCACTAAATCCATCAAGAAAACAAAAATATTTCTTTCTAGCAAGAGTATCTACCACCTGATCTATGAATGTCAATGGAAAATGATATTTGTATGTCACTTTGTTCAGTTCTCTATAGTCTATACATACTCTCATTTTTCCATTTTTCTTAGGCACTATAGCCAATGGAGAGACCCACCGGCTATCAAAAATTGGGTAAATGAATCCTACTTCCAGAAGTTTTTCAATTTCTTCTTTCACAATATCCCTCAAGGCAGGATTCAGTCTTCTTTAAGGCTATATTACAGGCTTGATATCTTCGAGTATAAATTCTATGAGTACATACATCGGGGTGAATCCCTAACATATCTTTGCAATCCCAAGCAAAAGCATGGATATGCTTCTGCAAAACAGTTGTCAATTTTTCTTCCTTTTCCTTAGTAAGTTGGCTATTTATGTTTAGAAATTTGCCTAGTTGGACTTCTATTTTTTTTTGTATTTTGAATGACTGAATTTACTTCTTCACAATTGTTGACTAGGTAATTAAGAGGACAATGATGAGATGGGAGGACATAAGAAGTTTCTGTCTCATTGATTTCTGATGGAAGCATATCCTGTATGGAACAATGAGAAGGGAAGATCAAGTGAAAGTGCCACCCATGTGGTAGTGAAATAGATGTTTACTATGATGGTATAGATGGTCTTTCTTCAAAACTTTGACCTTCTTGTCTTACTAACAATTTATTGATATTGGTTGCTTCCTCTTCTAACCCTTGTTCATGCAGAACATTCATTAGGACTGTTTCATTTTCTAAAAATTTTGTGTCATGGAGGTCTTATATGTGTTCCCTTACTAACAAGGTGGCTAGTGTGGAAATAACCTCTTCTGGTTCTTCAACTGAGTCAGGAAACCTGTTTTAGGTCAATACCATTTGAAATTATCATTTTTCTAGATCTACAGTCTATAAAGGTTGTTGTAGTTGCAAGCCAAGGTCTTCCTAGGATAATGGGATAGCCATGTGCTGAGTTTCTTGGCTGTAAAACCAAAAAATCTATAGGGTATTCCTAAGAAAAAACTTCTATAAGGACATCCTCAATGATACCTTCAGGTTTTGCAACTAGCCTATTAGCCATTTCTAAAACTATGAATGTGGGGCTGAGATGTTTGATCTGTAATTGTTCCATTGTATCCTTGGTCATGATATTTATTGTAGCTCCTAGATCAACTAAGACGTTTGATATTGGTACTGAGCTTATGATCACTGTGATAACTGGACTTTCTAGGTCACTATAATTTGGAGGTACTAGTTTTCCTGACAAGAGATCAACTATCTTTCCTTCAACATGAATAGTTTTAGGAAATGCTTTCTTTTTTCTTCTTGCTCTTTTGTTGCACAAATATCGGATATTTTTTTAATCACAGGTATATCCTTAATGGTTTGCAATAAGGATAGTGATATGGTTAATTTTCTGAGTTCTTTCACTAACTGTGATTTAGAATTTTTTTCTGTAGTGTTAAGTCTCTTAGGGTATGGAATTATCCCTGATGAAGGTAATTGTTCTGCCTGTGGTTCTTCTTCTTTTTCTGTTGTTGGTTTGAAAATAGGTTCTTGAATTTCATCTTCTTTCATTTCAATTATAACAGGTTCAGGTAAAACTTTCCTTGAATGTAGTTGTATGTTGCTACAATCCAAAATTTGCATATCTGAATTTCCTTCAGAATCAGCCATATAGGCAGGAGTTGCCTTCCTTATGTTATTTGTATTTATTATAGGTGTAGACACCAAAATAGAACCAATTCGATTATGTGACAACAAACACTGATCACACTAACACACACAGCCCCCAGGGCAGCCCTCAGAGGTTAAACAGTGGTTCTAACCACTCACACAGCAGTTTTGCAAGTCAAAAATCAATTTGGCACCTTTTAGACACTATATTTCTTATTCGTCCCACCCAAGGACGAGTGCGAGGTTTTACTCGTCCTACCCAGGGACAAGTGCAGATTGATACTCGTCTCACCCGGGGACGATTACTAGCGCTCGCTTCGGGGTGGGATGAATGTCAAGTTTGACCAGCAAAAAGTCAAATCTCGACATGTAACAACTCAAAACTGCCACTTAGCTTTTCCTACATGACATAGGAGTGCGAGTGAGTTCTTTTGACAACTCATATCTACCAATTGACGTTCCCTTCACTGCATGGGAATAAGAGTGAGTTTTTTAAGACAACTCAGATTTTCCACTTAGCTATTCCTTCATTGCATAGGAGTGCAAGTGAGCTTTTCTAAAACACACAAAGACATGTACAGAGACAGTTAAGAATCCCTTGATCAAGAAGTCTTCTTTTTAGACAAAAAGAATTCATGCAAAGAAACACTTTTGCATGTTAATTCAAAGAGACCCCTTGGGTCTATAAAATCATGAGTTTCCTCACCCAAAATATATACAGAGAAGGAGCATTTTGAGTGACGAAGTGCTGCTAATTCATTTACTTGTGATTTGTGTTTTCAACATCCATAATCTCTTAATCGAAAGAGAGGTTATTGGGTGAATTTTGAAGGCACGAATCAAGAACCAATACCGATTTTCTGACCACGATATTCTACCAATTTGCCGAAAACACATCACATCAAGTTTCGGACCCATCCTAAGCGGATTGGTGTCAAATCAAAGTTTCACCCATGGGTGGTTTGCCTTTGGGTACCCCCCACTTTATTTATTTTATAGTATTTAGCTAGTTTCATGTTTATACTTTTGTCAAGTTTTCATATCATTTAGATTCATTTTAGCCATAGTTAGATTTATCTTTTATTTTTCATACACAGGTGCTACTGATTCTTTGTTTGTTTCTTTGAACGTAGACTTGTAGCATTGGAGGAGCAGCGAGGAATCTACCTTTAACAACGCAAGCGGCGATGACGTTTTGGTTTGCCCATCTTACATGTGGGCACGCGGAAGAAGGAATTCTGGAACAAGTTGTAAAGAGCAATATTTAACGCTCCTATCCCCTAAAAAGGAAGGAGACGCATTGTAACACGAATTTGAAAAGCATATCAATAAAAGGTCTGATTTTTATATTGCTTTAATATCTTGTGTTCATGTTCTTTCTTTTTATGCAATTTTCAATAACATAGGGTTTAAGCGTTATTTTAGTTTCATTTACATTGCAATTTTAGTTTATCCTTTTTGTTTCTGAAATCTCGTGTTTTCAATGGTGATCACGGTGGGACCTTTGTCCTCTATTTTTTTTTAGGTTAATTTATTGATCTAAAATTGCTTATTTTTTTATAGGTACCTATTTTCAACATCAGACTGTTATTCGTCTCTACAAGTGACGATTACATAATTGGTATTCGTTTCACCTCGGGACAAATAAACTATTCGTTCCACCCTGTGACGATTACGGTTCTGATATTTGCCTCATCCAGGGACGAGTATAGATCTGTGCATTTTTCAGAGCAAATCAGAAACATCCGATTAGGCAGAGAAGAGGTAGGGGTTTTTACAGCTTTTGTCAAATTTCTATTTTTCTATTTTCTGGTTTTCGATTTTGTATGGCTTAGGGAAAGATTTCTTTTCATTTGCTTGTTTCAATTTTGCAAAAATTAAAATGAACCCCACACATCACGTGGAATTTTAAACCAAGGTGTTGGTCGTAAAACCCCAACCCTTGAGCAAGACCAAAGGTGGGTTCCATTATCACTTTGGCTTGAGATATTGCATCCATTACCTCGATCGCAACTGTTGCTAGACGTAAATCCTGATGAAAGCTGATCGAGTGTAGCTTGGGGTGATTCCCAGCATGTGAGGATAAGTCTTCTATGGTAGGTGTCATAAACAAAGTGATTCCCCTTCTGTACCACCTATGTTCCATGTATCATCTACTCTCACATACCTATAGTCTCCCTCACGTAAGGGCGGGTATATAGAGAGGTTGGTATATCAGTCCGGCAATGGTATATTGAAGGGGCGACCATTTTGGGAGTCATAAGAGCCTTCATAATTGCATTTAAATGTTTCACAAAATTTTCAAAAACAAAACAAACAACAAAAACACACTAAACTAGATTTAGGGCACACTATTAATCTTTAAAAGAGATAATCATTGCTTGTGTGTGTGTATGCTATTTTCTATTTAGACAAAAAAAAAATCATAAAAAGAATTTTTGCATTTTTAGGTTAGCATTACCATGATGAATACTCATAGCCAAGCCCAATCACGGGCAGAAGCTGCAAAAAATGCACCAAGAGAGACAAATCGTCTCCAATATAGCCTTGAAGATTTGGCCATCCCGCCTTGACGACGGGGTACACCAGTTGGTTCACACCATGCAGAACATGGCTCTAGAGGTGCCTCCTTGAGAGGCACTCCAACCCATATAGTTATAGAACATGGTTCTAGAGGCCCCTCCTTGATGGGCTCTCCAATTTAGGCCTTCAATAGACGAGAATTTGGAACCCCTTCCCTAAGGGGAACTCATGAGCAACAAGAGTCTTTGCAAGAAAATAACCTATATGTACCATCTGGTCTAAGCACGAGGCATCCTTTGGAAGTTCATTTTGGGTGGCCTAGTGATGAAGCATTGTGTACTACTATGGAACAACAAAGGGTCCAAAAGGAAGAACCATATGATTTTTTGGTTCCTAATTTACCCCCAATTAATGTCGGACATAGTAGACCATATCCGGAACATCGAGTTCTCCCGACGAGGCAAGACAATTCTGCCCACACTTTTTATGCATATCATAGAGAGAGAGGAAGATCATTACATTCCTCAAGAACAGTATCCAGTGCAAAAATGATGCACGTCTGCACCTGCTTTATATCCAGATCGCTTATTGAGACCAGAGTTTCAAGTTAATGTGGCCAACCTCGACAGAGGGAAGCAACATATAGGGGTCTTAGAACACCATGATCAAAATAGATATGTAGGAGAGACATCTAGGCCTATTAAACAAGAGACGACAGAACAAAATGACTTGGCATTTACATAACTAGCCGCCCGCCAAGCACAAATCATGCGGCTTATGCAAGAACAATAGGAATTAGAACATTTGTGTCGCCTTAATCAAGAGCGCATTCAGCGTCAGACAACTAAATTATTTCACAACCATGTGCCTGAGAAGGCCCCAGTTCCTCATGCACAACAATCTGAGATGTATGTGAGGCACAACCCCTTAGTGTGAGATAGGTCTCCATGACTTCAACAAGCACTGCCTCCAAGACCTCTTAGACCTGAGTAGGAGGCCATTCCTCGTAACCATGATGGGCATCCTCCACGGGCACCCGTCCATGTTTACAGGCCTAGGCCAAACACTCCTCAAGAATATTATGAGGATAATTACCAAGAAGAAGAGCGGGCTGAAACGCCCTATCAAGGCAGAAGGGATGCTACCCATTTATCCATTCAAAGACCTCAAGTTCCCCACAACCCACAGCAGGAACAAACCAAGGAGGAGGCGATTACGTCCTCTGATGCATACAAAGTGTTTTTAGAATGCTTAGAGACTATGGAACTCAATATTGATGGGCCCCAAAAGCCTACATTACGCCAACTCCGTAGTCATCCAGTGCATCCGTCAGTGCCAACACCTCCATACCCAAAAAAATTTAAGTTACCTCAATTGGCACTCTTTAAATGGGATAAGGATGCTCAAGAGCATGTGACATCATTTTTGAGCCAGTGCTTTGGTATACAAGACAATGATGCATTGCTATTGAGAACATTCATAACCACATTCGTAGGATCTACCTCGGATTGGTTTACACATCTATCGAAGCATAGCATCTACAACTTGGATCAACTAGTGGATGCGTTCTTAGAATGTTTTTCTTTCAATACAAATAAAAAGGCGTCACTCAGTGATCTAGCTAGCCTCAAATAGTATGAGGAGGAGTCTATGGTAGCATATGGGAATCGATGGAGGACGATGCTTTCAAAGCTGTCCTACCTCCCTCCTATGTCCGAATTAACTCAAATGTTCAGAAAGAGTTGTTTGCGATCGATCTCTATGCTATTGCAGCTATAGTAATACGCCACTTTAGAAGAAGCTCTGGCGCAGGCTAGACATATCAAATATATCAAGATACAGGATGGAAAAATTGCCAAGCCTAAAAAAAAAGAGTGGAATAAGAGCACCAAAATAGGGAATACACAACAGAAACCCGTCGCAGTCAATCAAGTTGCTATTAATGTCCCTACGCCTGCCCAAGAAACACAGCCTTCAAAGGCCAACTATCAGGTGGTGCCTCACAATAATTATGAGAAAGATAACAAGAAGCAGGATCAAAATCAGCAGCGTTGCCCTAAGCGACAATTTACACCATACACTAAGTCTAGGGATTCCTTGTTTGACCATTTGTCAGCGACAAACTTGATTAATATGCTAGATATTCCAACAATTGATCCTAATGCACCAAAGCCTAAGGGCTACAGAGAGGATATTTTTTGTATATTCCATAGAAGGAAAGGGCATGACCTTAATGTCTATTGGACGTTTAAAGGTTTAGTGCAAGATCTCATTGATAATCACACATTGGTAGTGGATAACCCCATCGCACCCAACAACCAACAAATGGGTGTTTTCAAAGATCCTTTACCCACACATGATGCACAAACAAAACCTTTGCATGTCAAAAAAGTGCAACAGAGTTGCCCCATAGAGGGATATGTTGGGATGATTAGCATTGTGACAAGAAACAAGAGACACCCAGGAGTTGTCCCTGCGACAACCACAAGGGAAGTTCCATCCACATCACAACATCAACCTAATCCTACACAGTTGCCCCCGCCTAGACCAGTGGCCACGATTCGAACTAGACTTACTCAAAGTCTATGGAACACATCAGCTAGGCTCTCCATTTATGAGATTATTCAACAATCGACGCCTCATCGGGAAGCTCTTATGGAGATATTAAAGGCAATTGAACTGCAACCCCACGAAGTGGATTCGTTCAAAAATTTTGTGGGGCATGTCAAATAGTGTACTGAACCAGTCATTACCTTCAGGGAAGATGAGCTAAAAACGGTGATTGGAGATGTAGCGGATCTGACATCATTTGCAAACTTTTTCATTGCAATCCCAGTGCACAATTTCGCTACACAGTTTTCTTGATTACCCTGGAAATGATCTTCTACTGCTCTGCCATATCATATCCATATTTTGTAGGCCTCCTCCATGTGTTCCAGTGTTGAATTGTCATTTTAGGGCTACATGCTATAGTTTTTGAATTTCTCCTGCTCTTCTGGTGCTCGTCAAACTATATTCTGAATATTCTAGCATTTTCACCACAAACTCACACCATTGTGACTTTATGTGGACTCACTCCACATTTTTCGATGATAGAACCTAGGCGATTTGGACTATTTCGTCCCCAATTCATATGACTTTCGGTTAACCCTTGCATTTTCTTGGTGACCAACTGTGATTCCCAACATCCAGTTTCTCATTTTTGTGCAGTTTTCTAGGTCATTTTCAACTTTCAGGTGACATCCACGCACCCCTATCTTTTTCGGGGACTTCCATATTTTGACTATCCATCGGTATCAAATATTTTTTATTTCCTAATATTATTACCTTTTTCGATACGATTTCCAAGCATTTTTGGTATACTTTTCATTTTTCGGCATCCATCAATTTTTCGATCTTGTGCTCATCAATTTTTTTCCAAAATGTATTTTTGGGATTAATCCCACATTTCTTGTAGTTTTAACTTCTCATGGTTTATCTTGTGCATAACCTCCTTAATTGAATAGCCAACCTTCACTGGCTATTCCTTGGCTATTCCCCATCATGCTCCCTATTGGTTTACCTCCTTCTCTTTGGTTGCCCTATTTGCACACCAAGTCAGCTTCGAGTCCCACCCTAACTACCCTCCACCACATCATCTATGAGCTCTACCCCATAATCCATTTGGTCTCCTGATTCGTACATCATCCACATGTCATAGTTATAGTCCGTCTAGTTTCCATCAACCTTTGTCTTTTTTACTGCTTACATCCACTTCTACATCATATGCCAACTACCTCTAACAGTGACAATGGATATCATGTCCATCATGGTATTATGTGCCCTTTTCATTTGGTTATTCCGGTTAGTCCTATACCCTATTAGCATTTGTCGCTATCTGCCTTACACGTGTCATCGCTGCATTTTTGTGCCATGTCCCCTAGTCGCATCGCCACTATCCTTACCCCTACCTGTTGAAAATTGTTGATCTTGGATCACCTACCCATTGGCCATTTACTTCCATTGCTACCATTGCAAATTAAATCTTGGCCACCCATTGCCATTGATCTGTTGGAGTCGTTGCCACCCATTGCCATTGAAATTTAATGTAATTAAATATTGTGCATTATTGCCATTACTAATCACTACTAGTTGTTGGAGATCCATTAGCACTCATTAAATGCTAACCATTGGAGTTCATTACTATTATTGGTCATTTCCCATCACAACTCGTCATTGATTTTCAACCATTGGAACTAAACTAGATTTTTGTCAGTTCATCCTTCCAAGAGGCCTTTGCAATTTCAAATTTTACATAGACGTTATTGGACCGAGTATACCCTTGCATATACTCGTTGAAAAACTCATTTCGATATCTATCCATTTTCCATGGCATTTTTTCCATTTGACCCTATTTTGTCTCCTGAGTTGTATCCCAAATAATTCCTTCTTTATTAGGGCTGAATTTTGCATTTTGACTTTGATTTCATCAATTTTCATTTTCTTCCTAGCTCGCACCAGCAGTATGACCAACAACATGGCCTTAGCTAACAAATTGGCCAAAATTTCTGCCTAAACATCCACTGCATTGGTCGAAATTACTGCCAATCAATTAGCCACATTAGCCATAGTGACAACCCAAGTTAATAATTTGGTCGATAAACTTACGAACCTCACACTCAAGTCCTCAACACCTTCTGTTTCCCATGCAAAATGTGAGGTTTGTATTTATGAAGGCTAACGAGATCCTAATGTTCTCAATACTTGGATCCTCGACATGAAGACCTAGTTTGACTATAGTAAAACAACAGAGGATGACAAAGTTCCATTTTTTGATGGGTTTTCATTAAGCACATCATTAATTCTCAATGAATTTGTCAATCCAAGGTAGTGTACAAGGCTATCTATGAAAGAAGGAGTGAACAGGGCTATAATTTAAGGTCAATTGGGAGCAACAAGTCTTATTGGTGGAACTGATTGTGTGGGGATTTTTAGGTCTCTTCTACCTCTAAATTGCATAAATTGAAATTTAATCTAATTGCAATAATGAAGACTAATTTCTTATTACAAAAATGAAACCTTAGTTACAGTTGCAAGAATGAAATCTGATTAAATTGCATAATTAAAACCCTAGTTACAGTTGTAGAATTAGAGACCTAATTATAGTTGCAAAATGAAAGTCTATTTACTCTTGCAATAATGAAAACTAAAATTAAGTCCTGTCAATGCTCTGTAACATAAGGTTGTCAATCTTATGTGTAGGGATTGACAACAAAAATAATAATGCAGAAAAAATGCAAAAAATTGTAAATTGCTGGAAATAGAAATTACAGTAAATTGGAAAGTTGTTGGAAAGCAAAAAGACTAATCAGATCTACTGCTAATCACATAACAAAATTATCTTGAATAGAAAATAAATTATTAGGATTTAAATGGGTGTTAACTACTACAAAAGAATGAAATTGACAAGTTTCACAGCTTATTCTACTGTAAAAAAATTAGAACAAAACTTGTCTGTTAGTCCTCCTCCTATGTCTGGAAGTGGCCAGCCTCTTTTTCCAGAAGAAGGTATGAGTTCCTCTCTCTCTAAATATTACTCACACTCAAACATAATAGAATGAATAGAAAAAAATGTACTTTATTGATTCAAAACATGATTACAAATCTACTTCTAAAACCTGTTACAAAACTATAACAGTTTTAGTTTTCTCATTTATTCTCTATCTATATTTTATCTACTACTATTTCTACTATCATTATTATTCTTATTCTTATTCTTATTCTTAGCTCAACCTTGATGGGATCTATATTTTATAGATGCCGAAAATCTAATTACAACAGAAAATAAACTCTGTAAATCAATTCCTATTATTCTGCAGTATTCCCTAGGTTTATCCTAGAAGAGGATCTTTTTCATAAATTGTGGCTTTGGACGACAAGGATGAAAAATTTATATGGGAGATATTTTTCTTTAACCTCCTCAACATTCTTTCCCTTTTTCCACCGTCATAAATTAGTCAACAGGTCAAAAAGTACTTTTTGTTCTTAATTCAGAGCTAAGTGGCTTAATCCAAAGATATTCACTCAATCCGAAGAGACTGTATTTCTCAATTCAAAGATCTTCGAAATGACCAACTATGTACTCTTCAATTTATTTTAACTACATTTCTTAGGTGTATTAGTCCTCAAGATCAGATTGCAATAGCCTTCATTCCTCTTCATGTGTGAATTCCATGTCTTGCCATTCATTGATAGTTGGCTGGAATTTACACAGGAAAACCAGTTTCTGCTGCATAGTAACAGTTCTTTGAATTATTTGCTAAATTCAAAGAAATTAATGCTTGAGAAACATCAAAATAAAAATAGTAAAGTGTTGCTATCAGCCTAAGCATATCCCTTATGTAACAGGTCATGGCAAAGTGACATAAAACTACACAAAAACTATAAAAATCAACATGTAATATTTCAAACACATCAATCATGCAAACAATTAATACACAACATATTAGATCAACTTAACTAGTATATAAAGTAAATCACAGAATTTAAGGTAAGTTTTAGTTTTTCAAAACATGCTATGATGGAGGTATTTCTAGGCCTCATCATTTCCCCCCCAACTTATATTAATGCATGTACTCATGTATTCTGTTGGGCTATAGAATCACAGATATCCATATTCAAGTTCCATGACCTGTAGAACAATTTTTTTCCTATATAGTATCCTTTGTTCTCCTGAAGGTTTATGAGCCAACCTTCAAACTACTCATCTAGTTGAGGATCCTCTTCAAAATAGTAGGGAACTGGAGTAATGATGGTTAGAGGCCTAAATTTGAGACCTACCCAGTTATGCTGCATAATTTCAATAAGTTGTATCACCCCTTCTGCTCTTCTTTTGGACCATTCCAGATTAATGGGGGAGATAGGCTCCCTTTTCTATAAAGACATGGAAAGTCTTGTCCATCTATTTTTGCAATGTGATAATGCTGGAACAAAATTTTCATTACAAAAATTTTAGAATTTATTTACACAGTCCCTCAAGTTTCTCAAATACATCCTTTTGATATCGTCCCTATTCATCATGAGAAAATTTTGTATGGTGATAATAAGATGATTTGGTTGAATTGCTCTAACTAATAATTCAGCTCTTAATTCAATTTCCTTAGTTTGATTTTTTTCTTGGTCCTAGTAAAACTGATTTTGTAAAGTAGACATAAAAGCTCTCAATTGCATATCTCCTATGCAAATCTGGGGGTGGAAATCTACATCCTCTAGAATGAAAAAGTTATGCAGAAATAACTCACATAGCAAGTTTTTCTGCTCTGTAGGATTGTTGAAGTAAGCTTCCAAAAACTCTTCAACTTTTTCTAGTTTATAGAGGAGACCTGAGCTAATTCTCATAACCTGCCATCTCAGATATCTCTCCTTCAGAATGAGACTGTAAAACCTACTAGGTCTTCTGAATTGAACCAAAAATTCAGCAATTTGACACAGGTCGATTACTTTTTCATTCAATGCACTGATTTATGTGTCCTTTGTCTCCAGCTATTTTCCTACCAGTTTCAATTTCTCAACTTGTGTGGCAAGATTTTCATATTTGATCATCCACTTAGCAATGTCTGTATTATACTACTCCAGGGATACAATATTAGGTGGTCTAATTACAGGTTGAAACTTAGGCAACAGTTCCACCTATACCCCTTTTTCTACCACTTCTACTAGTTGGACATATGATAGCAATTCTACTTGTATCCCTTTTTTTGCTACTTCTACTAGTTGGACATCTGAAAACAATTCTACTTGTATCCATACTTCTACAGAAATATTATTCAGAGGAGCACTTACTTGATTATTTACATTTTGCTGTTCAAAATGCTCCTGTGCTGGTGTTTCTTATAGAAAAAACTGTTGTCTCTCCACAGATATTCTTTTTTGGGCTCTTGATCGATTCTGGAGCATATCCGAATTGAGAAGGTGTTGCTTTGAAATGGAAGGGCACTACTTTAGAATGAGCTCTTGTGTTTTCATCCAAAGATACCTCTATTAAGGGGGAAGAATTATCTGCCCTAGATAATCCAAGCGATGAATTGAGCCAACTCTTCCTCATTATCTGTTGTAGTTGACTATTTTTCAAATTGTAATAGTCTGCTCTGTAGTTCCTCCACTTCCTGTTGCAACTCTGCAATTCTTTTTTCATGTTTTTCAAAGATATTTTCCTTCTTCTCAACCATCTGGTTTGTGTTTTAATCACACTCTTGGATGCTCTCAATTATTCTGCAATGTCCACCTCCTCTTCTTCTGATTCAAAATCTGATGCAGACAAATTATCTGTAGTTTGTTGCTCAACCATTATCTCACTTTTTGTTTCAACTGTTCGGTCCTATTTAGAAGGTTCCATAAGGTTATCTATGATTGCATCCAAGTTTGCATCAATTTCAAAATTTTCTTGTCCAGACTCTTCCTCAACCAACTATTTAGGAAATTTTGAAAAATCCTCCAAGGTGGTATTTACAGTGGCTGGTTGTATTTCTGTGACATCAGGACTGCCTTGGTTTTTTTCCTCTCCAATCGTCTATTTTTTTGTTTCTTTTAAGTGGAGTCTTGTAGACCTCCTAGTTCCTAGTGTATACTTTCTCTTCTTACTCTATTTTCTTGTGTCAACAGGGGCTGTAAGAATTGTATCAGGTTCTTATGGAATTTCCTCTACTTCCATTTTTGTCTCTTCTCCAGTTTTTCTAGGAACTTCACTCCCCTATTATGTCAAATCAACAATATTCTCAAAAAAATGGTCCCTCTTCTATTTTCCTTTTCTGTTTCTAGTTCCAGATCCTCTCTTAGTTTGTGAGGTTGAAGATTCTAGGGAAATGTACTCTATTTCTTTTGTAGCAATATCTATAACAACATTTGTTTCCTCCTCTACAGCAGTATCTGTTTCCTCCTCTGCAGCAGCATCTATGTCTTCTTCCTCCTCATCCTCTTTTTTGAAGACTACATCAGTCATAGCAGAGTAAAACCTATCAAATCTTCTTAGGTTTCCTCTGAAATTATTCTTGCAAACCAATTTGATAATACCATGGTGGCGAGGGCTCATTTTTCCATCCTAATAGCGTTTTGCCATGTTTTACATCTCCTAGTGCAGATATAGGGGAATATTTACCCTAACCTTAGGTTGTTGCCTACCATGTCTAAGGTGGTTCAAAATTTTAAAATGATGCCCTGATAAAACTACATACTGCCCTTCACAGGTTAAAAACTTGATTACCCATGTGGCTACTTCATCCCAGGGTTTTTTTAAGTTGGTCCTCTTTACACCCTTACACATGTTATTCATCAAGTATTCTTGTTCTTTATCATCTTCTTCTAGAAATTGACTAACTATGTTTGCTAGTGTATTATTGCCAGTTCTAGAAATTTGAAGACCCTCTAATGGAAGTTCAGTAATTTGACTAAGAACTTTAGGGGTTACCTTAATTCTCATGTCGTTGATGTGCACCCTGTTATTTCTAAATGTGCGGGAAAATTCAGCAGCCAAATCTTCAGAGTTTCCATCGAATTTGTCTAAAAATGGCATAAACACTCCATCTTAAAAAATTTGTAACACTTTTGGAATCTCTCGAAGGATGGTAGTATCTGTTGGTTCCATTTTTATCTTTCATCCCATTTTTCTGTTCTTGTTGTGCTGAAAATACTTCTCACCTTTGCTGTTATAGCCGTCTGCTAGGTCACTAGTTTCTAGTTTCTGCAGAATTATAGGGTTTTCTCTTTCGATTTGTAATGTTTTATTCTTCTTCAGAAATAAATTCTTGTAATCATGTTGCATCAGTGATTACTTCTTCAGAATGAAGAGTGGCACACTTCCCTATTTTTGACTTGGACACATGTCCATCAATCATTGGACATACGTCATTGTCATCAAATCTCCTTAGCTCATCCGATCTACGCATGATTTTCCCACATGGATGGTTATCAGCAATGAACGGTGGTGGCACATTATTAGTTATTTTCCTCATGATTTTGTACTTCCTCGGGATGAGATAAATCTCACCGTGAACAAGTTGACATGTGTTAATGATCACATGGAGCCAAAAATTTTGTTGATCGTGTCTTTTCTCCCTCCTTGGATGCCACGTGGAAACATAACATTAAGTGCTCATTTCAAAGATTAAATTTCATTCCGAAGATAAAGGTTCACTCTGAATACAAAGCCTTCATTTTGGGAGTCATAAGAGCCTTCATAATTGCATTTAAATGTTTCACAAAATTTTCAAAAACAAAACAAACAACAAAAACACACTAAACTAGATTTAGGGCACACTATTAATCTTTAAAAGAGATAATCATTGCTTGTGTGTGTGTATGCTATTTTCTATTTAGACAAAAAAAAATCATAAAAAGAATTTTTGCATTTTTAGGTTAGCATTACCATGGTGAATACTTGTAGCCAAGCCCAATCACGGGCAGAAGCTGCAGAAAATGCACCAAGAGAGACAAATCGTCTCCAATATAGCCTTGAAGATTTGGCCATCCCGCCTTGACGGCGGGGTACACCAGTTGGTTCACACCATGCAGAACATGGCTCTAGAGGTGCCTCCTTGAGAGGCACTCCAACCCATACGAGTTATAGAACATGGTTCTAGAGGCCCCTCATTGATGGGCTCTCCAATTCAGGCCTTCAATAGACGAGAATTTGGAACCCCTTCCCTAAGGGGAACTCATGAGCAACAAGAGTCTTTGCAAGAAAATAACCTATATGTACCATCTGGTCTAAGCACGAGGCATCCTTTGGAAGTTCATTTTGGGTGGCCTAGTGATGAAGCATTGTGTACTACTATGGAACAACAAAGGGTCCAAAAGGAAGAACCATATGATTTTTTGGTTCCTAATTTACCCCCAATTAATGTCGGACATAGTAGACCATATCCAGAACATCAGGTTCTCCCGACAGGGCAAGACAATTCTGCCCACACTTTTTATGCATATCATAGAGAGAGAGGAAGATCATTACATTCCTCAATAACAGTATCCAGTGCGAAAATGATGCACGTCTGCACCTGCTTTATATCCAGATCGCTTATTGAGACCAGAGTTTCAAGTTAATGTGGCCAACCTCGACAGAGGGAAGCAACATATAGGGGTCTTAGAACACCATGATCAAAATAGATATGTAGGAGAGACATCTAGGCCTATTAAACAAGAGACGACAGAACAAAATGACTTGGCATTTACATAACTAGCCGCCCGCCAAGCACAAATCATGCGGCTTAGGCAAGAACAATAGGAATTAGAACATTTGTGTCGCCTTAATCAAGAGCGCATTTAGTGTCAAACAGCTAAATTATTTCACAACCATGCGCATGAGAAGGCCCCAGTTCCTCGTGCACAACAATCTGAGATGTATGTGAGGCACAACCCCTTAGTGTGAGATAGGTCTCCATGACTTCAACAAGCACTGCCTCCAAGACCTCTTAGACCTGAGTAGGAGGCCATTCCTCGTAACCATGATGGGCATCCTCCACGGGCACCCGTCCATGTTTATAGGCCTAGGCCAAACACTCCTCAAGAAGATTATGAGGATTATTACCAAGAAGAAGAGCGGGCTGAAATGCCCTATCAAGGCAGAAGGGATGCTACCCATTTATCCATTCAAAGACCTCAAGTTCCCCACAACCCACAGTAGGAACAAACCAAGGAGGAGGCGATTACGTCCTCTGATGCATACAAAGTGTTTTTAGAATGCTTAGAGACTATGGAACTCAAGACTGCTGGGCCCCAAAAGCCTACATTACACCAACTCCGTAGTCATCCAGTGCATCCGTCAGTGCCAACACCTCCATACCCCAAAAATTTTAAGTTGCCTCAATTGGCACTCTTTAAATGGGATAAGGATGCTCAAGATCATGTGACACGATTTTTGAGCCAGTGCTTTGGTATACAAGACAATGATGCATTGCTATTGAGAACATTCATAACCACATTCGTAGGATCTACCTTGAATTGGTTTACACATCTATCGAAGCATAGCATCTACAACTTGGATCAACTAGTGGATGCGTTCTTAGAATGTTTTTCTTTCAATACAAAGAAAAAGGCGTCACTCAGTGATCTAGCTAGCCTCAAATAGTATGAGGAGGAGTCTATGGTAGCATATGGGAATCGATGGAGGACGATGCTTTCAAAGCTGTCCTACCTCCCTCCTATGTCCGAATTAACTCAAATGTTCAGAAAGAGCTGTTTGCGATCGATCTCTATGCTATTGCAGCTATAGTAATATGCCACTTTAGAAGAAGCTCTGGCGCAGGCTAGACATATCAAAGAGATCAAGATACAGGATGGAAAAATTTCCAAGCCTAAAAAAAAAGAGTGGAACAAGAGCACCAAAATAGGGAATACACAACAGAAACCCGCCGTGGTCAATCAAGTTGCTATTAATGCCCCTACGCCTGCCCAAGCAACACAGCCTTCAAAGGCCAAATATCAGGTGGTGCCTCACAATAATTATGAGAAAGATAACAAGAAGCAGGATCAAAATCAGCAGCGTTGCCCTAAGCGACAATTTACACCATACACTAAGTCTAGGGATTCCTTGTTTGACCATTTGTCAGCGGCAAACTTGATTAATCTGCCAGATATTCCAACAATTGATCCTAATGCACCAAAGCCTAAGGGCTACAAAGAGGATATTTTTTGTAGATTCCATAGAAGGAAAGGGCATGACCTTAATGTCTGTTGGACGTTTAAAGGTTTAGTGCAAGATCTCATTGATAATCACACATTGGTAGTGGATAACCCCATCGCACCCAACAACCAACAAATGGGTGTTTTCAAAGATCCTTTACCCACACATGATGCACAAACAAAACCTTTGCATGTCAACAAAGTGCAATAGAGTTGCCCCATGGAGGGATATGTTGGGATGATTAGCATTGTGACAAGAAACAAGAGACACCCAGGAGTTGTCCCTGCGACAACCACTAGGGAAGTTCCATCCACATCACAACATCAACCGAATCCTACACAGTTGCCCCCGCCTAGACCAGTGGCCATGATTCGAACTAGACTTACTCAAAGTCTATGGAACACATCGGCTAGGCTCTCCATTTATGAGATTATTCAACAATCGACGCCTCATCGGGAAGCTCTTATGGAGATATTAAAGGCAATTGAACTGCAACCCCACAAAGCGGATTCGTTCAACAATTTTGTGGGGCATGTCAAACAGTGTACTGAACTAGTCATTACCTTCAGGGAAGATGAGCTAAAAACGGTGATTGGAGATGTAGCGGATCCACCCCTACACGTTATTGAGTGGGTCAACGGGACTCCATACAAACAGGTGTTGATAGACACTGGTTCGTCTAGTAACCTTATTACAACCGCTACACTGAAACATTTGAAACTACCAGCCTCTCACATTGCACCTTCCACTTATACCCTTTGAGCATTTAATGATGTGATATGCTCGATAGTTGGCACAATTGTCCTGCCCATACAAGTGGGACAAAAGACCATTGATACGTTTTGCCACATTTTAGAAGGTGATATGGCTTACAATATCTTGCTTGGGCGGCCTTGGATCCGAGATATGAAGTGTGTCCCTTCAATTGCTTATCAATGTTTGAAGTATACATTTGAAGGACAAGTGCACGTGGTCCCCGTAGATTTGGAACCTTTTAAGTATTGCAATTCAGTGCAAATCATGCCGCAGTCGACCCTTCCTTCAACGCACGTGGATTTCTTGTTAAATCCATCTAAACGAGGTTCGACTAAGAAAGAATATTCATCACCAAATCAATCAAATTCTTGGGCGGGATCATCTTCTTCATCCAGTCCTCCCACAATGACGCCACCTATGGTGGCCACTCCAATGGACAAAGGAAAGAAGCCCCTGGAAGCGGAACCACCTCTAGTCTCCAACATCTCTACAGAAGAGACGCTTAATAGAATGGAAGTTGAGACGCCTAGTTCACCCCACATGGAGTGGACTCAAGGAGAACTCCCATTCGCTTCCCCTCAATCACCAGCAATTACTGTTGAGATGTCTAACATAGGCATGGGGGAGTATATAGTGCGCAATGTTGTTGCAATGCCCACACTTCAGTCTATGCAAGACATGGGAAGACCTCGACTCCCCATAGGCTTCGTGGTTCATTTAGGCTACCCACCTAATCAGACAAACTTTATTTTTGGGGGCCTAGATCATGGTGTTGAACCTTCTCGAAAAGAAGAGGAAGATGAAGATCCCTTTGTGGAAGATGTCAACTATTTGGCTAACCCCGACTTTGCATTACGATATCTTAGCCAATGCAATTGGCATGGATATGGGTTAGGCAGGTATGAACAAGGAATGCATGTTTTGTGTCAACCAAGATACCAAATGCCTTATGACAAGTTAGGAGTAGGGTTTAATCACCCTTTGCCCCTCGACATCTTGGTCAAAAACATGCAAGGCCTAGGGATAGGCAACAAGGATGGGTTGGCATCAGATCCATATGCCAATCCAAATACAACTTATACATTGGGGGATTATTTCCCTTTACAAAAAAATAACCTTGTTGACCTCAGCAACCCTTTCCCTATGGTCGAACGAGGAGAAACCTCATGGACTCACCCATAATGGGAAGATGGACAAGACCACAAAGGGTCTTTTGAAGATGATTTAGAGTACGATCATTCGCATGAATATCAAATGAATGACGATTAGGACACTTCCTGATGATGTTACCATTGAATGATCCCAGTGAGCATAGGTTACCTCAACAACAACAAAATCCTTTGGACATAGATGACATGTTTGAACACTTACACATTGGTCCAAGACATAGGCGGCATTTCAACCTGGCACAGTTATAGCAATTACTGCACCCGCCACTCCAGGCATACAACGAGCATATTTCACCTGGAGACCCTATCAAACCATCAGTACCTAGGGCAGATCCTATTTGTAGGTCAGCGCATAGGGATGATCCCTTTGTGCCAGTGCCTACAGATCCAGATCCAAAGCACCAAGAACATCCTGAATGTCAGAGTTGTCACATTTGCGATAATGGAGATTACAATCATTTCATCAACATGGTATCCATTGACTTGACCACCCCCAACCATGATCCAGCCAATCCAACACGATTATTGCACCTAGACATAGAAGCTATTGATTGGGCTCACGCTGACACACCACCATCTCCATCAGAGTATTGGCCTTGCGGTGGGATGTTTCATTTCACTACAGGACATACTCAGGATGTCTTCCATGCTGAAGAGGAACTTGAAATTCCTAATGACGATCTTAATTCAAAAAATGATATCCATCTGATCCCAATTCCACACCAGTTGGAAGATGGATCCCATATGTCAGTTGAAGCAATGACTGATGTAGACATCGGCATAGATCCAATGAATCCACAAATTCTCAAGCTGGGGGTAAGTCTTTCCCCTAAAGAGCGAGCCGATTATGTTGCCCTTCTTAAGGAAAATAAGGAGGTCTTTGCATGGTCATACAAGGATATGCTGGGACTAGACCCACAACTAGTCACGCACAATTTAACGCTTGATCCGATAATCAAGCCAATCAAGAAAAAACTACGCAAGATGCATCCAACAGTGGCATTAATGGTAAAAGATGAGTTACAAAAGTTTTTGGATGCCTAGTTTGTCATCTGTGTGGATTATCCGCCATGGTTGTCTAACATGGTTCCTATCAAGAAACCCGATGGGAGGATTCGCATATGCACTAATTTTTGAGATCTTAACAAAGCGAGTCCTAAGGATGATTTTCCCTTGTCGAGCATCGACACGTTGGTAGACGCTATAGCGGGCCATGAAATGCTTTCCCTTATGGATGGTTTCTCAGGATACAATCAGATTCGTATCAATCCTGAGGACCAACTCAAAATGGCATTCACAACGCCTTAGGGGACATTTTGTTATAAGGTCATGCCTTTTGGCCTTAAAAATGCCAGAGCCACCTACCAACGTGCAATGACATATATCTTTCACGATTACATGCACAAAACTTTGGAAGATTACATGGATGATTTGTTGGCAAAATCTCTTTTGCGCCCAGATCACATCGATGACTTGAGTAAGGTCCTTGATCGCCTCATTGAGCATAAAGTCAGACTAAACCCCAAGAAGTGCGTCTTTGGCGTCACCTCTAGAAATCTCTTGGGTTTCATAGTCTCCAAACGAGGAATTGAGGTTGATCCAAACAAAGTCAAGGCAATCCTTGAAATGCGTCCCCCAACCACCATCAAGCAGCTCAGGAGTCTGCAGGGAAAGGTTGCGTCAATCAAGCGCTTCATAGCATAGTTATCTAAAAAATTCTGACCCATGAATAAATTATTGCATAAGGGGGTCACATTTCATTGGGATGACGAGTGCCAGTCAGCCTTTGACGACATTAAATAGTACTTGGCTTCGCTACCAGTATTGGCACCACCCAGACCAGGAGTGCCATTCTATTTATACATCTCGACCATCGAGGTGGCACTGGGTGCCATGCTTGTCCCAAAAAAATGAACTTCACAGAGAACAGGCTACATACTATCTTAGCCGCACCCTGGTCAGTTATGAACTTAACTATGCATATGTTGAAAAAATCTGCTTGGCAATGGTGTTTGCTACCAAAAAGCTATGCCACTACATGCTTAGTAATAAGATGTATGTTGTGTCTAAGGAGAATCCATTGCGATACATGATGAGTTGTACTTATCATAGTAGCCGCACGACGAAATGGATCATGTTGTTGACGGAGTTTGACATAGAGTTCATTGGACAAAAATCTAGAAAAGGTCAAGTCATCGCCGATCAACTAGTTGAGGCTCCTCTTGAAGACGATCAACCTCTAACTTTTGAACTACTTGATGATGGGGTCTTCCATGTTTTAGAGTCGCCAGATTCTGATGAGCCTGAGTCATAGGCTGACATAACCCTATTCTTTGATGGTTCTAAATGTGAGCAAGGGGGTGGTGCGGGAATTGTATTCTTCACTCCGTAAGGTGCTCCAATGCCCTTGTCATTTAAATTAGACTTCCCGTGCACCAAAAACAATGTAGAATATGAAGCCTTGCTCATAGGTCTTCAGACAACAATCACCATGAACATTAAACGATTGAACATCTTTAGTGATTCGCTGTTAATTGTCAATCAAGTAAAGGGGATATTCCAATGTAAATGTCCAGTTTTGTAGGCCTATAAAGCCCTTGTGGACAAATTCCTCGCACAACTTGAATGGTATGACATCGAGGCACTCCCTCGATCATCAAATTATTTTGCGGATACTATGGCCTCCTTGGGGTCACTCATCTCGCAAGACCCTTCTGGTGAAATGACAACCATTCAGGTTAAAACATTATCGTAAGTTGTGATGGAGCGTGCAAGCTCTGATCTGATGCCAGGAATCCACATGATCCAGATTGAACCATCTCCAGATAAGTTCTCTCGAATTCGAGATTGTTTGACTCAAGCCAACTGGGGGTCCTTGTTCTCCCCAATCCCTCTTACTAGCAACACCACGTTGTTTTTACAAGTACTTTCCTACTCAGCTTTTGTTTAGGATAGACTTCAAGAGGGATTGGTCGTTCATACTATCGAGGTTTTTGATCAGCAATATTGGTACACACCCATTCGGGATTATCTCAAGCTAGGTAATCTCCCACTTGGATTGACACAAGCCATGAAAAGATCATTCAAACAGAAAGCGGCAAAGCATGTCTTGTTAGGAGACATTTTGTATCGTCGAAATTATGAAGGAATTCTTCTTCATTGTTTGGACCAACAGGAGTCCGCTTGGGTGATCACCCAAGCTCACGATGGTACATGTGGTGGCCACTTCAGCGGTATGGCCATCGCAAAGCGCATTCTTCGCATGGGTTATTATTGGCCATATTTAGAGTGAGATTGTTGCACATATGTGAAGAAGTGCATGAAGTGTCAGCACCATGCTAATTTGACACACGTACCTTCTCAGGTCTTGTAGCCGATTCAATCGATTTGGTCTTTTTCGTAGTGGGGCTTTGATCTAATTGGGAAAATCTCCCCTGCATTGTTTGGTCGTCACACATTTATTTTAACGGCCATAGAGTACTTTACCAAATGGGTGGAAGCAATTCCACTGACCACTACGACTGGAGCCCGCATTACGGAGTTTATTTTGCATAACATCATATGTCATTTTGGTATTCCATCCAAAATCATCTCGGATAATGGGACACCATTCAAGAATAAATATGTGCATGCTTTGACCACAAAGTACAAGATTCAGCATAGCTTTTCAACACCCTATTATCCACAAGCAAATGGGCAAGCAGAGGCATCAAACAAAATGCTAGTCGCCATTCTTAAAAATATGGTTGCAGACAATCATAAATACTGGCACATTCATATCCCGCTTGCCCTATGGGTTTATCGCACCAGCATTCGAATGCCCACTGGGGCAATTCCATTTTTTTGGGTGTATGGATCCGAGGCAGTCATGCCTTCTGAGTTGGAAATTCCTTCCCTGCAAGAGTTCATTGATGATGACACTATGCAGCAGGCCCGGTTAGATCAACTAACGTTGCTCGATGAACAACGTGTTAATGCTCTTGAGCATTTGCGTATCTATCAAGAGCGACTTAAGAAAGCATACAACATGAAAGTCCACTTTAGGGAATTTTAGGTTGGTGACTTGGTCTTAAAAGAGAACCAACAGAATTCTAATTTGTCGTCCCATCTACAAGACAAGTTCGTAGCAAACTGGTTAGGTCCTTACATCATTGACAGTAAAATAGGACCCAAAACATACCGGCTTGCCTCTCTTGAAGGAATCAAGGAAACATAACCCTTGAACATCATTCATTTGAGGCCATTCCATAGTTAGAGAGCCATAGTCCAACAAAAATCTCCTTGGATTACCACAATCACTTGGTCAACCCCAAAGCTCCAAGGATTATCACAATCTCTTGGTCAACCCAAAAGCTCCAAGGATTATCACAATCGCTTGGTCAACCCAAAAGCTCCAAGGATTATCACAATCGCTTGGTCAACCCAAAAAGCTCCAAGGATTATCACAATCGCTTGGTCAAACACAAATACTCCAAGGATTACCATAATCACTTGGTCAACCCTAAAAGCCCCAAAGGTATCTATAAACCCTTTGGTCAACACCAAAAGCTCCAAGCATTACCACAACTGCTTGGTCAACATAAATATTCAAAAATCAACAAAAACAACACAAAAAATCAAAATCCCAAAAACAATTGCATTTCAATTCCATGCATTCTCATAAAAAAAATCAAAATCCCAAAAACAATTGCATTTCAATTCCATGCATACTCAAAAAAAAAAAACAATCAAAATTACAAAAACAATTGCATTTCAATTTCATGCATTCTCATAAAAATAAAAATACAAAAATATAGGTTGCATTAAGCATTGCATCCATACATTGCATACTTCGCTAGGTCATACAAGTCAAACGCACCATAGGTTGTCATTATTTGGCAATTCCATCATTTCCACCTCAGATCCATTTTCATAAACGCATACATCCCGCATATCACCCTTTTATTTTAGCATCGTCGGTTGTCGTCTAATGTATATAGGGTTTTCGTCATTCAGATGTCTTTAAATTTCTAGCCAATAACTGTACACAGTTAAGCAGATTTTACACGAGAAAGTTTTACTTGGATCCCACCTTGGTACGTAGCATCCCAACCCAAATTAACACACATAAAATAATCCCTAAGTTGTGTAAACGAAAGATGAAACCTGCATTGTAATCTTGGTTACCATAAGCGAAACGGCTATCTTGCTTATCCCCCTGTGCAATTGACCCTAGAAATGTTGAGAGTTGGCAAAACGACAAGCATCCTCCCTACCCAATTCCCCATGAATCCCAAGTTCTCAAAAGTTGCAAAACATCCAAAATTTGCAAAATGTCAAAACACTAAAATTTGACATCTTACAGGGCACACATCAAAAGGCACAAACAATAGTGATTCTCGTCACTCCATATTCAAATCCCTTGCTCAAAAAAAAAAAAAAAAAACAAAACAAAAATAAACAGTGATTTTATCACTATAAAGAGCAAGTATCCCAATACAATTGAAGAAAAGAAGGGAGTCGAACTTGAATCCCTGGAATTCCTAGCATTTTGACAGGTCATGAGGCAAGTTTCAGTTCCAGTTTGGTTGATAGCCTATCGGTCACTAGCGGTAAACCTCCTGCATGATGATATATCTATCACATTAACTTTTGTGCAGATCAATGTTTGCATGTGGATGAGCTAGCTTATGGTATCCTAGATAGCATTGTAGATTAATCTGACTAAATACAATAAAGGAGTTAGTGGAGCTAATTAGGTGATCCTCAGTACAGGTTTGGTTGAAAGCCCATCTGGCACTGGCGGTATCCTGATGAATAACACATAAACGAACTCAATTGCACACATAGGGATGTGAAATAACCTGGTTAAATTCAAGTTGGATTTATACCTTGTTCAAAAAGTCTTGCGACATAAATGTACAGTCTTGGCTAGTTAGTTAAAAATATCTGCATCAGAAAAGCTTAACTACATTTTCAAACAACCGATACATTTAATTCCATACATCACCATAAAAAAAAATCAACAAAATACAAAAACAAAGTTTTCATATGCATAAGCATTCCACAAAGTTATCTCCTTACTATAGTAGGTCAATCCAATCTTGTACAGTCTATGGTGCATCGACAAATCATCAATAATTCATTTCATGTGCATACATCATACAAATTAGAATCATCACATTCATAATCGCATATGCCTACATCAATGTAAAAACATGTACATAAACATAAATCATGAAAAAGGATAAACACCAAAAAGAATAATCTGTATATATATCATCACAAAAATTGCCCGCAGGCTACAGTGCACCGGTCCTCGGACCTCACTCCCGCAATCCATAATCTCAAAAACCCCCAGCCTAGGGCGTCGGCCACCATGATCACGCAGGATCGATGCAACGAGAGCTACCCCCTATGGTATCAGTCCTCTGAGATCTCTTAGGGTGACTGCTCACCCCTGCATGTCAACCACTAGCACTGCCCTCCTCTCGTCGCCTGCGTTGGGATGATGCCGATTGCTCCATCCCGCTATCTCTCGTCCTGTATGACAAGCCACTGGCTGGAGGCTCTGGTATTTTCCCACCTAGGTGGATGATCTCACCCTCCATCTCTGACCGATGCTGCCCTCAATCTGCCTACTGTTGCCCCTAGTCTGCCTCTCGTCACCTCCACTCGGCCTCTTGCCTCCAATAGTATGCGATGGCATCATCGTGCTATGCTAGCTGTACCTACAGGAGATCCCTCTCCCATACAACATCCATGTCACCTGCCTGCTGGTGAGATGCAGCCCCTATGCTCTCCTGCCCTACCAACTGTGTCCACAGAAGATCCCTCTCTTGTGTCATATTTGCAAGCTCTACATTCTGCCTCTATAATAACCCCGTCAAACGCGCTACCTCAGCGCGCAACCCCGCCTCTGTCTCCCCCGACCCAGCCTGCTCTAGAGCATCCTACATCTTTGGCTGCTCCTCCTCCTCAAAGTCATCTCCTGCATCTGCCACCTCCACCATGTCCACATCCACAGGAGCTCCCCAACCCTCTCTTAGTGCCTCTACACCCTCTCCACCTCCCGTTGCCTCACCTCCTCCCAATGGCCCCTCACCTCGCCACTGTCGCAGCATCCACCACTCCTGATACTTGGCCGTCACTCTAACATCATCTACGTCCAAAATTTCCAGTACGATATCTGACTCCTCCCCCAGCGGCTCAAGGATCGACGTAGCTAAGGTCCTCTCATCACTCCGATGTCGATAGACTACGGGTTCCCCATTCAACCCCTAGCGTACCCCAAACTATCGTGTCACTCGGAGGTAGTGGAAGTACTCCTGCTCTGTACCGTGCCGCCCAATCACTCATTTCCCCCTCTAGACCCATCGAAGCCAATCATCCGCCTCTGGCCATGCGGGACAATCTTGATATGGCCTCCATATCACATCTTTGGGAGTCAATCGGGCCAATGCATCTCTGTAATGGTCTACGTCTCCTACAAATCGCTGACTCTGCCCTCGCTCCTCCGATCAATACCGTAGTGCACCATAACCAATATCCCTGTCCACCATGTCAGCTCAAGTAGTCCAGGGTAGCCCTCATGGCTGCTCTACGGCTATATGCTGCCAAGCCCAGCACTGCAACAAGAAGCTATAGCCAATCCCCTTCTGCCTTCGGCAACAGACCTCATACAACTCTTCATACAGCTGAGCCAAAAGCATCTGGCCCCACCTCATAATCATCGACTCTGTCATCGGACAATCCACCAACTGCCATACTACCTCCAATAGGTTCCATGGGAACCTCGCTCCTGACGAGTCTGCCAGGAGCATGTTGGAAATGAGGCTCATGAGTAGTGCATGCCTCACTCCCAACATTCCCATCGCATACCAATACCGTACAATAATCCCTCCAATATGACAATCCAACTCTGCCCTCTCCAGCGAGGTCATCCCATCCTCATCCTCTCCATGTCTAAAATATCAGGTCAGCATAGCCGTCCTCTGGCCTTGTGGAGTCGTTCGAATGGGAACCCCGTCTATCAAAATTTGTAGAATTCGATACACGTCCTCTAAGGTGACTATCATCTCCCCTGTCGAAAGATGAAAGGTGTTCGTCCGAACATCCCATAGGCCGATCAATGCTGTGATGTACGCCCGATCTACCACAACTGCATCCAACCGAGCCTCATGCTTGAGCCCTAAGGCATCAAGCCAATCCCAGTCCTCAATTGTCAATGCCTCGCGGGCATTAGAAAAAATCGTTGGCACCCGATGTCGACTCTTCACCACCTGCACATCATAGAAAACAACAAACATCAAAAACATGCATCAAATTACCATCACATGTACAAAAATGCATAACTATACAGTAACATTTTTCATTCACATGTACATCCAAAAAAAAAAAACACAACAAACATTTTGACATGGTTTACCTACGGTTTTACCTAAGTTTACCATTTCAACAAAAAAATTCATCTTTCATTTCATCAAAAATGACAAAAAACAATTCATCAATTTTTCATATTTAATTTCATCAAAAACACCAAATATTTTGACATGGTTTACCTACGGTTTTACCTAAGTTTACCATTTCAACCAAAAAAAATTCATCAAATTTTCATCTTTAATTTCATCAAAAACAACAAACATTTTGACATGGTTTACCTACGGTTTTACCTAAGTTTACCATTTCAACCAAAAAAATTCATCTTTCATTTCATCAAAAATGACAAAAATTTGACATGGTTTACCTACGGTTTTACCTAAGTTTACCATTTCAATAAAAAAAATTCATCAATTTTTCATCTTTAATTTCATCAAAAATGACAAAAATTTGACATGGTTTACCTACGGTTTTACCTAAGTTTACCATTTCAATAAAAAAAATTCATCAATTTTTCATCTTTAATTTCATCCAAAAAAAGACAAAAATTTGACATGGTTTACCTAAGTTTACCATTTCAAACAAAAAAAATTCATCCATTTTCCATTTTTAATTCCATAAAAATAACACAAAAAAAAAAAAATTGGCATAGTTTACTTATGGTTTCGACCTAAGTTTTACCATTCACATCAAAAATAAAACATTTTTAACCATGGTTACCCTAAGGTGTTACTCTAAGTTTCATTTTGGGTTTATCCTATGGTTTTCCATCTCCATCGATTTGCATCCACGTTTCATTAGGTTTCATTCATTCACCTTTTAATTTAATTAATTAGGGTTTCATGTTTTAAACAAACGACAAACAATAAAAACAAATTTGTATTTTTCAAATTCACAATCGAAGAGATAGTGCACTTAATGGTCTCACCTCGGCTTCGCCGCTCAACGACCCGGTCTGTGCACTCATGGTGGCTGGAAAATCCGACAGCGCTTCGCGTCAAAAAATCTACCTCCTCCCAGAGCTCCAAATCGCAATCAATGAACAGTGCAAATGAGCCAAATCCATCATTTTCGCATATTTATAATTTTTGTCAGCTGGTAATCGTCCCTGATCGGGACGAGTGCTTTTCGGTGTGCTCATCCCACCTCGGGACGAGTACCCTCGGAGACGTGCTCGTCCCACCCCGGGATGAGTACCATCCTGGCATTCGTTCCCCCCGGGACGAATATAAAAAAAAAATCAATCAAAAATAACCAACACATAAAAATGACAAATGCCAACAAAACCACTAAAAATTGTCGGACACAAGTGCTCTTGCACTTAACCTCTTGGCATAAGCAAACTGATGTCGGGGTCTACCTTGTCGTTATCCTACTCCCTAAGAAGGCTACCATCGTCGGACCGCTCCACGGGAAGACGGATTTTTGCCAATGTTAACCCCAAATGGCATCTCAAAATGGGTTCACACTCACCAAAAATAGGTCAAAACAGTCGAGAAACTGCTTGAGCATGCTTAGCGGTAAACCATCTAAAGGCACCCCTGCACAAGTCATCTTGGGTCAAGTGACTCGTCGCTTTTCTCATGTCGTTCATTCCCTCATCGATTCGTCACTTGAGGGGGTAGTCACACTTAGTTGCCAATCAACACTAGTATACCCAGTCTTGGAAATGACACGCATTCAAAGGATCATTGCAAAAGACAATCGCACCCCTGCTTGGGGCAATAAACAAGCAATCATCACAGACTGATCATATACTTGGCATTCGTGAATCATGAACTCAAGGTTCCCACAACAAAAGGTTGCACCCTTTGCCTCTTCATGACTGATCAATGTCTAAGTTCAAGTAATACCTCACCGAACCAGGTTAATGCTTGATTTAAGTTCCTTAGCTCATCAGATGCAAGAATTCAAGAATGCGTGCCCTTTCCATACTTGGGGCATCAAGAGTTGGTTAGGTTACTGAGAAACCCTAATCATTAGTGCTTTGGTTATATATTTTTGCTCAGCACTGCACCACGTGTAGCGCTTTCCAAAAAGGGGCATCTGTAGACACCAAAACAACACCAATCCGATTATGTGACAACAAACACTAATCGCACTAATAGACACAGCCCCTAGGGCAGCCCTTAGAGGTTAAACAGTGGTTCTAACCACTCACACAGCAGTTTTGCAAGTCAAAAATCAATTTGGCACCTTTTAGACACTTTATTTCTTATTCGTCCCACCCAGGGACGAGTGCAAGTTTTTAGTCGTCCTACCCAGGGACGAGTGTGGATTGATACTCGTCTCACCCAGGGACGATTACTAGCGCTCGCTTCGGGGTGGGACGAATGTCAAGTTTGACTAACAAAAAGTCAAATCTCGGCATGTAACAACTCAGAACTGCCACTTAGCTTTTCTTGCATGACATAGGAGTGCGAGTGAGTTCTTTTGACAACTCATATCTGCCAATTGATGTTCCCTTCACTACATGGGAATAAGAGTGAGCTTTTTAAGACAACTCATATTTGCCACTTAGCTATTCCTTCATTGCATAGGAGTGCAAGTGAGCTTTTCTAAAACACACAAAGACATGCACAGAGACAGTTAAGAATCCCTTGATCAAGAAGAAGTCTTCTTTTTAGGCAAAAAGCATTCATGCAAAGAAACACTTTTGCATGTTAATTCAAAGATACCCCTTGGGTCTATAAAATGGTGAGTTTCCTCACCCAAAATATATATAGAGAAGGAGCATTTTGAGTGACGAAGTGCTGCTAATTCATTTACTTGTGATTTGTGTTTTCAACATCCATAATATCTTAATCGAAAGAGAGGTTATTGGGTGACTTTTGAAGGCACGAATCAAGAACCAATACCGATTTTTTGACCATGATATTCTACCAATTTGCCAAAAACACATCACATCAGGTTTCGGACCCATCCTAAGCGGATTGGTGTCGAAGCAAAGTTTCACCCGCGGGTGGTTTGCCTTCGGGCACCCCCCACTTTATTTCTTTTATAGTATTTAGCTAGTTTCATGTTTATACTTTTGTCAAGTTTTCATTTCATTTAGATTCATTTTAGCCATAGTTAGATTTATCTTTTATTTTTCATACACAGGTGCTATTGATTCTTTGTTTGTTTCTTTGAACGTAGATTTGCAGCATTAGAGGAGCAGCGAGGAATCTACCTTTAACAACGCAAGCGGCGATGACGTTTTGGTTCGCCCATCTTACATGTGGGCACGCGGAAGAAGGAATTCTGGAACAAGTTGTAAAGAGCAATATTTAACGCTCCTATCCCCTAAAAAGGAAGGAGATGCATTGTAACATGAATTTGAAAAGCATATCAATAAAAGGGCCGATTTTTATATTGCTTTAATATCGTGTGTTCATGTTCTTTCTTTTTATGCAATTTTCAATAACATAGGGTTTAAGCGTTATTTTAGTTTCATTTACATTGCAATTTTAGTTTATCCTTTTTGTTTCTGAAATCTCGTATTTTCAATAGGTTGAGCTGGTAATTGAGGTTGTTTCACCTGTTGCATTTGTTGATTTGGTTTTCTTTAAAAATTTTGATTTTGTGCAGGTAGCAAATTCTGAGTTTGACCTTGATTTCTTTGCTGCCTTGGATAGGACCGGTATTGCTGACCCCACTGATGTTGATTTTGCATCCAAGATGGATTACTTTGATTCTGAGTCCATAGTGGGTTATTTTGATTTCATGATGGGTTATTCTAGTTTTGATTCTAGGATGGATTATTCCAACATGTCTGTGGCCATTCTTGAGAATTTGTCCATTGAGAATAATTCCAAGGACATCGGGGTGGTTTTGACTGTCCCCAAGACATGTTTCCATGGTTGTTTCCCCAATTTGTAGGAAAACAAGGGGTATTTTGATACTGTTGCAATTTACCCCCTTGTCTTGGTCCCATATAATTGAGTTCTTCTATTTGAGTTTTTAGGATAGTTTTTAGTTGTGGTAGCAGATGACATTTGTCAGTCAAATGTCTTTTTGAGAAAATACTACAAATGGCTAAAATGGATGTTTTTTTTAGAGGACATTCCTGTAAGGCATGTTTATTCCTACATCTTGGGCAATAAATTGCTAAAGGTTCTATGGTTTTTTCTTTAGCAGACATTTATCCTAGAGACGTGTTTAATTGTACCAGGATATCAGTCTTAAAATTTGCAAGTTCCTCTATTAGGTCCTTCACATCAATGCCATTTGTACTCTTTTTCTTTATTTTTTTCCTAGTGCAAAAGTAATTTCTACAAAGATCCATAATATCATCCATATTATTAGTACTTAGATCCTCATTTCCCATCAAATATAATACCTTTCTGGATTCATCTTGTAATCCTCTTAGAAAAATGGTTTTGCACAATTTTGGTTCTCCTAGTCCACACCTTATTTGAACAAACACAAATCTATCAAGGTAATCTTCTAATGTTTCATCATATTCTTGTTTAATTCTGAACAAATCATCTTTCCTATTCCTTACTCAACAATACTCTTGATACTTGTCCAAAAAAACAGTCTTTATTTGATCCCAGGTTTGGATGGAATCTGGCTGTAAGCTCGTGAACCAACGTAATGTTGAGTCCTTGAGTGTTGAAGGAAAAACCTTGAGTTTTTTATTATCATTTATATAGTCATATGTTTGACACACTACTTTGAACTCAAACAGGAACTGATCAGGATCTTCAGATGCAACACCCTAGAAGGTTGGAAGCATTGAAGGTGAGATTGTTTTCATGGGAGAGTTTTGTGTGGGATTTAGAAGAATGGGATATTAAAATGTTCTAGGAGGTTGGAGCACTTCTTGATCATCTTGATCATTATGGACATGGCCATGCTGGTCATCCCCATTTGGATTACCTCTTTCTGCCATAATTTCCTATTCTTCAAAAATAGTTAAACCTATCCAAATTTCTTTCTCAAGAGGTCCAAAACCTTCTGTTGTGGTTGATCCACAACACACCCCAAAATTGGGGACCCACATTTTTGCAGGCTTGCAGAGAAGATCTCAATCACCCAGTTGCTAAAAACCAAGAAAAAGGGGCAAAATTGCACTAAGGAAAGAAAGTGTCATGAAATCGTGACATGTCACGAAATCGCGACCTGTCACGCCATCGCTGTAGAAAAATAGAAAGTGTCGCAAAATCGCAACATGTCGCTCCATCGCTGTCGAAAAGGAGAGAGAAAAGAAAAACAGAAAGTTGTCGCGATATCGTGACATGTCGCTGGCAAAATTGAAAGGGTGTCGCAAAATCGTGACATGTCGCTGGAAAAATTGAAAGGGTGTCACGAAATCGCGACATGTCACTGGCAAAAATGAAAGGGTGTCACGAAATCGCGACATGTTGCTCGGTCGTGGCCCAGGCAGGAGAGAGAAAGGCAAAATGAAGTTGGTCGCGATTTCACGACATATTGAGCTGCCACTGCATGGAATTGAAAATGGTCACGATTTTGCAACGTGTTTTTCCAAAGTGTACGGAACAGAGAAATGGTAGTGAAATCGTGACAGGTTTTGGCAAAGTGTACGAAACAGATAAATGGTAGCGAAATCGCGACAGGTTTTGGAGAGATGGTCCGAAAGAGAAAACGATAGCGATTTCACGACGTGTTTTGCCAAAGCGTACGGATGATGAAAATGGTCGTGATTTTGCGATGTGTTTTGCCAAAGCGTACGGATGATGAAAATGGTCACTATTTTGTGACATGTTTTGGCAAAGTGTACGGAACAGAGAAATGGTAGCGAAATCGCGACAGGTTTCGACAAAGTGTATGGAACAGAGAAATGGTAGTGAAATAGCAACAGGTTTTGACAAAGTGTACGAAACAGAGAAATGGTAGCGAAATCACGACAGGTTTTGGAGAGATGGTCCGAAAGAGGAAATGGTAGCGATTTCGCGACAGGTTTTGCCGAAGCATACGAAGAACAAAAATGGTAGCGATTTTGTGACAGGAAGCAGTAAGGTAGAGCGAGCGAGGAAAAAATTGTGAAATCATGATAGTTTGTGGAAAGAAGGTCTGAAGGAGAAAATGGTAGCGAAATCGCGACAGGTTGCGGCAAGAAGGCTCGAAAGATCAAAACGGTAGCGAAATCGCGACAAGTTGTAGCAAGATAGTTCGAAAGTGAAAATTATCACGATATCACGACAAGAGGCAGCCAAGGCATACAGAGAAGAGAAATGTCACGATTTCACAATAGAAGGCAGCATTATAGCCAAAAACAAAAAGGTGTCATGATTTTGCAACAAGTTACAGCGAAAGGGTATGGAACGAAAAAATGTCACGATTTCGTGACAGGTGGTGGTGAGATGGCCCGAAGCAGAAAAGCGTCGCGATATCGCGACATGTCTCATTTTTTCTATGCTGGAAGGCAGACAAGGCTATGGGCAAGAAAGCATCGCAATATCGTGACATGTCGTGATTTCGCGGCATGTCACGTTTTCATGGCCAGGAAGGTGAATAGGCTGCATGCCGTTTTTGTCATAATTTTTGCAGAAAGACATTACAGAAGGTGCGAAGAACGGGAGACACATGGCATACAGGTGTCAAGGTTGCAGAAGCGTTACATGCAATGAAATATTCCAAGCGTTTTGGCATCGAGCGTGAATCAAAAGTAAAGAAAAGGTAGGAATTTGAAAGGTCACATGCAGGAAGGTGAAACAAAGCAACACAGGGAGAATCGAAGAGCCACGCCAGACAGTGTAAAACCAGAAGTGCAGATTGAAGGAGGGGTTGGAAATTGCTACTTGCAGAGTTGCAGAGACAAGGGCTTCATGCCATTTTGGGCCTACACTTGGGCAATTTCCTTCATTTGTTCTGGAATATTTATGCCTGGAACATTCTATAAATGTAATTGACATATCATTTAATATAGAAATATAAAGAGTTGGCATCTCATTGATGAGAAAGGAGTCATTTCTTGTATGCATGATTTAATGTTTTATCATTCATTTCAGATTTCTAAGGCTTTTAGGTGAAGTTTAATGCAAGTGTTCTTGGTTGCTTCATGTGAATGCCTAAATATGGAATTACAGTAGAAACCCTAGAAACCCGCACCTAGCTTATATGGATTGTGCAAATTTGCAAGTTCATTAGGTTAGGTTGCATGCAAAAAACCTCATTATCTTTGGTTTCATCGAATTGATGACAACATTCTGACTGTAGTTTAGTTTCACTTTCATTTGTTTTTTTTATTTTTCAAACCCTTACTCTATTTTCTACAGTTTAATTACTGTATTTAAATAAGCAGCTGAAAATACATCAGAACTAAATATTAGAATAGATTTATTCATTTTGAGTCCACTGTAAATTCAAATTAAATAAACCACAATGCCCCTTGTTAACATCCACTTGCAAACCCTAAGGTATTTCTAGCATTTAATTTGAACAACATCATTGGTAATCAAAGAATCAACATAACAGGAACCTTGGAGAAATTACTTTCTTTGCAAGCAGAGGATTTTGGGACTCAGATCCTACCGGAGAGTGTGCTTTCACAACTGGGTGAAAACACCACTCAACAGATTGGCGCTAAAAGGAGGGCCGAATTGGTTTATTTTATTTTGATTTTCATACCTGAATAATATGTTTTTGATCTAATTTTGAAATCATTTGTTAAATCTCACAGACGGCTAAAAATGCAACATTCTGTTTTTTGTTTTTGTTGTAGGTTTTCTTCGAAATAGTCGAGGATTTCATTAGGCAGGCTGGACCCACCATGTCGTATTGCGACCAGGTCCCAAAAAACCGGAGAAACCATTTTTCATGACCTTACTAGCACTCCCAAGAATAAAACCAAGCAATTCATAAGTTCACCAATCACAAAAGACCTATTTTCTCCAGGAAAATCGAGTGGACCTACGCTAGTAATATCAGTTGCCCCTAGTGTGCCTATAGTCGGTAATATTTCTACTGCTATTGTAGGTTTTTCTTCATCGATTTTGAGTCAAATGGCTCAAGCTCCAGTAGCTCCTTGGTATGGATCTAACAATACTCCTTTGAATATTGCTGGGGATATTCATGAAATCCCCAAGAACATTGAAATATTTTTGCCCAAATACAAACCAGATGGCCCAAGAACAACGAGAAGAACATATCCAAGCCTATAGGGATGTTTTAATTAGGCTGCAAGTTCAGTATGAAGATGTGGCCTGCAGACTTTTCCCCATGAGCTTAGATCCAATAGCATATGAATGGTATATATGCTTACCAACTAGTTCAATCACCTCTTGGACACAGATGGAAAATGCCTTTGTTAATCAATTTAGGTCACCCTTGGATCCCGCAACTATTTACAATCAGTTTATTACATGCAAAAGGGGCCAAGGGGAACCGATCAGAATGTTTAATCAAAAATTCCAAAAGTGCTATAACAGAGCAATTAGGCACTTTGCTATTGATCCCGCAGTGGCTTTGCAGATATATTTTGGGGCATTGGACCCCATGATAGCCATGTTTGCAAGATGCAATCCTCAGGTCACCACGCTGGCTTTGGCCTATAATGAATCCATGATAATCAAGCAACAAATGACACCACAAGGCTACGGGTTTACCCAGATGCCTATGATGGGACAGTATGCTCCATATGGTCAAGCTCCCCAGGCAAATCAACTCATGGCACCACAAGTGCCATGCGTGAACGCCTTCCCATATCAGCAGTCGTATCCACCAGCCCCAGAATATGCACCCATTCCAATCCAACCAATCACATCCATTCCACCTGTCCCTGCTTTTTTGTAGAACAGTCAATCAACTATGCAAGGAACTAGCCAAGTCAATCCTCAAGCCATAGTTCCTTTTCCAAATCCAACCCCGATTCAAAGTGTCAATCCATACGGGAATCAAATTCCTTAGAACCCGACCCCAGTGTTGAATCAAGACCCCATTAATTATGCAAATCCAACGGGGGTTAACAACAATATGATTCCATCAAAGGATGTTTATTCAGAAGTCGAAGAGCTCAAGAAATTAGCTTAAACTTCCCACACAACCTCATCCTTATCCATACACTCTTGGATGGAAGGATGATAACAACACTTCACAGATCACACATACATGCTCAATTGCATTTTCTTTTGGCCCTAAGTTCCAAGATAGGGTCACTTGTGATGTGACACCCATGGATTGTTGTGGGTTATTGTTGGGTAAGCCATATTAGTATGACAAGTGTGCCACTTATGATGCCTATCATAATACCTACACTTTGCAGCATGAGAACAAATCATTTCTTATCTGTAGTGTTCCACCCACTACACATCGAGCTAACACTCATTTGAATTAGGCACGATCCATTGCTTTGATTTTTAGCACACCACAACAACAGGACGTTCAGCCACGAGTTCTTTTATCCACTTCATAGCACATACATCGGGCTCCTATTCTTGTTGCACCTCTTGTTTCTTTTGTAATAGTAGTTGTTACTATTGCACCTACAGTTCTTGTTGTACCAACAGTTGTTCTTGTTGCACTTGCAGTTGTTCCTGTAGCACTAGCACCTATTCCTGTCATTGCACCAACATCTCTTTGTATTGCTCCTACTCCTACTCCTCTAGTTGCAGTTCTTCATTTGGTTCCCACCATTCCGCATCCTACCTCCTTCACATTGTAGGACTTTCAACATTCGATGGTATATCAAAAATTGTCATTCATACATCCTCTTCATATTGGCAGTCCACATTGCATTTACATGAAGCCTCACTATCGAGCATCCCCACAAACTCCAAGATTCACACCACCTTCCTTCCCTTTTGTACACATTGGAGGCCAATGCTTCTACGATGGGGAGGAATGATAGGGATTAGGTGTGGTTTAATAAATGTAATAAGCCATTAACCATTGATGGTCATTTATTTTTAATTGTTAGTTGTTAGTTGGGATAAGGTGCACCGTTATTATTTAATGTAACCTTATCCATAACATGTGTTGTAATACCATGTTGTAATGCCTATTTAGAGGCTTTTGTTGTCAATAGAAAATCAGTTTTGGATTATAATTTTTGTTTTCATTGTCTATTGTAATTGCTCCCACATTAGAAAAACCTACAAATGCAAAATAAATAAGGTAGGACAAATACTTATGAATTTATAGACCAAGTCACGATTGACTCTATATAAGATGGTTTTTTCTACTATGTTTTTTTCAATGATGATATTTGGCCTTGATTTCGTTTATGCCAAGCATCCATAGACTCTTTGATATGTTAATATTTTTTTTGCAAGTGTAAAGAGCATTGTTAGTGCAGTTTTTTGTGCTTCTTTAGTCTTTAATGGAGATTTTTCCTTCAATAAATATGCAAATGAACTCTTTTTATCTAGGAGAAGATCTAAAGGTATCCCCATTGGTTCTAGGGCAACAACCTCATCTTCAAATATGTAGCAACTAAAAAGTACTTTGTCTACCGGGTCAATGCCCTAGTTTTCCCTTCAAGAGCTCTTCTCCACAGATCTAGCAATGCTATTATATTTTTGCAAATGTTAGCTCATATATTTAAAATTAATTAAATATGAAAATATATATAATTAATAATTTATCTAATCTATAGGAGATTGTTCCTAAAATGATACTAAAAAGTATCTCTTGCTTTAGATGCTCAAAATGATAAACTATATGGATGAAGACAACCATGGTGGTTTTTTCAAATGCCACGACATCTAATTGATCATGATAGTTTTCTTCAATCTTTTTCTTAAACGTGTTGACAAGGCTGAAGTGTTTTTAAATGATTGTGTTAGGCAAATAAAGATAAAAATAAAGAATGGTGAAGAATCATTACATGGGTTTAGCCACCACTAGGATCAAATCCACCCAACATTATCATCAGGACTTGGATGAACCCCATCCCTGCTTAGAAGAAGTGTTGGGAAAATCTTCCTAGTTGTGGACAAAAAAATCCTCGTTGACAGCAAATACTGGAGCACTCGACTTGACCCATGCGTCGATCTAAGGAGACAAGGAGAGAGAGGAGTAGAGTTAGCTCTATAAAGAGGGTGACCTCAAGCTCAGATAGGAGTGTGATTTGGGGTCGAGCAATGATGTTGCCTGGATCTAGACTGGCGTGCACTCAATTGTCATTTTAGTATGTAATCATTTTGTTAGATAGTGTTTGTCCGTCAATTCTGTAAGATGGTTTTGATTAGTTGTTAGTTGGTACACTCAGCTGTTCATTTTCAATATGTAATCATTTTGTTAAATAGTGTTTGCTTATCAATTTAGTAAGGTGGTTTTGATTAGTTGTTTCTTGGTTTCTTACGCTGTTTTTTACTATGATAGTTTTTTTTGGTTGATAGCATTGATCACTTGACATGTTTATCAACCTATTTTTTAAAATATATTCTATTACTTCTTTAATACGTTTTTAAATTAAAAATAAATAAAGAAAAATAATAATATAAAATTTCTTCCAACAATAATTTTCTTTGACCCCACACAAAAGTCTTTTACTTATGGAAAATCTGTTTTCATATACATATGCCGGCTATGCCTGTTAAAATATAGAGATATATAAAGTTTAATGGATAGACCGTCCGTTGGAGTGTCCTAGAGGTCGATGGTCGACTTAACTTTTCTAAAAGGTTAATTATAATGATAATAATAAGAGTCGAACACCTAATTTGTATAAAGAGCTTTTAGTTGTTTGAGTTTGAAAGCTGGTAAGTCTGAAAAGGAGCACGCGTGCATGAGTGAAGAAGTGAGGAGATTTTGAAAAAACAAAAATGAAAGCGTGATTGATACCAAAGCTAATAAGTGATATTTGCTGCGTGCCATCCTCTTATGGATTCCTTCCTCGGTAGTTCAGTGTGTACACGATCATATCACTTACAAACCGCGTTTCCTCCACTTTCTCTTAAACTATTCCCTGCACGAGAATTCCTCCAGTTCCTGACAAAAGAAGGCAGCTAGAGCTGGCAGCTGCAGGTTCAGATTTAGACTACTCCTCTTCACTTTACTTACTTTCCATCCACATGCTCCCTCTCCTTGAGCACGTATCGTAATCATGTCGCGATTCACACATACCTACTGTCAGTATATCGTACCGGCTACAGCATGTGAGCAGTTAAAATTCTCCTCCTCGGGCTGCTCTCTCAGCCTGCCAGGTTGAAAAGGAGACACCAACGAATGTGAAGGAAAATCAAGCTCAGGTCTCAAGTCTCAACGTGGGGCTGTCATAGCAGATAATGATTTTTATTGATTTCCTTTCAGAATCTAATCTGCCAGCGATGTTTTCCAGGACATCCTGATTTTGAAACGTTTTAATCTCTGCAGGTGACAAATAATATTGAAAAACAGGAACCGAAGAATGGCTTTTAAGTTAAAATAATGTAGTTTCGAATATTTAAGTGTATTATGAAGAAAGCTTCGTGGGTTAGATGGATCTGAATTTTTTATTAGTTTTGATCACCGTTTTTTATTTTAAGAAGCCAGCACAGCCACATCAAACCGAAAATATAGAGTATCTTAGAGATTTGGTAGCTATATGTTCATATTGGTATGATGTTATCTAAGTTTTAGATAGATTCATAACTTCTCATCCCCGCAGCTGGTAAATAACTTCTCTTTGATGTTAAAGAAAAGCGCAATGAATTATTCGTTTTTCATAGAGTAGAGTAAGCCTTTCATTAATTATCAAAAGGTATAAATATGTATATCCCTCACAAAATCACGTCGCAATTTATTAGGCTCTAAATACATTAGAGTTAACAAGTAATCGGTATAAAGGGAATCACCATGACATATGTTTTGTACGAGATGTGATCTTTTAACATAAGCTACACTTGTTATCATGAGGAAGAGGGTTTGTTATATTGTACGGAGAGGATAAAGTTGTGTGTCACATCTTAATATTTTATTTTATTTTTATTTTTTATTTATTTATTTATTTATTTTTAAAAGATAAGGAGAATGAAACAGAGATGAAGAGGATGAATTGGTTTGGGTTATGGGAGCTTTGAAGTTTATACAGTGAAAGATGGATATGATAAGATCATTTGAGAACTTCCTTCTCATACATATTAGGTTGAGGATTAGAGAAGTATTTGACAGTCTAAGTGTTAACCCAAAGTAAACTTTTTTGCCTAGCAGGTCATGCACAATAGAATTCTTACTTTTGATAATTTGAAACATAGGGGAATCATTGGTCCATCCCAATGTGTTTTAAGCTACAAAAGAAAGGAAACATTTGACCACTTGATGTTTGAGTGCCTGTTCATGCATGTGCCAAATCTAGGAGCAATGATTTTTAGCTTATAAAAGTTAATCTAATAGTGATTTGAATCAGATTAATATTTGAGAATGATAAAAGATGGGTAGATTTAAATTTGAAGCTCTTCGTATCAGGTGGAAGCTTGGATTAAATTTTATTTGAAGGCAAGTGTAGTTAAAAGGAAATAGAAGAATTTTTAAAGAAACCTTTTCATCCATGGGTGGTGTTTGGTAGGTCATTTGGAACAATTTCACAAAAATTGTGGTAGTGTATGCTAAAGAGGAAATTCATGCTAATATAGGAATGATAGAGAAGGAATCCAAAGTGCAAGAGGGGCAGGATAGAGCTAGTTGGAAACCAACCCCATAAGGGTAGATTAAAATTAATACTAATGGAGCTACAAAAGGCAATCTGGGTAGAGCTAAAGGAATCGTGTTAGGACAATGCTCTACTGGGAACTATAGGGTCTGGGTAGGGCCACAAACAATGAAGCAAAAGCCTTAGCTATCAAATCTATTTCTATCTCGGCAGTAAAACAAGGTTATCAGAGGATAATCATAAAATCAAATTGTTAGAGTATATTACATTATTAGGTACATATCAATATACCACCTTTGGTACATTGCTAGATTAGGAGTTTACTTTAGAGTAAAGTTAAGTAGTTACTTCAGCATGTAATAAATGCATACATGTTAGAATGTGTAATGATGTAAATATGCATGTAGTCCACATGTACATGAGTCATAGGATAGAGTCAAAGGTAGAGTGAGGACCAAGGAACTTATCTTCCTATATATAGGCCTTATAGTGAGTGAAAAGAGAGAAAATAATATAGAGTGCATAGTATAGATTGGTAGAGGAGTACAGTGTAGTTCCTTTAAAAATAGTTGTGGAGTGTTCATGTCCTCCATTATACTGCATTGTACTATTTTTATGAGCTTTAATTAATGACATATTTATGAGTTATTGCAGAAGTTTATCTCTTTATTTTCCTACATATTATAGTGCCATTATCATATATATATCTTAGATTGCTTATGTTACATCTTGTGGTTGTATTTTCTATATCATATACTCATCAAAAGCTAACAATGGTATCAAAGCACATGGTAGATCGATAGGAAATAGGGAGAGCCACAAGTGAGATTGAGAGAAATCCATATATCTCATTTTTAAAAAAATTGAGATTGCATTTGGCTACAGTTTTTCCACAGGGTTGTAGAAAAACTTGTGAAGACTAGGACTCAACATTAATTCCACTAGATTGACAAATCAACTAGTAAAGATTGATTATCTCTAGATTTAGAGTTTCTTTCATTAAAATCCTAATACTTTGTTGCAGGAAAAAGGAGATTCAAATAAATTTGGAAAGCTTCCTACAAAAGAGCTAGGAAGAATGTCTTCTTTGAAATCAATTCAAAACCAGAAGCAACAAATAGAAGAACAAAGATTTGAATGCCTAAAGAAAATGTTCCATTGCTAGAGATTGCAGAAGTAAATAAAATGCCATAGGAGCCTTGTTGCAAATTCAAGAGAGAAGAGACTCAAGGAGAAGAATCCCGATGAAGATAGAAGATTGGTGATCTCCATTGAAGATTGAAGACTTCACCCTGAAGAAGTTGAAGAGACCCATAAAAGTTCCATTGAATAACTTCTAGATTTGAAATCTTGAAGATAGAGGACTAGCAAAAGTTCTATTTCTAAAGCAACAAATTTTAGAGATCCAAAAGGGAAATATCATTACCAAAATTCCATAGTAGAAGGTTGAAGAAAATATCTCATTAAGAAAGACCAAAGAAGTTGTGAGAGTGAAGACCTTAGAGAAGAGGTCTCAAGGAGAAAGAAGGAGAAGGCTTGGAGAGCCTCATTGAAGGAGATTCAAAGAAGGCCATTAAAGGACTTCCTAAAAGAACTCTTTGAAAAAATTTACCACCAAGGAGAAGTTTTTGATAAAGGAAGAACTTGGGACAATTTTTGTCATCCGACAATAAGCCCAAGGGAGAAGGATTTGGCAAGAAGTTTGCCAAAATTTGGAGGAGATTGGTGAAGACCTCAAGATTTTTAGATTCTTGAGAAGGACTTGATTGAAATCAAAATTTGACAAGGAGGGTGAAGGAAAAGGAGCTTGAAATTACTACCAAACCTGATAGGTTTGAATATTGTTTTTGAAGACTAGAAGACTCATTCGAAGAAAGAAGCTATAATGGTTTTTATAGAAAAAAACTAAAGGGTTCTTGAAGGAAAATCTTAGTTGTGATTTGGAGGAGTTCCTTACCAATTTTTTGAGATTCAAGGATAACATTTTAGTGGAGAGATTGACTGTTTTGCAATCAAAAAAATTAGATTTAAGGACAACAATAAAGCAACAACTTAGGCAACATCAATAGCTGCTAAGTTTTAGATTTCCAAGATACATCTTGAAGTTTGAAGCCACCAAACAATAGTATCATGCAGTAAGATATAAGGAGATACAAAGATGCAAATTTGGGTGTTGAGAAGTTGTTTTGGACAACAAATATGAGTTGCAAGTTCATCTAGTAAAAGGTAGAAATAAGGTGAATCTAATCACCTTGCAATCCTTCATCTATAGAGTTCTTTAAGGTAAGCAAATTTGGTGCAAAAGTTTCATTAGTTGAACTTTAGATTTCTGGTTCATAATTAAGATTAATTAGGCACCATATTAGAATTAAAAGTTGTCAGGAGAAGGTTGCATATTTGAGTCTTCAAAGGAGTGCAGAAGATAGTTTTTTTTAAGTTTAATACCTCAACATTAAAATAGAAGTTAGATATATTTCAATAGAAAGAAAAATATCATCTTCCTATTGTTTAATTGAAGCAAAGAAGACTACATTAAGTTTGCATAGTTTATAGTGCATATTTCAAGTAACTTTGAGAGTTATTTTACAGGAGTGATAAGGTGAGATCAAAATTACACTATACTAGTTGTTCAAGAGTTTTTAAGGTGCACTAAGTATTTTAGTTGCAGTGAAAATTAGTGCAAAGTTAAACCTCTAAAATAGCATATTAGTTGCATTATTAAGAGCTTGGATTCAATGTTACTAAGTTATCCAATAAAATAAGTTAGAGGTTAGTGTTGTCTAGTAAGGAAGGAAACAATACAAAACTATTTGCTCTCAAGAATTAGAGCAAAGATCCACCATATCTAAGAAGTAAGGAATAGCTTCAAAAGGAGACGTATAACTTCGGTTTAAAATAAGGGACTTAATCCTATATGGTACATAGGTGTTTGCATTACATTAGCACTAGTTTTGTCCTTTAAAATACAAAAAATAGGGACAAAATAAAGTGTCTTAAAGATCCTATAATAGGTAGCAAAGTGCAGTCTCCAAGCAACCACATTATTGAATTTTGAGGAGAAAACTTTGAGCAAGATAGAGATCCAACAAAGGGGCTCACAAATCTGGGTTTCAAGGTGTCTAAAGACACCATTTCCATCATTATATCAAGTGCCTATGGTAGCATCAACCTACAACATAAGGTATCCATGTAAAGGAGCTATAATCTATTGCATAGCATAAGGCATCTACGTAAAGAGATTATATGTCATAAGGTACCTATGTAAAGGAGAACACAAACTATCTATGTAAGCAATCATCCATTTCACACTACAAATATAGCACTAAGGACAACATATTGCAAGCATAAAAGGGCAAGGTACAAGGTAAAAACAAAGGTGCAATACCCAAGATACAACTTGGAAGAATCATTCATCGAGAGGAAGCACCTAAATCCACCATTGGAGCACCATAGAACCTCCATTCCAACACCCTATGATCGTCACAACTGGAGCCAACCTTACGAGGTAATATCATCATCGATAGAATATCTTGCACTCGCTAGAAATAGGGATAAAGCTTTTACTATTATAGGAGCCAAAGAAGATTGCAAATAGTTCGCAAGAATAGGCATTTAAAAATCTTAAAGGATTTTGGTATGTTGGAAATAAGTGTACATCCAAGGGGAGACATCTACATTTGTCCTAACAGTGGAAGAAATATTGTACCACTTGGCATAAAGGGCATCTTCATCCTCTCAACTCCAATTCTCAAGAGAAAGGGTGCTCAACTAAGTAATGCCTTTCATCATAGTTTCAATGCTCACCTACCTTAGCAAATGCACAATAAGGTATTCAAATCTACACCACGTAACACAACGTTCTTCAAAGACCTACACCACACAAGAAGGAGACTAAAATCTCTAGTAATACCTCATGCCACTTGGCACCCATATCAAGAAGGTAGAAGCACTATTTTAGCTACTATAAATAAGAGCACTCATGAAGAGGAAGTAGATATTTAGCTAGTATTGAAGCTCTTATACACAGCGAGGTCAAAGCCTATTAAATGAGGAGAATACTTTGACAAGACATCCATTAAAATAGGAGCATTGAATGCTCATAATCGTTCAATAAATACAGTGTCTAAAGGATCCGTTGGAGGAGCAAAGATAGAGGTATATCATGTGTAGAATTACAAAAGTAAAATCATATTAATTACTTGATTTCATTAAGGCTAAAATGAGTTATAAGGTGAACCATATAAGGTTAAATTTACTACTACATTGGAGCAATAAGAACTAACCAAGAATTAGAGGTCCACGAACCAGATCAAAGGGTATTGGTGTCTCCTGTGGATAGAGTTCCACAAACTAGAGCAAAGGGGATTGGTGTCTCCTACGGATAGAGTTCCATGAACCAGAACAAATGGGATTGGTGTCTCCTATGCATAGAGGTCTACAAACCAGAGCAAAGGGGATTGGTGTCTCCTATGGATAGAGGTCCACGAACCAAAGCAAAGGGGTTGGTGTCTCTTATGGATAGAGGTCCACGAACTAGAACAAAGGGGATTAATGTCTCCTGTGGATAGAGGTCCATGAAATAGAGTAGAGGGGATTGGTGTCTCCTATAGATAGAGGTCCATGAACTTGAGCATAGGGGATTGGTGTCTCCTTTGGGTTGGTACCCATAAAAATTGTAATAGGGAATTGGTTCCCAAGATATTTTTTGAGAAAATTATAAGAAATGTTTTCTTCGTGGATGTAGTCCACATTGGGTGAACCACGTTAAATCCATATCTCTTATGTGTTTGATGATTTGTGCATTATTTCATTATTGTAATTGATAATATTGGATAATATGAATTTGGAAAGAAAAGTAAAAAAATTTATCGTATAATGTTCATCCCCCATATCATTATAAGCTTGTGTTCTTCAGCTATGTTGGCTTAGGTTAAACTTTATTATGTAATGAGGGTTTTCATATTGATATAAATACCCCCTCCCACCCCTCGTTTGATCATTGGAATGTTGTGTAATATTATTATCTCTATATATAGTGATTATTTATGGTTCCTATAGGTGTCACCCATATTTCTCTCTCTTTGTTGTCATTTTCTTTTGCTTTCTATATAAGATTTGAGTGGACAGATTGATTCTATTCATTTCTTGAAAATTTAAAGCATCAATATAGAACCATATAGAAAGGAAAATCAAGCATCTTAGGTTAGATAAAGGGGGTGAATACATGACCAATGCCTTAAATAATTTTTTGATCCTTCATGTTATAGCATTCCAAAGGATTGTTTACTATACCCAAAGTAGAATGGGGTAGTGGAGAGGAATATACTTATCATGGAGATGGCTAGTTGGAAAATTCATGATAAGGGGATGGAGCATACATTTTAGGATGAGGCCATCACTTGTGCAATATAAATCATCAACATGGTCCTCGTTGGAGTAGCCAAGGGTATGACACATCTTGAGAGATTGAAAGACAATAAGCCTAATGTGTGTCAATTTTGTACCTGTAGGTCTTCAACATGGGCTCACATACTCAATGATATTCAAAAAAGGGAGACACCAAAGAGTCATAGAAGTATTTTTATGGGGTATTCAAACATCTCTAAGGCATATTGTATTTATGATCCTTAAATACATGAGATCCTCATTTGGAATATATGATTTTTGATGAGGTTCCTCAAGGGCTTCAACTAGTCTACAACCCATGATTTTGATAGAAGATCCTCATTTCTCTGATTGCTCTCGTATATTCTTTAGATATTATTGTAGGTTGTATTCCTATTAGGACTTCCTCTTCATCTTCCAATTTTTTTTTGACCTTATGCTTATATATTTGAACCCTCCTTGGTCAGTACCACCTTCTACACCTTTAGTTTAAAGTTTAGATAATGATGAACTTAACATACCACTTCCTTTTATTTTAGTATTGGATTATGATGTGAGTGGTGAGTTTGATTTTGATTATTAGTTTTTGCTTCTAATTTTGCTTTTCCATAGGATGTGCCTTATTCTTCCATTGTTCACCCAACACCCAAGTGGGTTCTAACAACTCTAAAACATGCTCAACTTATTCTATCTATGAAGTAACATTAGAATCCCCCCTTCAAGTGTTTCTATTAAAATATTAAAATTTATAATTATATATGATATATAACTACTTAATAAAATTAGGTTGGTAATATATATCTTTAATTTTTATTTTTGAAAAATAATTTGAAAAAAATATATCAAATTAATATTATTTACAAGTTATGACAAGACTCCTCCTAGCCTTAGCCAACAAGAGCACCCATTTCCTCCTTTTAATTTTCCAATAAAATTCCATAACTCTAGAATACAATATACTAAGAACTAACCACTTTTGATTAAAACCCTAAAAGGAGATCTACATTGGAACCAAATCTCCTAAATCACATGTCTACAATGGTTGTCCAAATTAATTGAATGTTGGGTTTGCTCACCAACCTACCTAATCCTCTCATCCTTAATAGCCATGCCATTGTGCCATTGAACCCCTACCTCCTTCTCGATACCCATCTTAGATAGGAAGCCTGCCACTTTATTTTGAGCTCTATCCATATAAATCATAATCACATCATTCTATTTCCTCCATAACTCCTTAATTTAGGTGATTAGAATCCTCAACCTCCATGTCTCCAAAGAAATTTTCTTCATTCAAACCAAATTTTCTACCAATATTTAAGAATTGGATTCTATGATTATCCTCCTATAACCTTATCTTGACACCTAGATAGAAGGAAATTTGATAGCTAAGGATTTTGCTTCATTGTGACCCTGCTTGGACCCTGTAGTTCCCAATAGAGCATTGTCCCAACATGATTCCTATAGACCACTCTAATTCTAGTTGTACTTATATTACCTTTTGTATCTCCATCAATATTCATTTTAATCCTTCCTTTTAGGGGTATTTTCTAAATAGCCTTGTCTAGTCCCTCCTACACTTTGGATTCATTATCCATCATTCCTGTGTTAGCATGAGTTTCCTCTTTAGCATACACTACCACAATTTTTGTGGAATTGCTACAAATGACCTATTAGACACCATCCAAGGATGAAAAGGTTTTTCTAAAAAAATATATATTTCTCTCCAACCATAGTTACCACCAAATAAAGTTTAATCCAAGCTTCAATCCAATATAAAGAGATTCATATTTAAATTTACCCCTCTTCCATTTTTCTCAAGTATTAATCTATTTCAAATCACCATTGACTTGGATTTTATAAGCTAAAAACCATCGCTCCTAGATCTGTAATGTGAATGGATACTCAAATATAAAGTGATAAGATGTTTGCTCACTTTTGTAGCATAAAACATGTTGGAATGAACCAAAAATTCCCCTGTCTTATATTATCAAAAGTAATAATTCCATTGTGCATGAACTGCCAGGTAAATAAGTTTACTTTCAATAATATTTCTTCAATCCTCAACCTGATATGCATGAGGAGGAGGTTTTGGAAGGATCTTATCATATCCATACTTCACTATGTAGGATTCATGGCTAAAATAGCCCCAAGCTAATTCATCCTCCTTATCTCTACCTATGAGAAATATTTTTGCCAAGATTTTAATCATGATGGGCATCAATTCCAAAGGTATTGCAATTTGTCACTCATCCAACTTCTTAAACTACTTAAACTTGTAATCCCCTAGCTATATAGGGTTGAAATAACTTTCAATATTGATCCAACCTCTATTTTCCATGGCTATTTTTATTGGTTGCAGGTCTAGGAATTTAGCAATGATAGGTGGGTATTGATCTCATGAATCTATCCAAAATCAAGCCTTCTCACCTCTTACCACTTTAAAAAGCAATATATATTTCACTACCTAAGATCCTAACTTTAAATCCTACCACACTAGGGACCCATTACCATCCAAAAGGAAATTACTCAAAGAATCAAGCACTTTACAAGATCTTAGTATTCACAAGCACTTATCTCCTAGTGGTCTATTTGTGGGTCACTTTATATTTAAAAAAATGAAAGATAGTTATCTGATATTATGTCAAATAAGTGCATGTTCTTGTCTTGAAGATCTTTCATATTGTTCGTAGATCTCCTAGCATGAGTAGGCCGATGAAAAAAATTGGTATTTTTATCACCTTCCAATAACCAAGTGGTTCTTGCTATCTATTTCTAGTAGATATCCTCTTGGTTGTCAATATCCTCAATTGCTTTACATAATTCATCATCCTCTTATTTGAGTTGCTTTGTAATGTTTTCTTGCCTAGATATTTTTTGCACCTCATCCCATCTAGCCACCAGTGGAGTTCTTTAGGCCTTGAAGTCTGACTTGTTAGCTCACATCCATTGTTTCAGTTGATACTTGACATAATGAGCTGCTTGTGGACTCTAAAAATTATTTTCCCATATGTTAGTCATCCATCTTCCCACCACTATGGGATTTTTACCTGAAGTTGCTCCTTTTGTAACCAAAAATTTTCAAATTTGAATGGTTTGTGGTGCTGCCTTGTCTTGATCCCGCTTCCAAAAAAATGAGGAAGTGATCCAAAACTTCTCCAAAATATAAAATTTTAGATTCCATTTCAGAAATTCCTCCTCTAAAATCAAAAAATGGTCTAACTTCACCTTCCTACTATGTGGCTCCCTCCTCTTATTAGTCCAATTATAGTTGGTTCCAAGATATTTAATACCCACCAAGTGTAATGCATGGACCTAAGTAATCTTAAGCTAATTGGGTTCCATATTCCTAATTTTTGGGTGATAATTTAGAATTGAAATCCCCAAAAATAATCTAGTATAACTCCTCCCTCAAGACTCATATTATGCACTACTTTTCATTGATGAATATGACCATCTAATTTTTGAGCCCCATATAAATTTATAATTAAAACCTGCTCAAATGTCACATTGTTTCTAAAATGTGATGTGAGGACACATATCCAAGCTATATGTTCTATTTTCACCCATTCAAGAGAGTTCCAAAAGGTAACTATACCCTTGAGACCCCTTGGGCAGCCACTTTCATATGACCAACACCCTTCCAAATTCTATTAATTATTTTATACATGAGATCCAATGATATTTTTGTCAACTAGATAAGCAAAAAATAGGTTTTACTTTTCTTTAAGAGTCTTAAAATAGCATATTAGAGGTCCAAGAACCAAAGCAAAGGGGATTGGTGTCTCCTATGGATAGAGGTCTATAAACTAGAGCAAAGGGGATTTGTGTCTCCTATGGATAGAGGTCCACAAACCAGAGCAAAGGGGATTGGTGTCTCCGAAGAACATAATCTTATACTGAGAGGGGGTGAATAGTATAAGATAAAAAGTTTTACTTCTCAATTTAAATGATAAAAACAATAATATCAAAGCAGTAAATAATGCACACATCATCGTGCACATGAGAGACATGATTTAACATGGTTCACCCAATGTGGGCTACTCCACAGAGAAAATATTCCTTATAATTTTTCTCAATGAATCTTTGGGAATCAAATATTTATTACAATTTTTATGGACCTTTGTCCAAAGGAGACATCAATCCCCTTATATTCTAGTTTTTGGATCTATATCCACATGAGGCCTCTATCCCCACTTCTCTGGTTTGTGGATCTCTCTCCATAGGATAACTCTATCCCCTCTACTCTGGCTGGTGATCTTCTAGAAGAATTCTTATCCCATTGCTATGGCTTGTGGATATCTCTCCACAAGAGACCTCTATCCCCACTACACTGGCTAATGGATATCTATCCACTAGACACTATTGTCCTCTCTACTCTATCACCTTCAAAGCATGCTCTCAACTCTATTTGAAATTTGTACCAAAATCTATCCAAGTCTAGCACAAATCATCTCTAACCCTACTCACAAATCTACACCAAAATCTGTCTCAGGTCTAGCACAAATATTCTCTAACTCTACTCATAAATATACACCAAGCTCTATCTCATATCTAGTACAAATATATCCTCAAGCCTTCTCAAAGACTTGCTCAAATCTATCCTCAAGCCTTCTCAAATACCAATCTCAAAAATGCACAATTCTCCTTCACAAAAATGATCTCAAACACTTGCCCATTCACATTCAAAAGCACTCAAACCAATACTCAAATATTTCCAACAATGCATACCAAACAATCCTTTTATCTCCACCTTATGTTCCAGAAAAATTTGCTCACAAACACATCTCAAAGAAGAAGAAGAATTTCCATACCTCTTATTTGCTTTGATGAAGATATGTCACAAAACCTGTCTAAAAAACAACCAATCCTTCTTGTGCCACTTCAAGGGTTAGATATCAAGATTCTAAAATAATGTTCTAGGACTCTCCTTTTGTTCCCAAGGATAATGCATTAAAGCTCAAAAAAACCCTCTCAAAAATTTCCTTTTCATGAAGCAAGAATTACAAACAATAAAATCATGTTTTACACCTTTTATGTCCCACTTTCTTAAAATAATTTCCAATCCACTTTAATGTCAAAGAACAAATATTTACAATTTAAAATAAACTATTTACACCTTATCACTCCAACCTTTGCATATATAAAATAAATAACAACAATACCCTTAAAATATTATGCAAACATTAATTTCCTCTTATACCTCCTATATGCCAAAACTATACACCAAATCACATCTGCCAAAAACCAAATATAGCCAACATTAATCAACTTGGAGCATACCTTATAAAAATTTAATTTCTTGCTAGAGTGGATGGAAATCAACCCTTCAACCTCAAACTCCTAAGTGTAGTGCTCGATCGCTTGTGCTAGCCAAGCGATTGAGACCTAACACGTGACCTCCACCTTTTATCTCCTGCCACATCCACCAAAAAGGATAAAATACTTCAAACCGGCACTAGGGAGAATCAAACCGTGAACCTCTTCTCTGCCACACCTTACACAGGACCCACCTACCACTTGGGGTACCAACCCTCGCTGAAACACAATGTGTGCCTCCTTGTCCTTATTCGCTACCACTTGCTCGACAAAAAATGTTTTGGATACTTTGCTCTGCACTCCATGATCGATTAAGACTTATGCATTAACCTTGGTGACCTTGGAAAATAATTTATCTCCTCCCTTTTATATGCATTTGAAGCATTGCTATGACGTTAATGAAAATCTTTATTTGCCTCCATTTAAATTTGAAATTTGGTACCTTTTGATAATTTCAAATTTAATTTTATATTTAATATAATATTTAACTTTGTGTTAAATATTATATTATTTAACTTTAGTATTAAACAATACTTTTGCATGGAGTCCTTCGTCAACTTGATTCCTTTTAAGACCTTTGTCCAAAGCACTTTTTCATTTTCCTTTTAATAAGCCCTTTTGGCCTAATTATTATAATATTAAAATATTATAATATTTTCTCTTTTCTTTTAAAAACATGGGCATAAAATTTTGCCTTCAACCTTTTAACCAACCTCTTTGGCTTATAATAGAGAAAATTATAACCATTCCTTTTTACCAATTTTATTGTATCAAAATGAACTTTGCCTTGCACCAAACACTTGAAATCAATGACAATATAATTACTCAAAATTTCCAACAATCCCCCCCTTTGTCATTGATGGCAACCATTTTCTAAAAAAAAAAAATTCCATTTTTTTTTAAACCATTTGATTCCAAATCTGCCCCCCCTAAGAAACTACTCACGTTGATTGAATGCTCTCCCACTTACTCAAATGCTTATTTCTTGCTTAGCCAGGAGACTAAACAATCTCCAAGAAATAATGCTCCTCCACTTGTGCTTTTTCTGTCATCAATATTGCCTGCCCAATATGCATTTGTATATGCTATGAGAGTGAAATTGTCACTTATGGGATACCAGAGTCCAAAATCCATGGTCACTTTTAAATACTTAAGAATTCTCTTTACTTCCAGTACATGTGTTTCCTTTGGAGCTGCTTGAAATATTACCACCAGTCCCACTGCCTACATTATATCTAGTCTTGTAGCTATAACATATAGTAAGCTACCAATCATAGATCTATACAATGTCTGATTTACCTCAGGAGATTCATCATCTTTACTCAACTTGCATCCTGTAATCATGGGGGTACTTACTAGTTTGTAGTCTTCTAATTTGAATTTCTTCAACATTTCTTTTATATACTTGGTTTACAAAAGAAATACACCCTTCTCTGATTGTGAAATATATAGTCCAATAAATAAGGAAAACTCACCAAGCATTGACATTGCAAATTCATTTTGCATACTCTTTTCAAATTTTTGACACATCTTATCATTATTACCTCCAAAAATGATATCATCTACATAAAAAACCATAATTAGTAAGTTATTTACTTCATTTTTGATGTATAAATTACTGTCAACTATTCCTTTCCTGAAATCTTGTTCCTGAAGATACTTATCCAACCTTGAATACCAAGCTCTAGGAGCTTGTTTTAGTCCATAAAGAGCCTTCTTTAATCTGCATACATAATCTGGCTTATCAGTTAGGTTGAACGCCTTAGGTTGCTCAATGTAGACCTCTTCTTCCAAGACACCATTGAGAAAAGTTGATTTAACATCCATTTGATATACTTTGAAGTTTTTGAAACTTGAGAAATCTAAAAATATCCTTATGGCCTCAATTCATGCAACAAGAGCAAATGTTTCATCAAAATCAATCCATTCAAACTGTGCATAACCTTTGCATACCAATCTTGCTTTATTTCTGAATACATGACCATATTCATTTAAATTATTTTTGAAAACCCATTTAGTGCCATTTACATTCTTATATTTTGGTTGTGGGACAAGTTCCCAAGTATCACTTTTTTCTATTTGATTCAATTCCTCATCCATCGCCTTGACCCAAAACTTATCTTCTCTTGCCTCATTGGAATTCTTGGGCTCAATTTTAGATAACAAGGAAATATTTGCATGCTCACTAGTTCCTATTATCTTCCTCCTTGTCTGTATTTCATCTGGATTTCTAATAATTAGATCTCTTGGATGATTTTTCTACACATACCTAGATGGAGTCTTAGGTAGTATTCTTTGAGTTTCTTCTTCTTTTGATTCTTCACCTAATTCTTCTTAGCAACTTTCTTTTTCAATTTCTTGAGCTGGTTATTTTGACCCTATCTGTTCATCAATTATCACATTTATACTTTCCATAATTGTGTGTGTCCTCTTATTATAGCATCTGTAGGATTTGCTCTTAGTGTAATAGCCAAGAAAAATACCCTCATCACATCTTGAATCAAACTTACCCAAAATTTTCTCTTTTCGTCTTATGTAGAATTTGCTTCCAAAAATTTTAAAATATTTTATAGTAGTTGGTCTCCCTTTCCAGAGCTCATATGGGATTTTGTGATGATTTACTCTTACTTGAGCTCTATTGATGATATATACTATTGTATGAACTGCATCTCTCCAAAACCCATCTGAAATCTTAGACTCATTCAACATGGATCTGGCCATATTTTCAATAGTCATATTTTTCCTTTCAACTACTCCATTTTGTTAAGGAGTTCTTACTATTGAATATTTTGTTTGGATCCCATGTTCACAAAAATCTATGAATTCACCTGAAGAAAATTCTCCCCCTCTATAGTGTTTACCTATTTCATTTTCTACTAATTATTTGAATGCCTTCAACTTCTCAAAGGCTTCTAAATTTTATTTTAAGTAGGCCATCCAAGTCATTCTGGAGAGGTCATCTATAAATAACATGAAGTAACTTTCACATAGTAGACTCTTTGTCCTTGTAGGACCACAAAGGTCGATGTAAACTAGTTTCAATGGTTTAGATGACGTAAATTATTTTGACTTGAAACTTTTTCTTGTTTGCTTTCCATGCTGATATTGTGCACAAATTATCTTTTGTGGTCTTTTTATCTTGGGTAAATCTTTGACTATCTGCTTGTTTCTTATTTTTACTATGTTGTCAAAATTTAGATGATCCATTCTTCTATGCCATAACCAAATCTCATCTTCTTGTGATAAGAAACACTTTCCTCCCTTAATATCACTTAGCATGTAGAGATTTTTTGTAGTTCTATTGGCATCTGCAACGAGCTTTCCAGTTTTAGATTTTTTGATCTCACATCTATTTGGATGAAAAGTTATCGTGTGCCCCTGATCACAAAGTTGGCTTACACTTAGTATATTGTGCCTCAATCCCTTGACATACAATACATTTTTTATCTTTATTTTTCCATTATCTAAACTTAAGGTTCCTTTCCCATAGATTTTTGTTGAACCATTGTCACCAAATTTTACTGATCCTCCATTGATTTCTTTAAGTACAAGAAATTTACTCTTATCCCTTGTCATATGACTTGAACAACCACTATCAAGAAATCATTGTTTTCTCTTATCTTGCACATAAAGAGATGTTTGTACCAACATTGACTTCACTTTTTCTTGCTCTTTTCTCTCTCTCTCTCCTAATTGTTGAGGTTGTATTATTTTGAGCCTTCTTATCCATTTCTTTTTTCTTAATTTGAGAGATACCATTTTACACCATTTGGTCTTGTACCCAAAGTTATTACATTTGTAACAGATGATATTTTCATTCATGATAGGTGCAAAAGAATTGAAATTTATATCAACATTATCTCTCACACAAACAATGCAATGTACAACTCTATGGCCATATTTTTTACATGAAAAATAATAGCCATGGAAGAAATTTTATAACCTATTAGAGTGCCTTGAGTAATATGGTCACATGCTTCTTCCTTTGCTATTCTTGTAATTGAATTTTGTCCATGGTTATTCTTTGCCTTCTTCATTCTTAATGTTTTTATCTTTCAATGCATTAGCATAAGTTATGGCCTCTTATTATTTTTATATATTTGTTCCTTTGGATCTTGACTCCTCTTTTTGTTTTCCTAAATTTGTATCTTGCTATAACTTATCCTTAGTCTTTTCAACTTTCTTTCTTAGAGAGACAATTTCATATTCTAATATTTCACATTCTAACTCGTTTGCCTTAATTGTTCTACCATATCCTGTTCAATTTTCCTTCCCTCTTCAAATTTTACCTTGAGCTTTGTGAGATTTTGTACAAGTTTCATCTTTGCTTCCTCATCCTCTTGGATTTGATCCTTCAAAATTGAATTCTTCCTTCTAACCTTTTCCAAGTTTCTAAGAGCAACAATAAATTCCTCTTTTATGTTGATCATGGCCTCTTCTCCATTTTCTAAGGTCATGTATGTTCTTGTGGGATATTCCTTCAAGTTGTTAGGCTTTTCATGAAGGAACCTGCTCTGATACCAATTGAAGAACATAAGCTTATACTGGGGGGTGAATAGTATAAGATAAAAAAATTTACTTCTCAATCCAAATGATAACAACAATAATATCAAAGTAGTAAAAAATACATACATCATCACACACATGAGAGATATTATTTAATGTGGTTCACCCAATGTGGGCTACTCTATGAAGAAAATATTCCTTATAAATTTTTCTCAGTGAATATTTGGGAATCAAATCCCTATTACAATGTTTATGGACCTCTATCCAAAGGAAACACCAATCCCTTTATATTCTGGTTTGTGGATCTCTCTCCACAATATATCTCTATCCCCACTACTATGGTTTATAGATCTCTCTCCATAGGAGAATTCTATCCCCTCTACTCTAACTGGTGATCTTCTAGAAGACTTCTTCCCCCACTACTCTGGCTTATGGATCTCTCTCCATAGGAGACCTTTATCCCCACTACACTAGTTGATGGGTATTTATCCACTGGAGACTGTTGTCCTCTATGCTCTATCATATTCAAAGCCTGCTCTCAACTATATCTCAAATATGCACCAAAATCTATCCAAGTCTTCACAAATCTGCTCTAACTCTACTCATAAATCTGCACCAAACTCTATCTCAAGTCTAGCACAAATCTGCTCTAACTCTACTCATAAATCTGCACCAAGATCTATCTTATATCTACCATAAATCTAGCCTCAAATATTATCAAAAACTTGTTCAAATCTATCCTCAAGCCTTCTAAAATACCAATCTAAAAAATATACAATTCTCCTTCACAAAACTGATCTCAAACACTTGCCTATTCACATTCAAAAGCATTCAAACTAATACTCAAAATATTTTCAACAATGCATACCAAACAATCCTTTTATCTCCACCTTATATTCTAGAAAAATTTACCCACAAACACATCTCAAAGAAGGAGAAGAATGTCCATACCTCTTATTTTCTTTTATGAAGATATGTCACAAAACCTGTCTCACAAAAAACCAATCCTTCTTGCACCACTTCAAGGGTTAGATAGCAATATTCTAAAATAATGTTCCAGGACTCTTCTTTTGTTCTCAAGGATAATGCATTAAATATTAACAAAACCCTCTCAAAATTTTCATTTTCATGAAGCAAGAATTACAAACAATAAAATCATGTTTTACACCTTTTATCTCCCACTATCTTAAAATAATTTCCAATCCACTTTAATGTCCAAGAACAAATATTTACAATTTAAAATAAACTATTTACACCTTATCACTCCAACCTTTGCATATATAAAATAAATGACAACAATACCCTTAAAATATTATGTAAAAATTAATTTCCCCTTATACCTCCTATATGCCAAAACTATACACCAAATCACATCCACAAAACACCAAATATAGCCAACATTAATCAACTTGGAGCATACCTTATAAAAATTAAATTCCTTGTTGGAACATACAGGAATTGATCCTCTGACCTCAAACTCCTAAGTGCAGTGCTTGACCACTTGTGCTATCCAAGCAGTTGAGACCTAACATGTGGCCTCCACATTTTATCTCCTACCATGTCTACCAAAAAATATAAAACACTTCAAACTGGTGCTAGGGAGAATCGAACCACGAACCTCTTCTCTTCCACATATTATGTAGGATCCACCTTCCACTTGGGCTACCAAACCTCGCTAAAACACAACGTGCATCTCCTTGTTCTTATCCATTGCCACTTGCTTGACAAAAAACATTTCGGATACTTTGCTCAGCACTCCAAGATCGATTAAGACTTGTGCATTAACCTTAGTGACCTTGGAAAATAATTTAGCTCCTCCATTTTATATGCATTCGAAACATTGCTATGACATCTAAGAAAACCTTTATTTACCTCCATTTAAATTTGAAATTTGGTGCCTTTTGACAATTTCAAATTTAATTTTATATTTAATATAATATTTAACTTTGTGTTAAATATTATATTATTTAACTTTAGTATTAAACAATACTTTTGCATGGAGTCCTTCATCAACTTGATTCCTTTTAAGACCTTTGTCCAAAGAATTTTTTCATTTTTCTTTTAATAAGCCCTTTTGGCCTAATTATTATAATATTAAAATATTATAATATTTTCTCTTTTCTTTTAAAAACATGGACATAAAATTTTACCTTCAACCTTTTAACAAACCTTTTTGGCTTATAATATACAATGTTATAACCATTCCTTTCTACTAATTTTCTTGTATCAAAATGAACTTTGCCTTGCACCAAATACTTGACATCAATGACAACATAATTACTCAAAATTTCCAACAATCTCCTGTAGATAGAGGTCCACGAACCAGAGCAAAGGGGATTGGTGTCTCCTGTGGATAGATATCCACAAACCAAAGCAAAGGGGATTAGTGTCTCTTTTGGATAGAGGTCCATGAACTAGAGTAGAGGGGATTGGTGTCTCCTATGGATAGAGGTCCACAAACTTGATCATAGGGGATTGGTGTCTCCTTTCGGTTGGTGTCCATAAACATTGTAATAGGGATTGGGATTATAAAGGTAATATCAAATTGATTACTTTCTTTCATTAAAGTTAAAAGGAGTTATAATATGAACCATATAAGGTTAAATTGACTACTACATTGGAGCAATAAGTATTAACCAAGAATTAGTGAATTATAAAGCAAGTTTGTATCTTCAAGTGACATTTCAAGGTATATTATTTTAAGTACATAAATATTATAATATTTGAAAAATTTCATAGTAGGAGATATAAGGTTTTCAACATTGAATAATTGAAATATTAGTTTGCAAATAATATTATCTTCTAAATTTCTACATTAGGGAGATATAATGAAAACTACACCAAATTTTAACTAATTGGAATTTAGAAAATTGAACTATTGAGAACTAAAGGTTGAAAAGAAGAAAAATTATTGTTTGTTTGAAAGAGATGGAATTAATTGCTTATACTTGTCTCATTGACACATTAAAGAGATAAAATAAATTCAACCATAGAGAAATCCATCAAATTGATAAGTGCATATTTTAATAGGATAAATAAGGTATAGCAGGAATTTATTATTATCATTCCCAAAACATTACCAAATCAACTCAAAAGGTGAACTATTACTTCTTAAGCACTTTACCAAGATCAGAGTATATTATAATCACTAGGGAGACATAAGAATCCTATAAAACCTAAGTCTTATAAATATTTTATCAAATTAAGTCATAAGGTAGACTACTTCAAAGGCTCTATCAAAAGTATTATCAAAATACTAAAGAGCTAAAAGAAATCTATTAAAACTAAGGAAGATGTATACCTCAAAGAAAATAATGAACAATGATATGAAAAACACTATTAGAAAGGAAAGGGCAAGTGTCTATTAAATTCTGAAGGAGATTTAGACCTTACTTCAAAAGTGATTCATAGTGAAGCTTTAAAAGATAACTTTGAAACCATGGAATATTATCTACATGCTCGTCTCATTGAAGCAATTTATAATGGAAAGAGTGACATTCAAATTATTATATATGGCATTACTTACATTCAAATGTTACAAATATGAGAATGTAGAACAAAAAGGATTGATAGAATCACTTAAAATAAAACAAAAATGAATGAATCATGCCTAAAGAATATATGTCAATCCTCATGCAGTATTGATACTTCAAGTTCTACTAACTCAAAATCTTATCATGATTCCTTAAGTGTTTGTTTAGAAGCTTCTATACAGAACCTAAAAAATGATAAAAAGGACAAAGATAAAGAGAATATACCTTTGTAAGAATCATATGATCGTATGACCACCTATGAAAGTGTGGTAACCAACTAAAGAACACAAACTTATATTGAGAGGGGGGTGAACAGTTTAAGATCACTTTTTACTTTTGTTTCCAAACAATAATATCCAATATATCAATGGCAATATCAACAAAAATAATCAAAGAAATGTACAAATCACCACACACAATAGAGACACCAATTTAATGTGGTTCACCCAATGTGGGCTACTCCACGGAGAAAATATTTCACTAAAATTTTCTCAACAAATCTCTTGGGAAATATTTCCCTATTACAATATTTATGGACCTCTGTCCAAAGTAGACACCAATACCATAATCAAGTTCATGGATGTCTATCCACAAGAGACACCAATATCCTCAGCTGGTTCATGGATCTCTATCCACAAGAGAATGTCTTATCCTCTATTATGGCTGGTGATCTTCTAGAAGACTACTGCCTCCACTGCTCTAGGTTGTGTATCTCTCTCCACTAAAGATCTATGTCATCCATACCTTGGATAATGTATCTCTATCCACTAGAGACTACTATCCTCTGATATGTTACCTCCAAAGCTTACTCTCAACTTTATCTCAAATATGCACTAAACACAGTCCTTCGGTCTAGCATAAATCTGCTCTATCTCTATCTCAAATCTACACTAAACATATTCCTTCAATATAGCACAAATTTGCTTAATATCTATCTTAAATTTGCACTAAACATAGTCGTGATTTCTAGAACACATATGCTCAATATTTATCTCAAATATACACTAAACACAATCCTTCAATATAGCACAAATATGCTCAATATCTATCTCAAATCTTCACTAAACACATTCCTTTGGTCTAGCACAAATCTTATCAATCTCTATCTCAAATCTACACTAAACATAGTCCTTTGGTCTAGCACAAATATGCTCAATATCTGTCTCAAATATGTCCTCAAATCTATCCTCAATCCTTAACACAAATCTTGACTCAATCACAAATCAACTCTGCTAGATCTACCCCAAACCTAACTTAATGTTTGAACAAATAAATCAATCAACTCTACTCTCAAGTCTTCTCTAAGACTTACCTCAAATCTGCTCAACAAGTCTTCACTAGAACTTGTCCAATCTGCTCAACAAGTCTTCAAAAAAACTTATCTCAAATCTGCTCAACAAGTCCTCACTAGAACTTATCCAATCTGCTCAACAAGTCTTCACCAAGACTTACCTCAAATTTTCTCAAAAAGTCCTCACTAGAACTTGTCCAATATGCTCAACAAGTCTTCACCAAGACTTACCTCAAATTTTCTCAACAAGTCCTCACTAGAACTTGTCTAATCTGCTCAACAAGTCTTCACCAAGACTTACCTTAAATCTGCTTTGTAAGCTTCCATAAAATCTTACTCAACTCAGTCCTTAAGTCCACTCTAGGACTTACTCAAATAAGCTCACAAGCTTTTACAAAAGCTTATTCAACTCAACTCAATCTATCATAGAAAAATTCTTCAATCACACAAACAAGCTTCACATAGATTCTTTTTTAATCTCATAGAAACATATAGAGAATTTTTAGAGACTCAATATTCTTCACACTCACAACAATGCTCAATCACTTTCAAACTCTTTTATTCGACCACAGAAACATATAGATAATGGTTAGAGACTCAACATATTTCACTCTCACAAAACACTCAATTACTTTCAAACTCTCTTCAAATCAATTAAGAATAAAGAACAATTTATTTTACAAAACTTGAACTATCACTCCAACACTTCCAATCAACTAAGCCTAATCAACTCCACTCAACCAATAACTTAATGAAAACTTAATCAACAATACTTATAAAAAAATCTCACATAACAATGATAGTCATGATCTTTCACAAACCCTAGTTCAATATAGTTCTCATAACAATGATACTTATGATCTTTCACAAATCCTAGTTCAAGATAGTTCTCAACTTCACATAACAATGATACTCAATATTTCCAACAATGCTTATCAAACAAGGTTTCTAGTATCAACTTTCATTCCAGAAAAACCACATCAACCAATATTGGATTTCTCAAAACCAAACTCAACAATTCTTATCAAAAAATAATTTTCACTCCAATTAGCATTCACAACATCCAACAATATTTCACTCACAAGGAAGATATGCCCATACCTTTGTCTTGAAGAAGATTTGATTCTCAGAACCTGTCTCAATCACAATCACTCTTTGCCATCCTCAAAAGTTAGGTAGAAAAATTTTCACTCAAAAATTCACTAAAATAACTCCTCAAAATATTTCACCATACATAGCATAAGATCTAAATTACACCTTATAAACTCCACACTTTAAAATATTAGCAAAAACCAAGTAATTCACTTCAACAATAATTTTTCATTAACCAACTTATTACTCCTCTTAATTATTTAACACCTTTATTTAAAATAAAATATAATTCCTCTTAACACCTTATTACTCCTTCTAAAACACAATTTAATATTTAATTTAATCAAACCTTATATCTCCCTCTTTATTTCCTTGCCAACCACCTTAGCACTAAATATAATCCCCTAGCGCACGTTCCACAAATTCCACCTAGCAAAAACCTTACTAAAAATTACAACTGATTTGCATACCTTTTTGCTTAGAAAAATGTCCTTGGCGGGTTTCAAACTCCCACCTTTCCTCCACCAAGTGCCTTAGTGCTTAAGCTTTCATTGCTTGGACTATGTGCCCTCACATGAGCTAAAAGGCGTGCCCTGATGCCTTTGTCCTCTTCCCTTTCGCGATGTGCAAACAAAAACTTCATTCTCTTTAGCAAAATGGTGTTTGTGTGATTTGAACCCCGACCTCGCATTCCTCGAATGCTTTATCGTAGCCCTTGGTGCCACTTGCGCTACATGCTGCTTCGGGATATATTTTGTGCTCTAGTTGTGCTTATTCTCTCTTATATGCCCAACAAACTCTAAACACATGTGAATGTTATCTTATGGTGCTCGAACTTTGTTGCATTAACTTCTATTTGCAAGGATAATTTTTACCAAAGGTTTAAGGTATTATTTATATGCATTTCAATGCTTTTTCTCCAACGTCGATGAGGACATTCGAATTTTTTAAAATTCAAATTTATAATTTAAAAAATTAAGTTCGTTAAATCATTATTATTTAATTTTAAATTTTAACCTTAAGGTTAAATTATTTAAAATTAAGTAATTAAACCTTTAACCACTCAATCTGCCATATGAATTTTTTTGATGCTTTTTTTTTTTTTAAAGCGAAAAACCCCTTGTGGAGCCGCCTTGGTCTGAGACACCATGAACAGTGGGTTCTACACCATCAAATTCACCCGGTGGTCGCACTCGACCCTGCCCGCACCAACATTATCAATTGGATTTTAAATACCCAATTCAGCTTTTTGGTAGGGTGGAGATTTGAACCTGGGACCTCCCTTGGAGGATTGCCCTCTCCTCTCCAACTCACCTACAACACCTGGGTGGATTTTTTTTTGATGCTTTATAATGCGACAACTCCTTGCATTTATTTTTCATAAACCAACCCTAGATTATTAAATATTATATTATTAAACCTTCTTCTTTGCCTTTTTGGAAAAACCAGCAGAGGATATTAATGAAACTCCAACATAAACCTTGCTTATTAAACCTCAGACATAAACACCCGGATGACAATAAACTTGGTCCTTATCTTCCTTGACATTAATAACAATAAAACTTGCTCATATTTACAACACTAACTCCAAAGACAAAAATAAATAAGAAGAGGAACCATGTCAAGGAGGCATACAATGTAAGGTGAAATAAAGATAATACAAAAGACAAGCTGAAGAACATATAAATATGATAATCCATATTGAAGAGTAAAAGTATTTAATATCTAAATAATTTAATACAGGGGGTGTTAGAGTATATTACATTATTGGGTACATATCAATGTACTGTTGAGCAAGGTGCAGTGATAGTATTGTCATTGTTGTTAACACAGTCATATAGATTGGTTGATGCAGTGGATAGGAGTTCAGAGGTTATTCAGAGTATATATAGTGATGTTAAATGCTTATGAGGATGTTTTTGATGTTTGGGTGAAGTTGTTATAGGTTGTTTGTGCAAATTTGCAAAAGTTGAAAAAATCGTCAGAAAGTTGTCAAAGTAGCAAATTAGTCAAAAAGTTGCAAAAGTCGCCATGAGCACATTTGGATAGGATGGATCAATTTGGAACATTACAGCATGTCAAGAAATAGTCTAGAATAGCATTGGAGATGTCAGCACAGTGTTTGGAGTGATCGATGGTGTTTTTGGTATCTTGGCAGATGATTTGGCAAGTGGTTGCACAGGCTGAAACAATGTAGGTTTTGTTAGAAGCGCTGCGAACAAAACGTAAGAAGTTATGCAAAAAAATTTGAACAGGAGGTGGTCATTATTTTCAAGAACATGTGTTCCAAATTTCAACAAAAACGAAGAAATGAGGCAAATTTTACAAGTGTTGCAAGACTGTCACAAAAATGCTCTTTTTTGAAAAAGTGTGTCAGTAGCAGTTTTTGTGGAAGTGGTATAGGCGAACCGTAAGGAGTTAGGTAGTGAGTTTTTGTTTGGAAATAGTCAGTGTTGTAAATATTCTACGTTTCAAATTTCATAAAAAACTAAGTTACAAGGTGAGATTTATGATTTTGCAAAAACGTTACAGGTCTCTTTTATGTCAATTTGTGCCACTTGGGAAAAATCCTTTAGTTGGCCGTTTTGACCTTGAAGAGTCGCTAGAGTTTCAGTTTCAGTGTTGTTACACCTTCAAGGCATCAAATAGATCATATTTTGTTTTCTGTTTGAGTTGTCACGTGGCTCCAAACTATGAGAAAGAGTAAGGTGTCAATTCTTTGCATGTGACGTGTTTGACGAAATGTCTTCTCAATATAAAAAAAGGGAGTTATATTATTTTAAGAAGTTTCATTAAATAAATATCTTTGGAGAAAGTGAAAAAAAAAAGAATGCAAGTGTGTGCATTTAAGTGAGAAGTGTTTTATTGAAGAGAGTGATTTTTATTTTGTGCGGAGAGAAGAGTGTGTGGAGAAAAATAAAGAGTGAAAATCCGTGTTTTTGGGAAAAATGTGAAAAATGTCACTTTAGTATTTTGGGCATAAATTTCTCATACGATATCATTTTTTATTAAAATTTTGAGAGGAGGTCATAGACAGAGTTATACACAATACCCAGCAAGCATTTAGCAATTGACAAAATGAACTAAGAGAACGGTCAATTTTTATGTGAAAAGAGAAGATTCATATATGTCATTTTATTATCAATATCAAATTCAAGTGGGTGCTTGGTAGAGGGGTTGGTGCTCCTTTCTGTTGATGCAAATAAATCAGGGGTTGGTGATCCTTTCTGTTGGTGCAAATAAATTAGGTGTTGGTGCTCTTTTATGTTGGTGTAGATAAATCAGGGGTTGGTGCTCCTTCAAGTGGGTGTTGGTAAATTGATTATAAATTTGGTGCTTTGCAAAGGCTGGATTTGGATGGGAGTCCAAACAGTCATTTTGAGGATGTAGCCAAATCGGTGAACCTCGGTACATCTTGTGTTGTGTGATGTTCTCTTGTTATACTTGCTTTATTTGGTTTCAAGTTTTCATTGTTTTGGTTTTAAGAGTTGAAGATTTAAGTTTTAAAAGAGCTACACTGATTCACCCCCCCTCTCGGTGTCATTGTGATACTAACAATTGATATCAGAGCCAAGTTCCTGAATAAGCTTAACTAACTAGGGTGATATTGGAAGTGACACAATGGTAGGTAGTGAAGGCTTCTCATCAAACAAAGCACCATTGTTTGACAAAACTAATTACGCATTTGGGATACGACATTTGGGATTCAGTAGATAGTGGATACACAATACCCACCACTTCTCCAATCGATGCTATCGATAAGAAACTATTTGAGAATGACTCAAAAGCAAAGAATTATATCATGTGCAAATTAGTGGACAATGAACTAGTAAATATTATGCGTTGTAAAATGGCAAAAGAAATATGGGACAAACTGAGGAGCATTCATGAAGGAGACGTTAAGATCAAGGAGGCCAAGTTATAAAAACATTGAGCTCAGTTCGAAGTATTAAAGATGAATGACGATGAGAACATAGAGGCATATATGCTGAGAGTTAATGAAGTCATTAATGTGATTAGAGGACTCGACGAGGAAATCAAAGATTTTGTCATCGTGAAAAATGTATTAAGATATCTTCCCCAAAGATTTGATTCTAAAGTTTTAGCTATAGAAGAAGCTAAAGATCTAAATTATTTTAGTATGGATGAGATGCATGGTTCTTTGACTGCATATGAGATGAGAATAGGAAAATCTAAACCCACAAACAGAGAAGCTACTTTTAAAGCCCATAAAAATATGAAAGAAAAACAAGAATCCGAGGAAGAAGAGACATCAGATGAAATGGAAGCAAACTTTGTTTGAAAACTAAAAAGGGGAAAAGGAAAATACAGAGGAAAGTTACCATTTAAATGTTTCAATTATGGAGGCATTGGGCATTTTGCAGCTAAATATCCAATTAATGAGAAGAACAAAAGTGATGAAGGATCGCACCAAGAAAGAAGTGACTGGAAGAAAAAAACAAATTTCAGAAAAAGGCAACTTCAAGAAGAAAAGTTTCATCTCCAAGAATGTCAGTTCATCAGAAGACAGCTTCGGTGAGGATTCTGAAAAGGAAATAGGTGAAGCTCTTTTCATGGCACTCCAAGAAGAAAAAGCAAAAAAAGAACAGGAATGTGATGAAGAAGAAATTGATACAAAAGTAAATTTGGAAGAGGAACTAATTGCAGATCTCGATGAATTGAAGATAGAAAGAAAAAAGAATAAGAAAATTTCAATAAAGCTTGATGATGCAAATGGAATCATATCCAGTTTGAAAGTACAGATAGAAGAATCCAAGAAAATATTTGAAGATCTCGAAGTGCAAATAACCATGAAAATAGATTATTGCAACAAGCTAGAAGAAGAGACTATTGGTTTAAGGATGCAGATAGAAGAGATGAATCGTAAAATTAGTTGTTATCACAAACATGATGAAAGTTCTATGAATCTGGATAAGATCATAAATAACCAAAAGACTACAGGCATCATATTTGGTTTTGGCTTTGACGAAGTAGAATCATAAAATGTATCAAAGGCCATAAATGAAGAATCCATAAAGAATGAAGATAAGAAACAGGTTGATCAAGAAAAATTAACTCAGGAAAAAGAAAGCAATAATGCAAGGCACGAAAGGAGAATTGACAATGATGGATTCACCAATGTCACACATCAAAGAAGAAGAAGATTTATGGCTCCTACGACAACATGGCAAAGACCATCACCCAGGTTCAATCATCTCTTTTCCGGTTACTGTTTTAAATGCAATGGTTATGGGCATAAGATTTCAGATTGCAAGTATAATGTAGGACCAAGGAATTTTACCGAGTAGAAATGTTTTTTCACCTTTGATGGATTATGCAGTAGAATGTTATAACTATCATAATTTTGGGCACATTGCAAGAAATTGTCAAAGTACATTTGCATCAAATCAATTTTAGGGAAGAAAATTTCAACCAAATGGAATGAAACAAAATAGAAAATTTCTCGAAAAACATGCACAAGCTACTGAAAAAAAAAAAGTCAAAACAAGAGCCCAAAACTGTGATCAAACCAGAGTGGAAAGAAAAAGAGCGATCTAAGGAAGAAAAGGAATCACTGATCCTACAAACAACATTTAAAGCATAGAATAAATTTGCACCATGGATACTTGATAGTGGATGCTCCAGTCATATGACAGGTGACAAACAGAAATTTGAGAAGTTACAGCAATATAAAGGTGGTTTAGTAAAATTTGGAAATAATGACAGAGCTAAGATACTTGGCAAAGGTTCAATTAAGATCAGTGATGGAAAAATCAAGTCAAAAGAAGTCTTGTTTGTGGTTGGTCTGAAGCATAACTTGTTGAGCGTAAGTCAGATTTGTGATAGAGGTCATGAAGTGATTTTTAAGAAGCAGGGTTGTGAAGTCAGAAAATAAAACAGTGCAAATTTGATAACAAATGGATTGAGGACATCTGGAAACCTGTACACTCTCTTAGAGACTTCAGAAGGAGCTTGCTTGATTATACAAGAAGAAGCAAATTGGTTGTGGCACAAGACGACAAGAAGGAGCTTGCTTGATTATACAAGAAGAAGCAAAGAGATGCTAAAAAATTTCACAATGGAGGATTGTAAGCCAGTTAGCACTCCCATGACGACAGGTTGCAAGTTGATCAAGGATGAAAAATCTCCACATGTTGATCAAACCATGTACAGATCTATGATTTGGAGCTTACTATACTTGACAACTACCAGACCAGATATTTTGCAGGCAGTATGCATGGTAGCACGATTTTAGGCTAGTCCCAAGGAGATTCATGTGACAACAGTGAAGAGGATTCTTCGGTACCTCAAGGGTACTATGGAGTATGGGTTATGGTATTCGAAAGGTAAGGACTTCACCCTTATTGTGTATTCGGATGCAGATTGGGCGAGGATGTGTAGATGACATAAAGAGTACCGGTGGAGGTGCATTCTATCTTGGAGATAGGTTGGTCACGTGGCACAGTAAGAAACAAGAGTCAGTCTCCTTATCCACAAAAGAGGCAGAATATATTGCAGCGACAACGTGTTGTACGCAGGTATTATGGATGAAACAAACCCTAAAAGATCTTGGTATTAACTTTAGTGAGCCAATTTTAGTTAAGTGTGATAACACCAGTGCCATTAACATCTCAAAGAATCTGGTTATGCATTCTTGCACAAAACATATTGCTATTCGGTATCACTTTTTGAAGGAGAAAGTTGTGGAAGGTGAGGTTAAGTTGGATTTTGTTCCAACAACAGAGCAAGTAGTGGATATCTTCACAAAACTTTTTCCCAAGGAAGTCTTTGAGTACCTTCATAGTAAATTGGGAGTGGTCATGCTTCCCAAGAATTGACTTGCTATCGGGACCATATTCTTAGGGGGAGCATTTGTGTATTTGTTTATCTTTTTGCTCATGTTTGTGATTTTTGGTAAGTGTAATAATTTTTGCCTGAGAATTTTTTGCATGGACTCAGGGGGAGTTTGTAGCAGCCCTGTGGTATTGTTGTCAAATGGGGAGAAGAGTTATAGGAAATTGTACGTGTGTTGCCAACAATTCCAAAGGGGGGGGCAGCGACAATATTGTCATTGTTGTCAACACAGTCAGATAGATCGGTTGATGCAGTGGGCAGGATTTTAGAGGTTATTTAGAGTATGTACAATGATGTTAAATTATTATGAGGATGTTTTTGATGTTTGGGTGAAGTTATTACAGGTTGTTAGTGCAAATTTGCAAAAGTTGAAAAATCGTCAGAAAGTTGTCAAAGCAGCAAAATAGTCAAAAAGTTGCAAAAGTTGCCACGGGCATAGTTGGACAGGATGGATAAGTTTGGAACATGCCAACATGTTAGTAAATAGTCCAGAACAACATTTGAGATGTCAGCACAGTGTTTGGAGTGATCGGTGGTGTTTCCGGTATCATGGCGGATGATTTGGCAAGTGGTTGTATAGGCTGAAAAAGTGCAGGTTTTGTCAGAAGCACTACGAACAAACCATAAGGAGTTAAATAGCAAAATTTGAACTGGAGGCGGCCATTATTTTCAAGAACATTTTTTCCAAATTTCAATGAAAAAAAATAAACGAGGTGAATTTTACAAGCGTTGCAATACTGTCACAAAAACGCTCTTTTTTGAAAAAGTGTGTCAGTAGCAGTTTTTGTGGAAGTGGTACAGGCGAACCGTAAGGAGTTAGGCAGTGAGTTTAGGTTTGGATATATTCAGTGTTGCAAATATTCTACATTTCAAATTTTAGAGAAAACTAAGTTACGAGGTGAGAGTTATGATTTTGCAAAAACATTACAGGTCTCTTTTATGTCAATTTGTGCCACTTGGACAAAATCCTTTAGTTGGCCGTTTCGACCTTGAAGAGTCGCCAGAGTTTTAGTTTCATTGTTGTTACACCTTCAAGGCATCAATAGATCATATTTTGTTTTTGGTTTGAGTTGTCATGTGGCTTCGAAGTATAAGAACGAGTAAGGTGTCAATTCTTTGCATGTGACGTGTTTGACTAAATGTCTTATCAATATAAAAAAAGGGAGTTATATTATTTTAAGCAGTTTCATTAAATAAAGATCTTTGGAGAAAGTGAAAAAAAAAAAGAATGCAAGTGTGTGCATTTAAGTGAGAAGTGTTTTATTGAAGAGAGTGATTTTTATTTTGTGCGGAGAGAAGAGTGTGTGGAGAAAAATAGAGTGAAAATCCATGTTTTTGGGAAAAATGTGAAAAACGTCACTTTAGTATTTTGGGCATAACTTTCTCATACGATATCAAATTTGGCTGAAATTTTTAGAGGAGGTCATAGACATATTTCTGTACAATACCTAGAAAGCGTTTAGCAATTGACAAAATGGACTAAGATAACGGTCAATTTTTATGTGGGAATAGAAGATTCATATACATCATTTTATTATCAATATCAAAATCAAGTGGGTGCTTGGTAGAGGGTTTGGTGCTCCTTTCTGTTGGTACAAATAAATCAGGGGTTGGTGCTATTTTCTTTTGGTGCAGATAAATTAGGGGTTGGTGCTCCTTTATGTTGGTGTAGATAAATCAGAGGTGTGATCAAGTGAGTGAGCGAAAAAACAATGATCAATTAATCAACTAACAAATACAATAGAAAGTATATGATTAAATAAATAGACTAACTAACAAGATTAGGAAATAGCACTAACTACCCTCTAACAATAGAGTAGGGAGTTGCGTGATGCTAACCACTAACCTAGGTAGAGAAGTCTAACCAAACCACTAACCTAGGATATTTAGAGATTAACCTAGGATAGAAGAATAAATATCTAGATAGTAAAATATAAATGTAAATACTCTTTTACCTAGTGGAGTAAATGGTAAGTATCCCAAGTTAATGGAATATTACTCTAACATCCCCCCTTATTACATTATTTGGGTAATACATACATATCCCTCTAATACAAAAATATTTGGGAAAAAGTATATAACTGCCCTAATACAGTGAAGAAGATGTTGATCTGTTGGTTCTTTGCTCTGTCATAGTACTCTGGCTGCTTTTAAGCAAAAAGTGGGTCATTCCTCACTTTGTCTTCATGCCAACGAATGTCCTTATGGTAATCATATCATCCAACCAATTTGCATGGGTAACCAGCCGCTGCAATTGCTAGGTGTAGTAGAATAGATCACTTCATACAAGGTTCATTTATTTACAATATGAATTTGCAAAAGATAAGGTAGCTAAGGTGTCGATCGCTGCCAAAAATGCACCCTTATAAGTTCCCCCTTCTCGTTGCAAAACATAGTGTAATTAATTTTTGAAGGAAGTGTGACTAAGGTGTTGGACAAAGCCAAAAATGCACCTTTATAAGTCATCTTCCCTATTTACAAAAATTAGTGAAGAAAAGAAATGGATATCCCCCCTCAATTGCAAAAAATATGCAACTCAAGAGTGTTGTGAAGGATTTTACAAATATTGCCTCCTAGACAATTGTACACCACAAAAAATCGCTCCTCTTGTTACAAGTACTTCAAACACCTAGAATTTGTCATTTATGAAGCCTAAAAGAGGTACAAGCAGCCCTTATTGCAAGGTCTTCAAACAAAAAAATTATGCTATTTATGAAGCCTAAAAGAAGAGTGAGAGAAAATGATGCTTTTGCCCAAGGGACTTATGTGTATTCCCTCTACAAAATTGTTTTACCAATTTTGCACTCCTTGTGCTATCTTTGAACCAGAAACATAATCAGTATGAGACACTTCACTAGAAAGATGGCTTATGTGATGTGCCTTTGCCATTTTAGTTTTGCTTATTTTGAAACCAACACTGAATGGTGTCATGGTTTTCATTTTTACAAGTTGTGCAAAACTATGCTTTCTAGGCAATTTGATCAAAAAAGTTCACCAATTTGTCCTTTCTTATTGTAAGTACTTCAAAAATGATTGCTATTATGAAGTCTAAAAGAAAATTTTTAATGTGGATGACTTGGACTTTTTTTATTGTCTTTACAAGTTTTATTTTCCTCTTATCAAAATCGATGTTGGAAGGAAGAAAGGAATTATCCCCCCTTAGTCAAAGGATTGAAACTTTGAAGGTTCCTTATTTTCAAAAACTTGTTCTTTCTTTTGATTACCCTAAAAGAGTACCAAAATATAATTCACTCAAATAGATATTTAATGGCACCTGCCTTAACTCCCTTCAAGAAGGATGAAAAGTTTGAGGAAATTAATCCAAACAAATAAGAGTGAATTAGGGGTTTTGTTGATTTAGGAGAGAATATCAAGTAATTTTGGCTTTAAATCTGTGCAAGGATTTACATAAATTTGTGAAATTTTGGGGTTTAGCATGTTCTTGATTCTATGACTTATAATTGCAAAAGAAATAATGCAATAATCAAACAAGAATTCCCACAAAATTATTATCACCTAGGTGTCAGATGCTACCGAAAATGCACCTAATTTTGCCAATAAAGGTGTCGAGTAAAATTGAAAATGCACCTTTTTTAATTTTTGCAACAAAATGTGTGTTTTGTGTTGTGCAAAATATGATATTTTTATGTCTCCTACTTTGTTTTCCAATTTTGCAAAAGATGACAATGTTGTCTTCTCCCTTGTATTTTGCAAAATTAATAATTTTGAGCACTCCTTCCAAGACAAGTCGACACACGATCCGCATTTGGAAGGCTTCTAGAACTAGTCGACACACGACTTAGTTTTTGATGGACCAAAGGTTAAAATTACTTCTCAAATTTTTGCAAAAAAAGAATGTGCAATTTTATGTCTTATATCCCCCCTTGGAGAAAACAAATGCACACTTTGCCTTTGAATTTTACAAAAAAAAAGGTCTCCTTGTGTTACAATTTGGCAAAAAAGAATTCATGTTTGAACCTTTATTGTATGCTAAATTAACAAGGTTGAGAAGAGTTTGGGGTTTTCTTATTTGCAAAAATAATGCTCTTCTATGTCTTATATCCCCTCGTGGAGAAAACAAAAGCTCTTCTTGATTTGTTTGCAAAAAAAAAACTTTAATTCTCTATTTTAATGCAAAATTTTAATAAATCTAATCATTATTTAATTAATAATAAAATTTAATTTTGTAAAAAATCAATGTAATTTAAAAAAAAAATTGATTTTAGACAAAAGATATTAAATTATTAAAAAAAAATGATTAAAAATAAAAAAAAATTTACAAAAATTTTTTTTTTTTTTTTTTTTACCTTTAGTTTATTTCGTGCGACGGGCTCCTCGTGGCAAAAAATATTTTTGCCCCCGACGGGAGTCAAACTCGCGACCTCCCGTCGGGCAGCGCCTTAGCGCTGGCCCCTCCACCGGTCGGGCTAGCTGGCTCGACGTGAAGGGAAGGGAAGGATGTTCCCTTTCCCTTCATTCCTCACGTGGGTGGGGAAAACTGTGGGATTTATCCCACATCACCCGTGCAGGCAAAAATCAGGGGTATAAAAGGGCTTTAGAGCCCTTAGGTTAGTGACTGCCTTCGGGAAGTCATGTCACCCCCTTTTTTGGTCGTCGCCACATGGGGCGGCAAGATCGAGGTGGCACATGGCCAGTCTGCCATGTGTCACACCCATGTGTCAGTCTACGTCTTGTCTAGGTCTTCGATCCACATGTTCGTTGTCACCTTGTGGCTATCCACCATGTATCGTGTCTAGTCCAGTCCAATTAGCACCTCAAGATGCATGCCAAGGTCAATGGTTGTTTGCCATGTGTCTAGTCTAGGTTGAGTCTAGTGGCAGTGCCACATCAGCACCTCAGGATCTATGCTCGAAATCAAGTCTGGTCTAGTCCAATTGTCCTATCTAGGTGGTAGTGCCACGTCAGCACCTCGAGATATGTGCCTGAGGTTGCATTAGCCTACCACGTGTCTTGTCTAGTGGTAGGTCTGAGTCAATGCCTCAGGATCTGTGCCCAAGCACATGTGGGTCCTAGCTATGATTTGTCCTCAGGATTTGTGCTCGAGATGGTCCACAGTTTGTAGGGTCTCTGGCCGCCAGTCATTGGGGATTGGAGGGTGCCCCTACCCTTTAAGATCCCGATAGTCAGATCTAGTTGTCGGTCACCGAGGATTAGAGGGCACGCCTGCCCTCTTAGATCTTGGTCACTGGAGATCTGACAGGGATGTCCCCTATCATTTGTGGTCTGACAGGGATGTCCCCTATTAGTTGGGGTCAGACCCGAGGGTGCTCCTTCCCTTGGGTGTGGGTCGAGTCTCTGCCTGGGAGGGTGCGCCTACCCTCTCAGCTGTGTGTTGGACCCACGAGGGCAGCACTAGCGGCTACCAATAATCAGAGGGCCTCCTGCCCTTGGGATCTGAGTTCGATGCTATGGGCTCTGGCATCCTATTAGGCCTAACAGGTTAGACAACATAATGTTTTCAAATCTATCGGGGTCTGTGGGCCTGCTCCCCTGGTCGCCCGGTGATGTGGGCCTATAGGCCCTCTCCTGTGGTCTCTCGATGATATGGGCCTACGGGCATTGCTGCCTGGGATCCACCTCAAGATTTGTGTAGGTCCTAAGGACCAGTAGGGCCCTCGAAGACCGTGCCAAGTCTAGGTCGGGTGGAACGAGCAAAGCTCATATTAGGCCACCCAACTATGATGATACCAATGTGATCAAGTGAGTGAGTGAAAAAACAATGATCAATTAATCAACTAACAATTACAATAGAAAGTCTATGATTAAATAAATAGACTAACTAACAACATTAGGAAATAGCACTAACTACCCTCTAACAATAGAGTAGGGAGTTGCGTGATGCTAACCACTAACCTAGGTAGAGAAGTCTAACCAAACCACTAACCTAGGACATTTAGAGATTAACCTAGGATAGAAGAATAAATATCTAGATAGTAAAAGATAAATGTAAATACTCTTTTACCTAGTGGAGTAAATGGTAAGTATCCCAAGTTAATGGAATATTACTCTAACAAGGGGTTGGTGCTCCTTCCAGTGGGTCCTGTTAAATTGATTGTAAAGTTGGTGCTTTGCAAAGGCTGGATTTGGATGGGAGTCCAAACAATCATTTTGAGGATGTAGCCAAATCGGTGAACCTCAGTACATCTTGTGTTGTTTGATGTTCTCTTGTTATACTTGCTTTATTTGGTTTCAAGTTTTCATTGTTTTGGCTTTAAGAGTTGAAGATTTAAGTTTTAAAAGAGCTACACTGATTCACCCCCCTCTCAGTGTCATTTTGAGACTAACATGTACCACCTTTGGTACATTATTAGAGTAGAAGTTTACTTTAGATTAAACTTAAGTAGTTACCTCAAAGATGTAATAAATGCACAAGTGTTAGAATGTGCAATGATGTAAATGTGAAGAACACAAGCTTATACTAAGATGGGGGGTGAAAAGTATAATATAAAACTTTTAATTTTCTTTCCAAAGCAATAACTTCAAATATTATCAATTGTAATAATGAAACAATGCACAAATCACCACACACATAAGAGACAGATTTAACATGGTTCACCAATATGGGCTACATCCATGGAGAAATATTGCTTATAATTTTTTCAACAAATTTTGTGGGCATCAACCCACATGAGACACCAATATCCTATTACAATGTTTTTGGACACCAATCCATAGGAGACATCAATCCTCTTTGTTGGTTCGTGGATACCAATCCATAGGAGACACCAATTTCCTCTACTGGTTTATGGACACCAATCCATAGGAGACACCAATCTCCTCTGCTAGTTTCATGGACACCAATCCATAGGAGACACCAATACCCTCTGCTAGTTCCTGGACACCAATCCCCTATCAATTTTAGTCAAAAATTTGCTCAGGTATGTCCTCAAATCTTGCTCACAAACCTGCTTACAAACACTACTTAAATCTTCTCCAAGACTTGCTCACAAATCCTGCTCAAATATGCTCTAAAACCTGCTCAAAAATATACTCAAATATGCTCCAAAACCCACTCAAGGGCTATGCTCAAATATTCTCAAAAACACTACTCTAATCTTCTCCAAAACCTTTCACAAATACTGCTCATATACTCTCAAATGCAATCATAAACAAAGCATAAATTTGCTTACACATTTAGTCTATAATCTTATTTTTGCTTTTTTAATTAACAATAATACACACACATTCTACCCAAAAATATTTAAGAACATATGGAGGATGATATGCACTAATGTAGTAAGATTCAAATGACCAATATGTTCTTCACATCCATTAAATCTGTTGCTTCCACATATCTCACATTTATTACATTTTAAAGGTAGCTCAAGTTTAGCATTGGATAACATACTTGTGTGTTGACTTGGAGATGCTAGTACCTTGCTCATATTCCACTATCATGTGCACTTTTCCTTTTACTTTGAATTTGCTAAATTGTCCTTCCTTGGCAATAGAATGTTTCGGTGAATATGTGCACTTAATATTCTTTGACACCTTGACTTGTTCCAAATTTGTGCCCTAAATTTGCCTTAGTGATGATGATATTCCTCTTGCATGTGCTTTTCAAATCTAGAAAATAATTATCTTTTTCCCTTTTTGATTTGAATATCAAATCAACCACTTTAACCTTTATCACTTCTTCCAAACACATACACAATAAGGCTTAAAAATAACTCCTTATATATCCCTTTTAAAACTTACAATATAAATCTTTATTCTAACATCTCCCTTTATATCTCCCAAAAATAAAATCACAATATTTTCCTTTTTATAATTTGCAAAAATCAAATCACAACATTTCCTCTTTATCATTTGCAAAAATCAAATCACAACATTTCCCCTTTTATAATTTGCAAAAATCAAATCACAACATTTCCTCTTTATCATTTGCAAAAATCAAATCACAACATTTCCTCTTTATCATTTGCAAAAATTAAATCACAATACTATACCTTATATCTCCTCTTATATCATTTGCAAAAATTAAATCACAATACTATACCTTATAACTCCCCTTATGTTGGAAATTTTGAGTAGTTATGTTGTCATTGATGTCAAAAGTCAGTGTCATCTCAATGCAAAGAAATTGACAAAAAGAGGGTTAAAATATTTATATTTTAAGCCCAAGAGATTTGATTTAAAGCTTCACATGGTTGGTCAAAATATTGTCTAAATACTCTAAAGGAAGGAAACACCTAGGCCCAAAGGAAATAATATTATAATATTTATTATTATAATATTAAAGTTGTCAAGAGAAATCCCAAGGTGAAGAAAGGAAATATCTAGGCCCAAAGGAAATAATATTATAATATTTATTATTATAATATTAAAGTGTTAAGAGGAAGCCTAAGATTAATTATAAAATAATTATAATATTTATATTATAATAATTTTATAACCCTAAGAGGGTTTGGCACCAAGAATAAAATTTAAATGGTTAATTTTCGCTGACGTCCAAGTAAGGAGGAAAAATGGTATTTATACCATAAAGTTTTGAAGGCCAAAAGTAAGTCTCAGAAGCATATGCGAATGTTTAATTAATCGATCGATGCGAATTCATGAGCACAAGAGGACAAAGGCTTTTAATTTTTAAAAGCAAAGAGGAGCACATGGAAGGATAAAGCAGCAAGGGTTCATACCCCTATCACCAACCACGTGGTTGGCCTAGTGGCAAGGCTTGGCAGCGTAAGGCTTTGGTGGATGATAGGTCTCGCGTTCGATTCCCGGTGGCAGTAGAGGGGAGAATTTTTTGTTTTACGTGATTTGGCACTAGCGGATGGATAAAGGAGAGAAGGCGCATTGATAGTTTCAAGTGAGTGCTTAGCTCACGTAGTGGTTAGGTCATGGCTAAGGTGCAGGCATCAGTCGAGCGAGGGTTCGAATCCTGCGGAATGCAATGCGAAGGTATTTAATTTTTCCTTAATAAAATTGATGCCTAAGGTTTTAAATTGCATGGTATGAGCTAACGTGGGAGGTATAAGGTGTTAAAAATAATTTTTATTTTTACCATAAGAAAGGGTTTGAATTAATTTGTATTTTGAAATAGTGAAGTTTTCAAGTACTTTGGAATATTATTTTGAATGGTGGTTATATTTCTGTTGGAAATACATTTATGATAAGTGGGAGATATAAGGGAATAATTTTTATTATTCCATGCATTTAATTTTGGAAGGAAGTTATAGTTAATTAATTTGAAAGTGAAATTATTGGAGTAATAAGTATCCTTGCTAAAGGGAGTTAAAAGGTGTATGAGGTTTTTGATTGTTTGTATGTTTTTCTAGAATATTTTGAAGGGTTTGATTATATGATTTGATGCAATAATTGGAGAAACCAAGAGAGTGGTTTGGAATTTAATTGGGCACACATATTGAAGGTTTTCTAACTCATAAGAAAGTGTTGTGCTAACCTTTTATAGTTGTAAAAGATATTGTGAGTGAGACAGGTTTTGAAGACATATCTCCATCAAAGCAAAAAGGTATGGGCACATCATCCTTTGATTGAAATGTTGTTGAATTGAATATTGTGAAACATAAGGTGGAGTGAAAAGGATTGTTTGATAAGCATTGTTGGAAATATTTGAGTGAATTTTTATATGCTTCATTGGTGAATGTTTAGAGAACATTTGAGATAGAAAGTTGGGATTATTTGAGTTAGGGTTTGAGACCCACATTGTGCACTTTGTTTGAAGAAGTATGAAAACACTTGTTTAGGGTTTATGAGAAAGTTGTGTTTCATTGATTGAATGATTGAGTGAAAATTCTTGAGCATTGGTTTTGAGTGATATTGAAAGTGAATGTGCAAACATTAGAAACCAGATTTGTGAAAGTGACGGACTTAATGGTTGAGTAGAACATATTGAGTTTTTGATAGAGTAAATCATTCTCTATATGTTCCAGAGGTTAAACGAATTTTGAATAGAATATGTCTAAATTGCTTCAAGTTAAAGGAATTACTTTGAAGATTAGACAAAGTATTTGATAGCATTGTGTGCAATATTTGAGATTGATTGAGCATATCTTGTGAGCTGTTTTGAGCATGTATTAAGGCAGATTTGAGCAAGTCTTGGTAAATACTTGTAGGTATATTTGAGCAAGTCTTGGTAAAGAATTGTAGGCATATTTGAGCAAGTCTTGGTGAAGACTTGAGAGAAGATTGAGCAAGTTCTTGAGAGGAAGGTAGATTTTAGGCAAGTCTTGATAAATACTTATAAGTAGATTTGAGCTAAGTCTTGGTGAAGACTTGAGAGCATATTGAGCAAGTTCTTGAGAGGACTTGAAGGTAGATTTGAGGCAAGTCTTGGTGAAGACTTGAGAGTAGATTGAGCAAGTTTTGAGAGAACTTGAAGGTAGATTTGAGGTAAGTCTTGGTGAAGACTTGAGAGTAGATTGAGCAAGTTCTTGAGAGGACTTGAAGGTAAATTTAAGGTAAGTCTTTGTGAAGACTTGAGAGCAAAGTTGATTGGTGATTTGTTCAAGCTTTGCGTTAAGGCTTGGGGAAAATCTAGGTAGAGTTGATTGACTGATTTTTTCAAGCTTTTTGTTAAGGATTTGGGTAAATCTAAGTAGAGTTGATTGGTGATTTGATCAAGCTTTGTGTTAAGGATTGGGGTAAATCTAAGCAGAGTTGATTTATGATTGGATCAAGATTTGTGTTAAGGCTTGAGGATAGATTTGAGATAGAGATTTGTGAGTAGATTTGTACTACACTTGGGATAGATTTTGGTGTAGATCTAAGACAGAGTTGAGAGTAATCTTTGGAGGTGATAGAGCAGAGGATAGCAGTCTCTAGTGGATAGAGATCCATTAGCAAGGGTAGTGAGGATAGAGGTCTTCTATGGAGAGAGATCCATAAGCTAGAGTAGTGGGGGAAGAAGTCTTCTAGAAGATCATCATCCAGAGTAGAGGGGAAAGAGTTCTCCTATGGATAGAGATCCATGAATTAGAGAAAATGGGAAAGAGTTATAATATGGATAGATATCCATGAACCAGAGCAAAGGGAAAGAGTTATCTTATGGAGTGTGATCCATGAACCAGCTAGGAAGATAGAGTTCTTCTGTGGAGAGAGATCCATGAACCAGTTAAGGAGATAGAGTTCTCCTAGATCAAGTTCCACGAATTAGAGAAAAGGGGAAAGAGTTCTCCTGTGGAGAGAGATCCACAAATTAGAGCATTAGGGGATTGGTGTCTCCTTTGGATAGAGGTCCATAAAAATTGTAATAGGGAAGTGATTCCCAAGATATTTGTTGAGAAAAATTTAGTGGAAATATTTTCTCCATGGAGTAGCCCACATTGGGTGAACCATGTTAAATTGGTGTCTCTATTGTGTGTGATGATTTATGCATTTCTTTAATTACTATTTTTTATATTGCCATTGATAATATTGGATAATATTGTTTGGGAAAGAAAAGTAAAAATTGACCTTATACTATTCACTCCCCCCTCTCAGTATAAGCATGTGTTCTTCAATTGGTATCAGAGTGGGTTCCTTCGGAAGAGTTTAACAACTTGAAGGAAAAGTATACAGGAACACAGATGGCATCTCAGAGTGGATCTTTAGCAAATAAGGCACCATTGTTTGATGGGAACAATTATACTTTCTGGAACATAAGAATGAAGACTTACTTGATGGCACAAGGATATGAGATATGGCAAGCAATTGAGGATGGATACACACCTCCAGCTAGTCCTCCTATAGATAAATATGGTAAGCTCCTACATATGTATAATGCAAAGACAATGAATGCAATCTTAATTGTTTTACATGAAGAAGAGTTTGTAAAATTTATGCATTGCACATCAGCAAAAGATATTTGGGAGAAGTTGAAGAAAACATATGAGGGAGATAAAAAGGTCAAGATGGCAAAATTGCAAAATCACAAGAAAACATTTGAAGAATTAAATATGAAGGATGAGGAAGACATTGCTACATACTTACTTCGTGTGGATGAGGTTGTTAACTCCATGCGAGGACTTGGGTTTAAAGTTGAAGAATCAGATGTTTTTCAAAAGGTTTTAAGGTCACTACCTATGAGGTATAGTGAAAAGGTTTCAGCCATAGAAGAAACAAGAGATATTGAAACTTTGATTATGGATGAGTTGCATGGAACTCTCATAGCTTATGAGATGAGAATAGGAAAGGATCCTATCCCCAAGAAAGAGGTAACCTTCAAAGTAGCAAAGAAGAGAAAATATAAGAAGCCAAATTCAAGTGATGAGTCATCCAATGATGAAGAAGCAAACTATGGTAGAAGGAACAAGAAGGACTCAAGAAAGCACAAAGGTACAAAAATAGTTAAGTGTTTCAATTGTGGTAAATATGGTCACTATGCATCTAACTATCCAGAATATGGAAGTAGTAGTAGTTAAGAGAAACAAGATCATAAGAGAAAGGAAGCAAGAAAATCTAGGCATGAAAAGAAAAACAAGTATGGACAAGGAAAGCATGAAAATAAGTTTTTCCAGAGGCATAAGAAGAGTTTTTATGCAAACAAGACAGGAAAGGTTTCAAGTGATAGTGATGAAATATCCTTAGATAGTGAAGAAGAAGAAATTCTCTTCTTGGCAATAGAAGATGAAGGAAGTGATCTTATTGAAGATAAATCAGAAAGATATGAAGATGCTCTTGAGGAAGTAGAGGAAGAATCAGAAAATGAAGAGGAAGGAGTAGTAGATCTAGAAGCTAAACTTATTTATGCTCTAAAAGAATTGAAAAAGGTTAGAAAGTAGAATTCAATATTCAAAGCTCAATTTCAAGAATGTGATGAAGAGAAAGGAAAGCTTATACAAGATCTAACAAACTCAATAGCTAAGACAAGGATATTTAAAGAAAATTTAGAGGCAAAAGTCTTAGAATGTGAAATATTAGAGCATGAGGTAGTTTCATTAAGGAAGGAAGTGAAAGAGTCTAAATAAAAGCTACACATGTTTGGGAAAAGTTCAAAGACTTTGGATAAGATTATCAATGCACAAAGATCTTCATCAAACAAGACATGACTTGGTTTTGAAGAAGGACAAAGAGAAAAAGGAGAGGAGTCAAGCTCAAGCTCCAAAGAAGAAGAATCTTCAAAAGAAGAGAGTGAAGGAGAAAGTGAGACTTATGAGGATAAGTTGAAAAATAGAAGGTTCACCAAGTAAGGAAACAATACACAAATAAGGAACATGAAAGATCATAGGGAAGAAAGGACTAAGAGACCAGTGGGTCCAAGGCAATATTTCTTCAAAGGATGTTGCTTCTCATGTAATAGGTTTGGTCAAAAGGCTATGCAGTACAGAATACATGAAAGGAAGGAACATGGTTTCACTAAGAGAAATTTCAAATATGGGTATTTCTTTCAAGGGTATTGTTACTCTTGTAATCATTTTGGTCATAAAGCAATTCATTTTAGGGTTCATGATAGGAATGGGTATGGCTTCACTAGGAGGAACTTCAAGATATTTGCACCTTCTAGGAACCACAACATTAAGTGTTACAAGTGCAATAATGTTGGGCATATGGCTAAGTGGTGTAGAACAAAATTTCTAGGGACAAGCAAGAACAAGGATATTCAAAAGAATCAGAAGAATCAATTGAGAAAGAAGGTGGACAAAGAAAAAGAGTAGTGTATACTAGGAGTAGAGATACTCCCACCCCAAAATTAATCACCTCAAGGAGAGGAGGTGGGGAGGGGGCTAAGCTAAGAGTCTTATCTTTAGCCCCAAAGGAGTCCCTTTGCCATTGATGCCAAAGGGGGAGATATTTGAGTTAGGGGGAGAGCATTCAATTAGGGGGAGCAGTTTCCTAGGGGGAGCGGAATTTGAAAAAGGAAAAAGGAATGGTTAAGGAAAAGGGTTGCCATCAATGAAAAAGGGGGAGATTGTTGGAAATTTTGAGTAGTTATGTTGTCATTGATGTCAAAATTCAGTTCATCTCAATGCAAAGGAATTGACAAAAGGAGGGTTAAAATATTTATATTTTAAGCCCAAGATATTTGGTTTAAAGCTTCACATGGTTGGTCAAAATATTGTCTAAATACCCCGAAGGAAGGAAATACCTAGGCCCAAAGGAAATAATATTATAATATTTATTATTATAATATTAAAGTGTTAAGAGGTAGTGTAAGATTAATTATAAAATAATTATAATATTTATATTATAATAATTTTATAACCCTAAGAGGGTTTGGCACCAAGAATAAAATTTAAATGGTTAATTTCCGCTGACGTCCAAGCAAGGAGGAAAAATGGTATTTATACCATAAAGTTTTGAAGGCCAAAAGTAAGTCTCCAAAGCACATGCGAATGTTTAATTAATCGGTCGATGCAAATTCGTGAGCACAAGAGGACAAAGGCTTTTAATTATTTTAAAAATAAGATAGGAGCACGTGGAAGGATAAAGCCCCAAGGGTTCATGCCCCTATCACCAACCACATGGTTGGCCTAGTGGTAAGGCTTGGAAGCATAAGGCTTTGGCGGATGGTAGGTCTCACGTTCAATTCTCGATGGCAACAGAGGGGAGAAGTTTTTGTTTTACATGATTTGGCACTAGCGGACGGATAAAGGAGAGAAGGCACATTGATAGTTTCAAGTGAGTGCTTAGCTCATGTAGCAGTTAGGCCATGGCTAAGGTGTAGGCGGTAGTTGAGCAGGGGTTCGAATCTTGCAAAAGGCAGCGCACAAGGTATTTAATTTTGCCTTAATAAAATTGATGCCTAAGGTTTTAAATTTCATGGTATAATCTAACATGGGAGGTATAAGGTGTTAAAAATAATTTTTATTTTTACCATAAGAAAGGGGTTTGAATTAATTTGAATTTTAAAATAGTGAAGTTGTCAAGTACGTTGGAATATTATTTTGAATGGTGGTTATATTTTTGTTGGAAATACATTTATGATAAGTGGGAGATATAAGGGAATAATTTTTATTATTCCATGCATTTAAGTTTGGAAGGAATTTATAGTGAATTTATTGAAGTAATAAGTACCCTTGCTGATTTTGTTTTGAATGTGTTAAGAGGGAGTTAAAAGGTGTATGAGGTATTTTGATCATTTGTATGTTTTGCTAGAATATTTTGAAGGGTTTGATTATATGAGTTGATGCAATAATTGGAGAAATCAAGAGAGTGGTTTGGAATTTAGTTGGTTTTGGTAGTTTTGCACTTCGCCACATTGAGGTTTTAATATATAATTTTGAGGATATTTTGATTGTATGACGACAAACTATGTTGATCTAATAATATAATATTTTAGCCGAATTGATATATTACAATTATTATTTTTTTTATTTTTTATTTTTGTATATCTCTTTTGGCTTGGAAGTAATAAATATCTAATGGCATGCTGGAAAATTTTATTAAAGTTTGAGTTTGCTTTACATTAAAAAAAAAAACAGTGCATCAAGACTAAGTATGGGGACGAAAATTTCACTGCAATGTGAATATCACATTTAGCCTGAGCAGAAGGCCCTGCACACTGCAAAATAAAAGATAAGGAAACATTAAAAATGGTGAAGCATTAAAATTTATGAAAGCACCTGAAGTTAAAACTTAGATAATCACATTCGCCTCACAGATGAGACGAAGGCTTCGTTCGTCCAACTTTGGGGCAAACGTCTTTTTCAAATAATAAGGACGCGCCCAATTTTTTTGCAAATAAAAATCATTTTGGTGGAGTGTGTTTGCCCCAAATATGGGGCAAGAGCTCAATTCACCCCACTTTGGGCAAAATTTCATTTGAAAATGAAACATAAAAAGTCAAAGGCGTGCGACATAGATTGGTCAATATCACGTTCGCTCGGGTTGAGGGGTGAATGCTTCATTCGCCCCTCCCATGGGTGAACGTCCTCTGGAGAACGAAGTCACACGAACGCACTAGAAAATATAAAGATGTGTGAATATGAAGTTGGGTAAGGCGATGGCCTTTATCGCCCCTTTTTGGGGTGAACGCGATTTTAGACAAAGAAAACATCACTATTAAAATAATTTTTGCCTAGAGTAAAAAAAATGGTGGTCACCATGGTCAAGGAAAGGAAATAAGTTACCAAGGCTAGAAATGAATTCTCCATTAATGCACAAGTTTTTTAAAGCACTCAGAGCAAGTTGCAAAAAATAATAAATATTGAAGGCAAGGAGTAACTCCATGGGTGAACGTCCTCTGAAGAATGAAGTCACACGAATGAACTAGAAAATATAAATATGGGTGAATATGAAGTTGGGTAAGCAATGTTGAATAGTCAACATCACGTTCACCCCGAAGGGAAGGCGATGGCCTTTATCGCCCCTTTTTGGGGCAAACACAATTTTAGACAAAGAAAACAACATCACTATTAAAAGGATTTTTGCCTGGAGTAAAAGGAATGGTGGTCACCATGGTCAAAGAAAGGATATAAGTTACCAAGGCTAGAAATGCATTCTCCATTAATGCACAAGTTTTTTAAAGCACTCAGAGCAAGTTGCAAAAATATTAAATAATGAAGGTAAGGAGTAACTCAAATTGCAGATATTGAGTGAGGAAGACAACCGTATTAAATATGTAATGTAATTTTTATGATTTCCAAAGTAGACACGTGTTTTCAATATGGTGAATGTCCCCAATAAAATAGCCAAGCCTTATAATTTTTTGTGCACCAGATCCAGAGATGCAGATTTCATGAAGGAATTTTCTTAGAAGATGGATCGTTGTTTTGAGGAAATGTATTTTCCAGATTTCCAAGGAGGAATTTCCTCGCTATGGTTCCTTATTTGCAATCATTTTGTCTCCATGTGCATTTAATGAAAGAGGCAAAATCCTCTATAAATACTATTGAATTCTCATTGTAAAAAAGGTTAGACATTTTACGATAAAACTTTCCAATTTCTCTGCATAAATAGAAGATACAAAGCTTTTGAATTTGCAAGTGATCTTGTGTGTGACTTCCTTATGTATTCATACATTTCTATTTTATGCTCATGTTCCTTGTTTGTTGTTGAATTTGAATTTTGCATCTGAATTTAAATATTGCTAGTGATGGAGTGAGTGCTAGAGTGTTATTTTGGAGGTTGTCTTTGCAATGTTACGAGTGAATTTTACTACTTTTATTTTATTACATGTTATTTCATGCTTGGGTGAATTTTCTTCTGTTAGTCTACCCCAAATCCTACACCTTCGACCTATGGCTATATTTGCCATATATTTCTACAGTATCTAATTTCTTTCCTTCAACTCTAGTCTTTAACTTGTGTAGGATTTAGCTTGGGAGCTAGCCCTCTCTGGAGATTGGCACAGAGGACATTCCTTTCCTCCAATAATTCAATGTTGGCCATGTCTAGGGTGCACAAACATAGTTTTTTTTATTAGTCAAATATTTGACCAATAGTTTTTGGCATACCCAGTGGGACATTGAAAGTACCACTTCCAATAGTATTAAGGTTTGATGTTTGCATTCATGCTGAATAGTTAGAACATCAAGGCGATTAGATTGTACCAAAAAATATCCAAAAATGAAGATTGTGAAAGCTATATCTCATGATTATGAGATTGAAGGCCAAGAATATTGAAGATCCTATTGAGTTCTATGAACTTGATATCCAAAGGTTAGGAGAACATCCTCAATCGATTGTTTTATGTTGTATGTTATCCTTACCTCACCCATCTCATACATCATAGGTATCATCCTCAAAACTAGCTGGTGTATTTCTTGCCCCCAAAAGTCTAGTTAGTACCACTACTAGCATCTCTCAAGCCCCACACACACCAGTTCACATGGCTCAGAACCCACCACCACAACAACAATAGCCACCAAGGCAATTTCTAGCATGGAATAATTGAGGGGCCTTGAATTTATAAACACAAAATCTAGTACCTCAAGTAGCTTTGAAGGCTCTGTCGACCTATGATGACACTAGTAAAATCGCCTATGAGCATATTCAAGATATGACTTATTTGGCTACAATCCATGGTATTACTAATGAAGACATAATGGTATGATTGCTAGTGTTGTTGTTAAGAGGAAAGTTGCTATACTAGTATCGACCCTTACCACCAGCTACCATCACCACATGGGACCAGTTGGTAGAATTGTTGATCAAGAATTTCCATGAACAAGTTGACTTGTTCTCCTTGTTGCATCAGTTCACAATAATCCAAAGGCATTCGTAAGAGGAGATAGTTGATTTCAATGTCAGGTTCACTCGAAGCTAGAAAAGAGTTCTTGATGGTTTGTGGCCCACACATGAACAAGCTGCATTCTATTACCTTAGGGAATTTAACACTGACATTGGCATGGTTGTTCGATATACCAATGTGAATACCTTCTCTGATCTATATACACAAGCCCAAAAATTTGAATCCGACTTGATCACCATAGGAAATCTTCCTCCAAAAATGATGATGCATATTCTTCATGATCTTCCACATCATTTGTATTATTGTGCGTTTTCACAGCCCATGCCTTCTATGTACCCAGTTCTCTCATGGAGCTTGGGTCTGCCCTAAATTACATCGATTGCTACCCTACAATTTCCTACTCTGAGGTTTCTAAAATTACCCACTCTGGCAGTACCACAATTGCTCGTACCTGTTCCTTTTCCAACATTAACAGTGCCACCAGTCCCACTACCATTGCCCACATTGCTAGCACCTCTACCTTTACCATTGCCTCCTGTTGATGAGGCCTAGAATTGCCTTAGTCATAGCATGTTTTGAACCATAAAAAAATACCTAAAAAAACATTGTGATATGTTTATTATGCTAATATAGTTGATTTAATGCACTATATATTAAGTATTTGCATTATTAAGGTGTTTAGGGACATTATACTCTATTTTTATAGTTTTTGTACAGTTTTGCATTATTCTAAGCATGGTTTACTGATGAATGGAATGCATGGTTTTAGTAGCAACATAATATATGTCTTTATGTTTTATATTTCCCATGTGCTAATTTGTTTGAATCTAGAAAAAGCACCAAAATTTGTAAATGTGCAACAGAAACAAGATTACACAAAATTACCATGTAAATTCCAACCAACTGCCAATGAATGGTAGGGCCTAGAATTTACCAATAGAGGAAGATAAAAATTATTGGGATCACCTCTTGGGAGTTAGGATAGATATCCTACCCAATCAAACCTACTAAAAGAACGTTTTAATGCATTAGGACATAAAAAGCACATAAATAGCCGGTCATTCCAAAGACTCTCCGAAATAACAGGGGAACATGCCAGTTTTAGATATTTTGACAACTTTAGCACCTAAAATGGTAAGGAATAAATGAGGAAATGTAGGAATAGCTTCTTACAACTATTTCCACCATTCATAACTCACCCCTACCATAGGAGATGCACCACTTGAACCAATACCCATTGATGCAGCTTGCATTGTCCTGGAATAGACCAAGTCAGTTGCAGAATATTGGGCAAATCAATGTAAAATATCAAATAAGATATTTTGGGCACGTAGAATAGGAATAATACAATATAAATAATGCAACTCCCATATTGGTAGAGCTATTAGGAAAATAGGAGATAGATGCAGTAGATGTCAAAGTGTAACAGTGTGTAGTAGGAAATGTAATGTTGTTTTTCAGATAAATAAAAGTGCAATTTCCATCATCTTTTGTTATGTATGAGTGTGTTAGAATTTAGCAAGTAAATGAGCTCTTATACCTTCTTCTGGAAAAGGAAGCAAGGGCCACTTCCAGGCCTAGAAGAAGGATTGACTAACAGGTTTTCCTCTGATCTTTGCTACAACAGAATTTAGTTGGATACTTGTCAATTTCTTTCTTTGTTTCACACTAACCATTGTTGTAGTTTCATGATTTATTTTCCATGTTTAGAATTGAGTTTTCAGATTTCATAAATGTGTGATCAGTGATAAACTAGTTAGACTTGTGTCTTTCTTGTTCCATGTTTTCAACAATTAAAATAGTTTGCAGTAGTATTATGGTTTCTTTACTTTCAACAGCTTTACAAAGTTTTCTTGCATTTCCTTTTTGCTATCAACTACTATGATAGAATATTGACAACCTTCTGAAATAGAGCATTGACAGGTGTTCAACTTGTGTGTTTACTTCCAGCAATTTCCATTCTGCAAAAGTAATTAGGTTTAATTTTTTGTCATTTCAATTATTGCAATTGTACTTAGATTTCAGTTTCTGCAATTTAGAATTAGGTTTCCATTTTTACAAGTAAATTAGTTTATTTTATGCAAGATAGGATTAAAAAGGTGATCAAAAACCCCCAACACAATCTATTCTTCCAATAAGACCTGCTGCTCCCAATTGAACTAAACTGCAACCCTACTTAAACCTTCTCTCGTAAATAGCCTTGGACACCACCCTGGATTGACAAATCATTGAGATTAAATGATGCTATTAATGACACGCATCATTTTGGCACCGTTTCTAGGGACATGGTGTTGTTAGAAGACAAGAGTAGTCAAATAGTTGTTAAATATGTTGAGTTGTGAAGATTCAAAGTAAAATTTGAATATAATAGTTGGTATAAGTAACAATTATTGAATTGCAATTTAGATCATTGAGGAGTAAGCATGAATGAGTAGGCCAAGGGATGAGAAAGGTAGATTTATCAAGACCACCCCTTTACCTACCATAGGAAGGCGATCTTCACGCTCAGGAGGTGAATTGCCTATGTTTGAAATTCTTGATAGACTTAAACAAAAACCAGTACCTTCATCATCAGGAACTGAAAGATCTCTTGAAAATAAAATTTTAGAAGAATTATCTACTAATTCTCCTCCATCTACTTCTGTTGAGTCTATACAACCAGAGCAATTTGGACATACCTACACCAAATTTTGGAACAACATTATGGTAGAAATACCAAAAAACCAATATGGAGGTAGTAATGTCCACAATAGAATAGATAATCCTCATTCTTCTAGGACTTTTGAGTATCCTATTCAATTAAATCCTACACAGAATTATCCTATGAAAACAATCTCACCTTCAGTACTTCCAATCTTTTGGGGGTTGTATCTGAAGATCCTGACCAGTTCTTATTTGAGTTCAAAGTAGTGTGTCAAACCTATGATTATGTAAATGACAACCAAAAACTCAAATTTTTCCCTTCTACACTCAAGGATGCAACATTACGCTGGTTCATGAGTCTAGAACCAAAATCTATTCGAACTTGGGAACAAATGGAGAGCATATTTTTGGATAAATACCAAGATTATTGTAGGGTAAGAAATAAGAAGGATGAATTATTCTGAATTAGGCAAGAAGATGATGAAACTTTAGAAGATTATCTTGATAGGTTTGCATTTGTTCAAAAGATATGTGGACCTGTAGAGTCTGAAATGTGCAAAGCCATATTTTTGAGAGGACTACAAGATGAGTCCAGAGAAGTATTGGACTTAATGGGAAATGGGGATGTAAGTACCCTTAGAAATGAAGATATTGTGGATTTATGCAGAAATTACTCCCACACTAAGCAAAGAAGAAGGAAAAAGAGTACAAATGGCAATGATATGAGAGATCTAATGGAAGAATTTGCAAATTTAAAAACTGATATTCTTGTGCATCTAGACACAACACTAGGGGAAATGAATGCCAAAACAAAATCAATAGAACCTCTAGCAATTTATTTTTTGATATGTAGGAATAAACATGCTTTGCAAGAATGTCCTTTAAATAAAACATCAATTCCAGCCATTTGCAGCATTTGCTCAAAAGGACACCTGACTGATAAATGCCATCTACTGCCTCAACTCAAGAATATTTTGGAAACTCAGACTGAAGAACTCAATTATGTTGGACCAAAATAGGGGGGAAAATTTTCTCAATATCAACATACCCCTCATTTTCCTACAAATTGGGGACAACACCCTTGGAGTATGCCATGGGGACAGTCAGAACCACCCCAACAACCTTGGAATTACCCTCCTTGGACAGCTCCTCAAGAATGGCCACAATCAGGTTGGAGTAATCCATCCTGGAATCAAGTCAATCCACCTTGGATGCAAAACCAATCACAAGGACAAAATTGGGGACAACAACATCAATCTTATCCAAGGCAGCAAAATTTTCAAGGAAGATATCAAGGTCAAAATCAAAATTTGTTGCTTGCCCCTAATCAAAACTTTCAAGGAAGATCTAACCAACCACAACAAACACAATAGGTAAAGCAACCTCAACTTCTAGCCCAACCAATGACTAATCCAAATAACACAAGATAGGCATCCCCTATCTATGTGGTTGAATCTAAAGAAAATGTTGAAGTCCATGTTCTTGATTGCAACAATATCCAACTTCGTTCAGGAAAAATTCTACCTGAACCTGTTCCAATTGAAATTGAAGAAAATAGAATGCAAGAACCTTCTGATCCAAACAAAGTCAAATCAACATTGGAGAAAGAAGCAAAAAAAATAGAAAAAATACAGGTAGAAAAATTACCTTCATCAGGGATAATCCCATATCCTGAAAGATTCAACATTACTGCAGGAAACTCTAAATCAGACCTGGTAAAAGAACTTAAAAAGTTAACCATATCACTCCCCTTATTGCAAGCCATTAAGGATGTGCCTTTGATTAACAAAACTATCCAATATTTGTGTATCAAAAGACCAAGGAGAAAGAAGAAGTCATTTCCTAAAACTGTTCAGGTTGAAGGAAAGATAGTTGATCTCTTGTCAGGGAAACTAGTACCTCCAAAGTATAGTGACCCAGGAAGTCCAGTTATTATAGTTACTATAAGTACAATACCAATTTCAAATGTCTTGATTGATCTAGGAGCTACAATAAATGTAATGACCAAAGATACAATGGAAAAATTATAGCTCAAACATTTAAGTCCTACATCTACAGTATTAGAAATGGTTGATAGGTCAGTTGCAAAACCTGAAGGTATCATTGAAGATATCCCCATAGAAGTTTCTTCTTGGGAATACCCTATAGATTTTTTGGTTTTACAGCCTAGAAATTCAGCACATGGTTACCCCATTATTCTAGGAAGACCTTGGCTTGCAACTGCAGCAGCCTTTATAGACTATAGATCAGGAGATATGACAATCTCCAATGGTATTGACTTAAAGCAGATTTCTCTGTATCCCCCTGCAAGACCTTCAAACAAATTTGTAGGTCAGTTATGGTTTCCTGATTCATATGAAGAACAAGAAGAGACCATCTCCACACTAGCTACTTTAGTAGTGAAGGAACATATAGGAGAGATAGACTCCCATGATAGAGGAAATTTTGAAAATGAGACTATCTTAGTGAATGCTATGCATGAGCAAGGAATGGAGGATGAAGCAACAAATGTTCATCAACTGTCAAGAAATGATGAGGGCCAAAGTTTTGAAAATGAGTCATCTACACCACTACAAGAAAAATCTATTTCACTACCACATGGGTGGCATCATCACCTACTACCTTCTTTTCATTGCCCCATACAAGACATGCTTCCACCAGGAATCATTGTCAAAAATGAGACAAGAGTTTTTCATTCCCTCAAATCTCATCATTGCCCACTAAACTCCTTAATAACCAAGTATGAAGGAGTAAATTCTGTCCTTCCAGGGATAAAACAGATAGAAGTTCAGCCAGGTAAATTTTTGAATATTAGTAGTTGGCTTACTAAGGAAGAAGAAGCAAAACTATAAGCTGTTTTGCAGAAACATGTCCATGCTTTTGCTTGGGACTACAAAGATATGTCAGGGATCCACCCTGATGTATGTACTCACAGAATCTATACTGAAGATGTTAAACCGGTGAGACAACCCCAACGAATATTGAATCCTGCCTTGAGAGATATTGTCAAAGAAGAGATTGAAAAACTCTTAGAGGTAGGGTTCATTTATCCAATTTTTGATAGCCGATGGGTCTCCCCATTGGTTATAGTTCCAAAAAAGAATGGGAAGATGTGAGTATGTGTAGACTATAGAGAATTGAATAAGGTAACATACAAAGACCATTTCCCATTACCATTCATAGATCAAGTGTTAGATACTCTTGCTGGAAAGAAATTTTTCTATTTTCTTGATGGATTCAATGGATACAATCAGATTCAGGTTGCACCTGAAGATCAAGAGAAAACAACTTTTACATGTCCATGGGGAACATTCGCTTATAGGGTCTTACCTTTTGGCTTATGTAATGCCCCAACAACATTTCAACGAGCAGTTTTAGCAATTTTTTCTGATCTAACTACCGAAAGTGTTGAAATTTATATGGATGATTTCATAGTATGTGGAGAAACTTTTGATTTTACATTAGAACATCTTGATAAAGTTTTAACCCACTGTGAAACATACCAATTATCCTTGAATCCTGAAAAATGTTTTATGATGATGGAGGAAGGGATTGTTCTTGGTCATCACATCTCTTCTCAAGGGATCCAAGTTGACCCAAAGAAGGTTGAAATAATCAAGAATCTTCTCCCTCCTAAGACTCAAACTGATGTTAGGAGTTTTCTTGGACACATTGGTTTTTACTGCAGGTTTATTCCCAACTTTAGTACAATAGCCAATCCTATGTTTGCCCTATTGACTAAGGAGTCTAAATTTTCCTGGACTGCAAAGTGTCAAGAATCATTTGAAGCTTTGAAAGAAAAATTAGTAACCCCACCTATGTTAAGAGGACCTAATTGGGCATTACCATTTCATATCTAGATTGATGCTTCCAATACTACAATTGGAGCAACATTAGGACAGATTGACAATGGTGAACATTATGCCATCTACTACATTAGTAAGAATTTGATAGGAGCAGAAAAGAACTATACCACTACTGAGAAGGAATTCTTGGTAGTAGTATATGCTATCAACAAATTCAGGCATTACATCATAGGTTATCAAATATTCATCCATACAGACCATGCAACCATTAAATATTTGATGAATAAACCTATGGTAAGTGCAAGAATTATCCCTTTTGGTTACTGTTGTTGTAGGAATTTGATATCACAATAATCAACAAACTAGGAAAAGCCAATGTTGTAGCAGATTTCTTGTCTAGATTGCAGAACACAAGAGAGGAAGAATTAGTTGAAGATACTTTTCCCGATGAAAAATTATTTGCTATATCATTCCAATCACCTTGGTTTGCAGATATAGCCAATTACTTGGTCACAAGGAAAGTTCCTCCACATTTCACTCCAAAATAGAAAAAATAGTTGATAAAACAGAGTTCTTCTTTTCAATGGATTAAGGGTATACTTTTTAAATGCAGTTCTGACCATGTGTTACGCAGGTGCATCCGAAAGGATGAAGTGTATGATATCCTTCAAGCTTGCCATGATGAACCATCAGGTGGACATTATTCTGTAAAAAGCACAATTAGAAAATTTTTAGGAACAGGGTATTACTGGCCATCTCTTCACAAGGATGTAAAAAAGTACATCAGGCATTGTGATGCATGCCAAAGAATGGGGAAACCCACTCACACAAATGAAATGCCACTACAACCTCAAATGGTTTTAGAACCATTTGAGAGGTGGGGGCTAGATTTTGTGGGACCTATTGACCCACCTTCTCAAGGAAAGGTGCATATTTTAGTATGCACTGATTACTTGACAAAGTGGGTAGAGGTGCATGCTTTCAAACATGCTCATGAAGAGAAGGTTGTTGATTTCTTGTATAACCAGATTTTTCAGAGATTTGGAGCTCCACGGTCTATTACCACAGACCAAGGACCCCAATTTGCATCTAAAGTTATTGAAGCTTTTACAGAATTGTATGAAATTAAACATAGGAAATCATCACCTTATCACCCATAAGAAAATGGTCAGGTTGAAGTAACAAATAGGGAATTAGAATGAATTTTGACTAAAATAATAGCTTCTCATAGGAGGAATTGGCTAGATAAATTACCTAAAGCAGTTTGGGCTTATAACACTACATGGAAATCCACCACGGGTTTCACACCTTATGAACTAGTTTTTGGTAAAAAGCCTCTTTTACCTATTGAATTTGAGCTACTAACATTACGAACAACTTTGGAAATTGGAATTGATTTGTCACAAGCATAGATAGATAGGATTCTACAGTTGAATGCATTGGATGAACTCCGGTTGGATGCATTGCACCAAACTGAGATAATTCAGGAGCAACGAAAGTAGTGGCATGACAACCACATTCAGCATAGGAAGTTTTAACAAGGAGATTGGGCCTTGTTGTTTGATTCTCGCTATGAGGATTTCCCTAGAAAGTTGTGGACTAGATGGCTTGGACCTTATCAAATTGAAGAAGTATTTGACAATGGAGCAGTTCGTCTCTCTCCCATTGATGATTCACGGAGGAAGTTGGTAGTGAATGGGCATCACCTTCGGGTATACCATGCACCACTAACCAAAGAAGAATTCTTGCAGTAGCTTGATAGTTTGGATATACGTAAGGTGGAAGAGATTCCCTCTTCCATCTCAACTTCAACAGATTCAACATGACAATGAAGTTCCAAGAAAAACATAAAAAAAAAAAATAAAAATAGAAAACAAAAAATGAATAAATCATGATTGTGAAATTCCCTCATGGGCATGATTTCAAGGAAATCATGAATTCCTTCATTGGCACAATCAAGATAAAAAAAAAAAAAGAGAAAAAGAATAAAAAAAAAAAAGAGAAAAATGAATAATTCAGTAGTGAAAACCTCTATGAGGCACTGCTGAATTGGTGTGCATGAAAACTAGTTTTCTGGCATGCATAGCCTTGAAACACTCTGTATCATCATTGTAAAAACTCACCAACTGCACTTGTTTTGAAAGTGTTGCAGAAAAAATCAGCAAGACATCATCAGAAGCAACCATCCATCAAATGTACAAGCAAATTATTCAAAATAGGTATATGTTTCTTGCACTTTTTATCATTGTAAGTATTTAGTATGTAGTGTGTAAAGATTAAAAATTAAGTATAAAAATATTCATGAGGTTTGGCATATCCAAAACATACCAACCTGCCTGGAAAAGAAGAAGAATTCTAGTTTTTGTAAAAATTACAGATTTTTCATGGACAAAAAAAGAAAGGGAAAGTGCAAAAACTACAAACTTGGATAAATGAGACACAAATATGGTTACAAAAGTATGCAGAGGTTTCATAAACCCTCAAAAGGATGCAAGGCTCCAAAATAAAATTTTGGCTTGTTTGCTCTATGGCAGTAAAATCAAACATCTTTGAAATAAGGATATCTTCGGAATGACGAAGTTGTTTGATCTTCAGAATGATGAAGTTGTTTGATCTTCGAAATGATGAAGTTGTTTGATCTTTGGAATAAGAAGTTGTTTGATCTTTGGAATAAGAAGTTAACTTTGAAATAAAAGGGGGCAGTTTTGAAATTGAAATTACATGGTAAAAATATTGAATTTCAAATATTCCACGTGGCATCTATAGAAAAAGGAAATAAAAAATGGTTATCTTGCCACGTCTTTCGAATAGGTGAAAAATTCAAAGCTCACATGCCTAAGATCATGTGTGATATCATTCCAAAAAATCAATCAAGTTTTCATGGGGAAAGAATATCTCATTGTTGGCATGATCTTTGCACCACCCAAAAAGGTACGATAATCAATGAAAGATGTCATAACCAATGACAAATAATAAGTAGCCAAATTTGGTAAATGATAAATAAGCATGCGAAGGACCAACATTTAGGGATGGCTCACCATTCAAGACACGATGGATCCTATCGACATGGGAAGGACGTCCACTCATAGACCGCCATGTATCCAAATGAAATATGGCATAGATATTCCATAATCTGTGCCACCTTCTTTTCGAAGATAGTTCATCTATTTTGAAACTCAACACTGCATTTCATGATTACTATGAAAGTTGATAGAAAATTGAATTACCATCATCTCCAAAGGTGCAAAGAATAGAATCCAAACCAGAGATAAATTCACAAAGCATAAGTTTAGAAAAATTTAGGTGTGTTCGAAGATGAGGAAAACATAAAATTTGTAGAGGGTGGCCATAGTAGCATTGTTGTAGTAGAACAGAATTGAAGCCAAGACATGGGGTGAAAAACAAATATAGAACCAAAAAATGCTAAGTACCTTCGAGGAAACCCTGAGGTGCTGAGGATCTTTGAGGATGGTGGATTGATGCCATTTCTAAATAAATTTGATGGATGTTCTGAAGACCTGGCAGTAGAATTCACCCACACATTCAGAAACAATAGAGCCCACATCAGCGGAATGTCCATAGAGGTAACTCCTGAAATCATGAGTGAAATTACTGAACTCCCTTTACAAGGTTTGCAAATTTCAAAAATTGGTAGGAATACATTATCAAAGGTAGTTAGCCAGTTCACAGAAGAAGGGGATAAGGAACCAGTATATCAAATGAACAAAAATGTATGCAAGGGAGTAAAACAAACTAGCCTATAGGAGCCATGGGATGAGGTAGCCATATGGGTGATTAGATTCTTAACTTGTGAAGGGCAGTATGTTGTTTTGTCTGGGCATCATTTCAGAATTCTAAATCACCTCAGACATGGTAGTCAATGACCAGAAGTTAGGGTTAATTTCCCTTTGTACCTACATCAAGAACTACAAAACATGTCCAAATGCTACCAGGAGGGTAAGGGAAGCCCTCGTCACCATGGATTAATTAAACTTATCTATAAACATCACTTTAGGGGTAACCCTAGAAGTTTCAACCGATTTTTCTCTATTTGGAATGAAGTGGTTTATGGAGAAGAGGAAGAGGAAAATGAAGAAGAGGAAAATGTTGCCATAAAGGAAGAAGCACATCAGGAAGAAGAATCAGAAGCCCTTTCCTCTTCTCAAGGATCTCCATCAACTAAAACTCGAAGACAAAGGAAACAGAAGGCTGAAATTAACCCTAAAAAAGGAAAGCAAAAGAAAGTCAATTTTTTTGAAAACATCACTGTATTTCTAGAACAACCTATAGGTCAAATTGAAATTCCTAGTAGTACAGAGGGTGGAACATAGAGGAAGAAAAGAAAAATTTCATCGAAAGTAATTTTTGCTTCTACATCCTCTGGCACTACAGGAAAATAGGACACAAAAGGAAAGTCTACAGCAGGGGTACGAAGGTCTTCAAGACTCCATAAAAATGACAAATCAAAAGAAATAATTGAAAAAGAAATAATGGAGGAGGAGACATTGTCTACACCACCTCCAAGAAGAAGCCCTAAAAATTTACAAAGGTAGACTGAGGCAACAAGAAAAGATAACCCTGAAGTTACTGAAGAACAATAGGATACCATATTTTCAGATGACATAATAGATAGAAGTATGGAGGACTCACAGGATATCCCTGCACAGGACCAAATAGATCACACTGAAGAAGTGGATGCAGCAGATCTGGAGTCACCACCTGAAGATAGCCTACCCACTTATTCATCAAATTCTGAAATAGAGGAAGAAGAAGAGAACATACAGGAACAACTAAGAGCTGCTAAAAGTGTCATAAAGACACACATGAAATGGATCGATGAACGAGAGTCAGCCATTGAAGAAAAAGATAAACAAATTGCTGAATTACAACAAGAAGTGGAGAGGTTGAGGAACAGACTGGCCCAATTTGAGCCACAGTCTGCAGAATCTAGTGATGGAGAAGATGTTGCCCAAATCTTGCTAAACCTATCAAAGCAAGACAAAGATAAAACAACATCAGATAAAAATTTGCAGCCTCCCCCACACAAGCTAAACACAAGATGAGGCAACTATCATAGACTTTGTTTTGATGAATCTTGTAGAAGCAGTTGAACCTTTGACTATGAGAGCAGAAATCGAAGAGATGATTGATGCTCAGATCCCTCAGTAGGATGATACTATAATAGGGGTAGTTGAACAACAAGATTCTCAGAAGCATATGGAAATAAATGGACTTGGAAATGAAGTTTCAAAATAATCAGTAGAAAGTTTGGGATATTCTGAAGTTGCATTTCCTCATTCCGAAGTTGTATCTTCTCATTTCGAAGATGCTTCGAAACAACCCAGAAGTCCAGTTAAACATACCAATGATGGGTCACAGTAGCCATTAGTGCAAATGACATCCATAGGGGAGGCCTTAGATCATCAAAACATGGGCAATCAAGTAAGTATCCCTTTACATCAATCTTCTGTATCCAATTTTCCATTGGTCATACCAAAAGTAGAAACAGAAGAAAAAGGGGTACAGGTAGATTTGCTACCTAGATTTCAGCCAGTAATAAGACCACCAAACATTGTTGCTTTAGAAAAATATAATGAGGATATAGCATGGTGGGTTTTAAGGTGTCAAAAACTTGAAACTCAAATTGCAGAGTTAAAACCTTTGGGAAAGCAACTGGAAAGTAGAAATGCAGAAATTACCAAGTTGCAGGAACAGGTGCAATACCTCTGCCAGGTTGTAGAATATTTGGCTCAATTCAGAAGGCCAACCAGATTTTATAGCTTAGTCCTGAAGGAAAGGTACCTTCGTTGGCAGGTTATGAGAATCCATTCCAAACTTCCTTATAGTTTGGACACTATTGAGGAATTTTTGGAAGCTTACCTGAATAGCCCAGAAGAACAGAAAAATCTAATGTGTGAGCTATTCCTGCACAATTTTCTCATTTTGAAAGATGTAACATTCCTTCCCCATATCTTTACAGGTGATGTACAACTAAGAGCTTTCATGTCTACTCTGCAGAATCAGGTCTATTGGAGACAGGAAAAGAAAAGGAACAAAGAAATTGAAATGCAGGCTGAATTATTGATAAGACCCATTCAGCCTAATCATAAAATTCCTACTAATCAGCATTTCACTATGATGAATAGGGCAGATATTAAGCTGATGTATTTAAACAATCTTAAGGATTGTTTAACCAGTTTCCAAGGTTTCTATGCAAAAAATTTTGCAAATGCTCTATCAACTTGTAAGGACATGTGGGCAAAGCTATCAATGTCATTACAAAAAAGGGAACCCATCTCACCAATCAACCTGGAATGGTCTAGGAGAAGAGCATAAGGAGTAATGAAGGCTATCCTCACTTTGAAACATCAATGGATAGGTCTGAGGTATAGGCCTCCTACCATTATCACTCTTGTTCCTTACTTCTTTGACAATGATCCTCAACCAGATGACCAATTTTAGGAGTGGTTCAAAAATATTCAAGAGAGCAGAGGACATTATGTAGGGAACAAAATGTTTTATAGAAGTTGGAATCTGAATATGGACATGTGTGATTCAATAGCTCAACAGAATGCATGAGGGCATGCATTGAAATAAGTTGGGGGGAAAATGATGAGGCCTAGAATTGCCTCAGTCATAGCATGTTTTGAACCATCAAAAAATGCCTAAAAAACCTTGTGATATGTTTATTATGCTAATATAGTTGATTTAATGCACTATATATTAAGTATTTGCATGATTAAGGTGTTTAGGGATATTATACTCTATTTTTACAATTTTTGTATAGTTTTACATTATTCTAAGCATGGTTTGCTGATGAATGGAATGCATGGTTTTAGTAGCAACATAATATATGTATTTATGTTTTATATTTCCCATATGCTAATTTTTTTGAATCTAGAAAAAGTGCCAAAAGTTGTAACTGTGCAGCAGAAACAAGATTACACAAAATTACCATGTAAATTCCAGCCAATTGCCAATGAATGGTAGGGCCTAGAATTTACCAACTGAGGAAGATAAAAATGGTTGGGATCACCTCCTAGGAGTTGAGATAAATGGCCTACCCAAAAAAACCTACTAAAATGGATATTTTAATGCATTTGGACATAAAAAGCACATATACAATTGGTCATTCCGAAGACTCTTCGGAATAATAAGGGAACATGCCAATTTTAGATGTTTAGACAACTTTAGCACTTAAAATGGTAAGGAAGCAATGAGGTAATGTAGGAATAGTTTCCCACAACTATTTCCACCATTCCCAACTCACCCTTACTACCAGGAGACACAACTCATGAACCAACACCCGCTGATGCAGCTTGCACTATCCTAGAATAGACCAAGTCAGTTGCAGAATATTGGGTAAATCAATGTAAAATATCAAATAAGATATTTTGGGCATGTAGAATAGGAATAAGACAATATAAATAATACAACTCCCGTATTGGTAGAGCTATTAGGAAAATAGGAGATAGATGCAGTAGATATCAAAGTGTAACAGTGTGCAATAAGAAATGTAATGTTGTTTTTCAGATAAATAAAAGTGCAGTTTCCATCATCTTTTGTTATGTATGAGTGTGTTAGCATTTAGAAAGTAAAGGAGCTCTTATACCTTCTTCTGGAAAAGGAAGCAAGGGCCACTTCCAGGCCTAGAAGAAGGACTGACTGATAGGTTTTCCTCTGATCTTTGTTGCAGCAGAATTTAGTTGGATACTTGTCAATTTCTTTCTTTGTTTCATACTAACCATTGTGGTAGTTCCATGATTTGTCTCCATGCTTAGAATTGAGTTTTCAGATTTCATAAATGTGTGATCAGTGATAAACTAGTTAGACCTGTGTCTTTCTTGTTCCATGTTTTCAACAATTAAAACAATTTGCAGTAGTATTCTGGTTTCTTTACTTTCAACAACTTTACAAAGTTTTCTTGCATTTCCTTTTTGTTGTCAACTACTATGATAGAAGACTGACAACCTTCTGAAATAGAGCACTGATAGGTGTTCAACTTGTGTGTTTACTTCCAACAATTTCCATTCTGCAAAAGTAATTAGGTTTAATTTTCTATCATTTCAATTATTGCAAGTACTTAGGTTTCAGTTTCTGCAATTTAGAATTAGGTTTCCATTTTTGCAAGTAAATTAGTTATTTTGTGCAATATAGGATTAAAAAGGTGATCAAAAACCCCCAACACAATCTGTTCTACCAATAAGACCTGCTGCTCCCAATTGAACTAAACTGCAGCCCTGCTTAAACCTTCTCTCGTAAATAGCCTTGGACACCACCCTGGATTGACAAATCATTGAGATTAAATGATGCTATTAATGACACACATCACCTACACTCCCCAATACAGATACCTATATAGCATTGTTAGAAGAGATGAAATCTAATAACTCAGCCTTAAGGATGATATCAAATGAGCTTAGAGCAGTGAGGAAGAAGCAAGCTGATGCTGAATTTTAGTTGAAGAGATTTCAAACTCCATCGATTACTTGAGAGTAAGCATCTACTAGTAGAGGCCTTGAGAAAAGCACAATAGTGTTAGAAAAAAAAGATACTATCACAAAAGAAAAGGCATACTAGTGTTCAACATGCAATGATCCCCATGGAGAAGAAACTTGTATGGTGCACCTGAACTATGTGAAAACGCTTACAAAAAGTTTAGCTGGTGGACAAGTCAACATGATCAGGGAGGCTGGTCATAATTTTATGATGCTTTCCTTAGATTAAGTTTTAGTTCTCATAAGATCTAGAAAGAAACCAATAACTGTAGATCCATCTAAATTAGAACCTTTGAAGGTGCCTGAAGAACCAAATATGCAAAATGAAAAGAGCCAACCTCTAGTGAAAGAGCCTGGTACAATGGCTAAGCAGTAGGATTCTGTCTTGTTGAAATATTTACCACCTAAGCAAGCTCAAGAAAGGACACAAACAAAGGTATCAACTTCACAACCTGCAACAACTGTCCAAACACAAAATGAAATGAAATAACAGGACAACGAATGCCTCAAATACCCATCGTTGACCAAGCGATAAAGGGTGGAAGCCACTCAGTAGTACTGGGACAAGTACGAGCGAGTAGTAGAATAAAATGCTCCAAGAGCATTTGATTATAATATTGTGGAATAAATGAAGATACCAATAAAAGTGAGCTTGTATGATGCCCTACAGTTTCCTGGGTGATTTGACCTACTGCAAGAGTCTCTTAAGACTGTAAAATATCAAAATAAAAGTCCTTCTCAGGTAGTGTTAGCATAGACATTTCCAACTTCAGCCACTAGAAATAATAGGCCACCCCAATTTTATTTTCACTTAGAATAGAGGGGTGGATTTTACACAATTGCATGATAGATTTTGGTGCTGCAACTACTGTCATGCCAAAGGTAGTATGTGAAGTAATGGGGATGGAATACATAAGAAGTAACCTAGATTCCTAGGAGTGTTGTAATTTTAAGGGACTCTGGTTAAGATAGTGGGAGTAATCAAGGATATCCCCATCGTTTTGCATAGCATGCCATAAATTACTATTATCCAAGAAGTAGTGGTGGTTAACCTGGAGCCATACTTTAGCATGTGCCTCTCAAGGGAGTTCATAGCAAATCTAGGAGGGTATCTTTCCTTGGATTACTCGCATCTAGATATTTCATTTAAAGGAAATAGAATTCGCATATATAATGAAAAGCCATCAACTTTTCATATTGAGAATTTGGAGGAAAAATAAAAATCTCCAGGCATCGTTAACATGATAATTGAAGAATTAGAGGAATTTGAATTAATGGAAGAAGCACTTGGTGAACTTCACCTCGAAGATGATTTTTCACTCATGGATTTTAATGCAATTGTGGAAATAGACATTGGTTGTTATACTATAACCAAGCCTAAGCAGATTGAAGAAAATGTCCCTGACTCCCCAGACCCTATTGCGGATCAATTATGGAAGTTATATTTTGATGGTGCTAGATGCAAGAATGGTGTAGGGGCCGATATTGTTTTTATTTTCCCTACGAGATTATAAAAAACTTATTCTTATAGATTGACTTGGAGTTGTACCAATAACATAGTCGAATATGAAGCATTGTGTCTCAAATTAAAAAATGCTGAGAAGTTAGGCATCAAGTAGTTGCAAATTTTTAGTGACATTGAGCTTATTGTTAATCAAACCACAAACAAATGTGTGTCTAAGCAGCATTACCTAAAAGCCTATCACAACAAAGTGTGGGATTTTTTTGAGTCTTTCATGACCTTAAAAATTCAGGCGATTTCCTAGGAGTAAAACAAACATGCGAATATTTTGGCTTCTCTTGGCACAAATTATTCTCCTATGGAGCAAGTAGTCAAAAATATCAAGACTGTCAGGGTGATCTATAGACCTTCAGTCCCTGACAAGAATATCTATTGGCAAATATTCGACAATGATGAGAAAATAGTTAATTTTTTGACCAAGGAAGCTACAATTGTAGATGATAGAATGCTTGTAGAGGAAGAGATTGAGGGGATGATAAAATTGAAGAATAATCACATTCCTAGGGGACTTATTTTTCTGGAATGTTTATTTGATCAAAATTATAGGATTGAGATTGCCCAAACTACCGAACTCATTTTGGCCATATCTCACTCATCCGGACTTAGATTGAGCTGAAATTTTGAGGGTAGATGCCTAAAAAACCCTAGAACATCTCCACAAATTTTTATATCATTTGGAGCAACACAGATCCTAGCACATCCCTATGTGTGAACAAGATATTTTGCAAGTGGCTATGCGAGGGTTTCATCTGGGTTGAGTGCAAGCAACTCTAGAGGTTGGTTTTTAGGGCCTTCGGGCCCTAGCAACCAATATTTTTGTGGTTTATGCTCAATATTTTAGTAGGAAATGTTGCAAGGGATCCAATATGGGTTAGAAATTTATCTTTCAATAGATCATACTATGAACTTGAGTGACAACGACTTCCAATTTGTTGTACAAAAGAAAAGTGAAAACCATACCTTTCCACGGCGTCTAGGGCAAGGATTAAAGAGATCACAAAACAAGTTTCAAGTAGTTGATCAAAAAATGGCTCATATCTCAAGTGAATCTAGTGCTAAGGTGCACCCACAAAATAATTCTACTGTGAAAACCCCTGTCAAGGGTAAGAATTTCGAAGACTCGGTCCCAAAAATGAATTTTAGGGATGCCCTTCATGGTGGACAGCCTCAGCCCAATGCTAATATCAATATTAGGGCTTCCCATAAACCTCTAAGAATGCCTAAGATTGATCCCAGGAAAATAGAGTCAGGATGTCTTAAAGCAGTTGATGGAACTCCTATTGTTAAGCTTGATATGGGTAACATTTAGACTGGCATTGAAGATTTGGAAAAAATAGGACTAATTTGTCGGTTCGTGGGTTTTCGTCCGAGTCTATCTGCTTTCAAAGTCTAGGTTGCAAAAATCTTGAAAAATAAAGGTGAGTTACAAATATCTATTTATCCAAATGGTTATTTTCTTGTTTTATTTGCTAATAATGAAGATAGAGAGAAAACTTTTCAAGGGGGTCCTTGGTTTTTTGGAAGGGCAGGGCTTTTCATGAAGCCCTGGCATACTAAATTTAAAGCCAAAGAAGAGATGCCTTCTATAGCTCTCGTGTGGGTTAGACTCTTTGGCCTCCCTATTGAATTTTGGAATCCTACTATTTTTTCTTCAATTGGAAACTCTTTAGGAACTTTTATGATGACTGTTGATTGTACTCAAAATTTTGAACATATTATTTATGCTCGGATTTGTGTTTTAATGGATTTTGACAAACCCCTACCTAAAAATATCACATTACAATTTGGGGAAGACACTTGGGAGCAAGTAGTGGACTATGAGAACATTCCTTTTCGTTGTAGAATTTGCCATGAATATGTTCATTTGTCTAGTGCTTTGCCCAAATAAAATTCCTGATAAAAAGAAAGAAGATATAAACTCAACAGGTTTCCAAATACCTAAGAAGAAGAACACTCAGAAAAAACTAGTTATGAAGGATCAATCAAAGTCATATGCTAATATGTTTGAAATCCTTTCCACAAATGATGTCCCAAGTGAGGAAGAGGAAATAATGGAAATTGAAATCTTAGAAACACAATTTAAATATGAAGGGAAGAACTCAGAGACAAACCAACAAATCAAAGGTTTTCAACAGAAAAAAAGGAGAAAATTTACACAAGAAAAACAATCTTTCAAATGTCAAAACTTCAAATAATGCAGGTCCCAATATAGACTCCGTTGAACCATCTAGTAAAATTTTGGTTGTGTACGAGCATTCTTCAAGGTTAGAAGCCATCTTAGATTCAATTGGAATAAGTCAAGAAACAAGGAAAAAAATTGAAGATGGATTCTAATAAAAAAGCAGGTCGCAAGACCAATCAATATCATATGGTAAAAGAAGGTGAAAATCTTGTAGAGGAAGGTAATATTAATGCCCTTCCCAAATTTTTTAGCCCTGGTATTAATGAAGATCATCACTTGGAATATTAGAGGACTCAAAGGGAGTCTTTCAAAACAAAATGAAATTAGAAGAATGATTCAGATAAATCATCCACATCTTGTTTTCCTTCAAGAAACAAAGATGTCAATGGAGGATATGGACTCAATTGCCAGTAAAATTTGGCCAGCTGGAAAAGTGGTTTCCCTCAATTCCCAAGGGACTTCGGGTGGCATTGCTTGTCTTTGGGACCCAAAAGAGGTAGTTATTCACCATATGGTTGGCAATTGGGGTTTGTTGGCTATAGCTATTCAAAGTAGACATTCCAACCAGATTATGCTCTGCATTACTATTTATGCTCCGACTTCTTTGGAGGAAAAAGAAGATAGTGGAAGGATATTACTCATATTATCTCTCATTTTCCTAAATCTTGGATCTTGATCAGAGGAGATTTCAATACCATCCTCTCTCTAGATGAGAAAAGGGGGGGAAATAGAAATTTGGACAAAAGCACTAACCTCATGAGTGAATATATTGCAAACCTCCATCTTGTGGATATCCAACCAGATAATGGCCTTATGACTTGGTCTAACATAAGGCAAGGCTTAGCTTGTATAATGGAGAGATTGGATAGGTTTTTGCTCTCTAAAAATTTCTTAATCCATGGTCACATTCCTAAAGTGAAGACTCTTAATAATGTTGGTTTGGATCATTGGCAAGTCATGGTGGAAATGTGGAAAACCAATGTGAGTTTCTCTCCTTTTCATTTTCAATTAATGTGGCTTAGAGATATTTCCTTCAGACCTCATGTGCAACAATGGTGGAAGGAAGGTAAACCTAGGCATGGGACTAAGATGTTCTGTTTTGCCAAAATATTGCAATACATTAAATCCAAAATCAAGACTTGGAACTGGAAAGAGTTTGGGGATGTTCATAAAAAAAAACATGAAGTTATTGCTCATCTTGAAAATTTGAATAAGAAAATCCTTTTAGATGGCCTCACAGAGAAGAGAAGTGCAGATGAAATTAAACTCACAACTCAGTTAGAGGAATGGGAAAAAAGAGAAGAAATATTATGGAAGAAAAAATCTAGAATTCAATGTCTCAAATAAGGAGATCGAAACACAAATTTCTTCCACAAATCTCTTCTAGATCGAAGATCTCACAACTTTATTTCTTCCTTAAAATCAGATTCTGGAGATGTTGTTTATACTTGGGATGGCATGAACTCTATTGTTGTTGATTACTTTTCCAATATTTTTGCTGCTACTCCTCTTGACTCAGCTTCACAACAAAATGTTCTTCAAGCAATCCCTTATCTTATCACTTCTAAGGAGAAATCTATTTTGACTACTCAACAAGTAGTTTTTAAAATGCAAAAAGGGAAAACCCCAGGTCCTGATGGTTTTCCCATTGAGTTCTACCAAGAGTTCTGGGATATCCTTCATGTTGATTTATTAGAGGTGGTGGAAGAAGCCAGGAAAGCCAAAGAAATTTTGAAGGTTATCAATAAAACTTATATTACTCTTGTTCCAAAATCTCAAGAGGTTGATCATATCTCAACTTTTAGACCTATTGCTTTATGTAATGTTCTTCTCAAAATCATTACTAAAATCATGGCAAAAAGGTTGAAGCCTCTTTTGCATAAGATTATTTCCCCATATCAAGGGGGTTATGTGGAAGGACGTCAAATAGTAGATGAGATAGTTCTTGCTCAGGAAGCCATCCATTCCATGGATATGCAAAATTCTCCTTCCGTGTTCATTTGGTTAGACTTATCCAAAGCTTATGACAGAGTGGATTGGCACTTCCTTATCAAAGTTTTGAGGCAATTTGGTTTCTCTAAGGATTTGATGGATTGTATTATGGGATGTATCTCTTTAGTTTCCTACTTAGTTCTTATCAATGGCAGACCTTCTCAGTCATTCCTAGCTTCCAGAGGTATTAGGCAAGGTGACCCACTATCCCCTTATTTATTCATCATTCTTGTTGAATGCTTGGGTAGGACTATAACCAAAAAGAGGGAAAACAAAACCCTTGAGGGAGTTACCATTGCTCATGGAGCTAGACCTATCTCTCATCTTCAATTTGTGGATGAATCTACTCTTTTAGGTAAAGCTACAGTTAAGGAAGCTTCTAATATTAAGCAAATCATTAGCTATTTTTCTAAGGCTACTGGGCGGTTGATCAATGAAGACAAATCTAAAGTTATTTTCTTTCACTGCTCTACTAGACAGGAATCCATGGTCTTGGATAAATTAAGATATAAGAAGACCTCTCTTCCAATCACTTATTTAGGTATTCCCATAAATATTCAAAGGCAGAAAAATAAATATTGGAATTGGTTGTTGGACAAAGTCAAGAAGAAAATTGGAAAGTGGACCAACAAGTGGCTTTCTTCTGGGGGTAGAATCACCTTGGTAAAATCAGTCCTTCAAGCTATTCCTATTTATGTTTCTTTCATTTTCAATATCCCAAAGGTTGTTCTTCATGAATTGGATCAAATTAGTCATCGTTTCCTTTGGAGTGGTACTAAGGAGAAAAGAAAATGGGCCTTGGTGAAATGGGATACTTTATGTCTTCCTAAGAGTGAAGGGGGGTTAGGATTCCGGTCTTCTATTAATAACAACAAAGCTTTAGCTACTAAATTATATTGGAGGATGTTGCATAACCCCAATGCTCTTTGGGCCAATAATCTCCATGCTAAATATGCTTGAGAACAAAAGTCCTGAAGACCTTGTTCGCTATCAACTTCCTACCAAAGGTTCTCCCATTTTAGCAGTTCTTAAGACTAGTGAGGATTTGATAAAGAAAAATTATTTTGGATCATTCATAATGGTCAACAGGCAAATTTTTGGACAGATTCTTGGGATGGTCACAAGCCTTTGATAACTTAGTTTCTCGATTGGAGGCCTTGGATGGAGGAGCTTCACCGAGCTAATTGGATAAAGGTGGCTAATTACTATCGGTACCATATTGGTAATTCAAAGGTTGGTAGATATTGGATCCCTATTGAGGACTGGCCTATTCAAATCCCAAAAAGGTAAATGCAAGATATCCAAGGTATCCTTCATATGAGATCCCTCTCTTGGTCCCATGAAAAAGATTGTTTTGGATGGAACAACACTACTAAGGGTGAGTATTCAGTTGCTCAAGGTTATTTGACCTTATGCCATAATAATCCCAACCATTCTTTTGACATATTTTCTCGACTGTGGGCTCAAAATATCTGGGCTAAGGTGAGGTTCTTTAATTGGCTTTTATTGCATCGTAGGGTGCTTACTGGTGAGCAACTTATGAAGCGTGGTTTTCATGGCCCTTTTAGATGTGAAATGTGTGAAGAGAATGTAGAAAATATCAACCATATTTTTATTGAGTGTACTTTAGCCTCTGAGCTATGGAGGAGAATGGCCACTTTACTTGGCTTATAGTGGTCCAATTTTTTTACTTTTGAACAGCTTTGGAGGGATTGGCCTAATCAAGAGGGTGTTGATCATTTTATTAGGCAGTTAGTTTGGATGGGTTCTACCATTCTTCTTTGGAATATTTGGAATGAAAGGAACAACTTTTAAACCTTTGATTCAACTCCTTAATCACCCCCAAAACTCCCACCAAATATGGGATCAAGTGATGCAAATATTGAAGATTAAATATTCTAAGGGCAACCAACTTAAAGGGAATGTGAGTATTAGTAAGATGGATAGGACTAGAAATTGGCAACCTCCTCCTAAGGATTTTGGAAAAGTCAATACTGATGGAGCCTCTAGAGGGAACCCTGGAAAAGCCAGTGTGGGAGGAATTGGTAGACTTTCAAATGGCTCCCTGGTTTTTACTTTTTCTAAGAATTTGGGTATTATTTCCAATAACCTTGTTGAGGGGTATGGTATCCTCAAAGGTCTTCAGAAGGCTACTAAGGTTGGATGGGAAAAGGTGGTAGTTGAGACTGAAACTCAACTTATGATTAATCTCTTGAAGACTCCTTCTAAGAATCATAAGGTGGATTTGAGAATAAAAAGAATTATTTAGAAGATTCAATTAATCCAGATGGGATTTTTGAAAGTTGATTACAATCATGTGGTCAGAGATAAAAATAAGAGTGTTGATGCTTTAGCTAATTGGGCTTTGGACAAAGGTGATCTTACTTGTTATGGCCACCCTCCTATATGGTGGGATTCTCAAATTAGGGAAGCTCTTCTTTCTATCATTTCTTTGGATGGCTTCAGTTCTGAAGGTACCTAGTTTCTTCTTGTTTTTTTTTTGCATCTCTTTGGTTCATTCAATTTTTTTTTGTTCCCTAGCTCATTCTATTCTTTATTTTGTTTCCTTTGTTGATTATTTTTTGATGAAAAGCTAAATTATATTAATAATAAAGTTTAACATGAAAAAAGTGGCGGGTGGAAATGATCACACCCCTGGAAGAAACAAGCCAACCCTAACCACGGGTTGGGAAACCACAAACCAAAGCTCACTACAAACTAGGCAACATCAATCAAACAGGCAGTGAAACTTGCCTACAATCAAAAAGTTTGTGGCTGCACGTTGATGTTGGAGTCCCATGGAATGGCCAAGGTATGCGGTAATCCATCTGTGTGTCCCTGATCCTCATGAACATTTGAATCTCCCCAACCCTATCCTCGAAATCTATCAAGCTGGCAATTATGTGCACTTATATCCCCTGCATTCCAGGAACGATCCTGTGTGCCACCATTAACTTCCACCAGCTCATCCCCGACATCTCTGGGTGGATAACATGATGGTGATTGAATTGTCTATGCATTCCATCCATCATTGTAGGTAAAAATTTCATGTCCCCAACCTCCCTATGCATGCACCAGATGTGGCAGTTGATGAGACCTCGAGCAGGAATAGGATGTCTGTTGTGCATTGTTTGGAAAAACCCTGCTAACTGAGCAAGGTGCATTTTTCCAGTCATCCAAAAGTGCCTTCATGTGCACCTGCTCAATGTCAAGTTTAGCCTGCTGATTGCAAATCTGGAACCATGTATCTTGAAACACCTCTATTTTGTCAGCTAGAGAAAATTCATCAGGAGTTTGATGCTGAAAAACTATCTTGTTTCTAGATTTCCACATGTGAAAAAGAAGACTAATTCAAAATATGTGCCACACTTTGGACAAGGGAAGAACAAATTTAATCTTATCCCCTAATAGAGCTTGCTGCCATGTAAGGGATTCATCTTGGAATTGGGAAAAAAAAGACCATCCCCATTCCCAGGCACTCCTTGCTCTTGTGCAAAACCAAAAAATATGATGAGAAGATTCATCCTCATTACAGAATGCACATTTAGGGTTTGCAACTCCCAAGTGCCTGATTCTGTCTCCTAAGGGTAAACTTTGAAAGAGAAGGCTCCAAGCAAAAAAAGATTGTTTTGGCTCAAGAAAAGAAGACCAAACTATCTGAAATCGAGCCTTCCAACCAGAAACCGCCATTGGATCTCCCCATTTATCATTAAGTCTAGGGACCATTGGCAACATTGGGGAGAGCCACTTATAACCCAATTTAGCTGAGTAATTCAACAATGGTATATCCGAACACCAGGACCAATCTTTCCACCATGGCCTTTGAGAGTGCTGCCCACACTTGTGCCACATGGAAAAGGGGATAATGTCAATTACTGAGTCATAAGTGAGCTTGTCACCAGTGCTCAACTGAAATTGTTGTTTAAAAAGCGGCCAAGGGATCCAATCCCTTGAGGTTTGAGAATAAAAATCAAAAACTGTAGATATACCTTTTTCAAAAAACTTTTGGGCATGAATCCACGGGACCTGAGCAAGAGGAGTTCCCTGAATGTTAATCACCGAAGACCACCAGATGTTTAAAGAATTGATGGACAGTCCTTTATGGCCTCTATTCCCTTTCCACTTAAGCCAAGGAGTGAATTGCTGCCATGATTTCCAAATAATTTTAATCACAAAAGAACCAGATATTTTCACAAAGACTGGCATTACAATTAAGGAAGGGAGGTCAATTCCTCTCCAGGCTTGTTTGTTCAAAGGCAGCCCTGAAGAAATACAATGTCTGATTAGGATTTTCTAGGCCTCCAAGCCTTTAAGGGCTCGTATGATCCATTTGGCATAGAGAGCCGTGCCTTGTCTTTTACAGTCAACCATGCCCATTCCTCCTGAAGCTTTAGGTAAACAACACATATCTCAAGCAACCCGGTGAAAACGTTTCTTCTCAGCTGAGTTTGCCCACAAAAAATTCCTCAATAGTATTTCAAGCTTAAGGTAGCATGCTTGTGAAGGGACCCAACAAGAAGAGTAATACACATGAGTAGAGGCAAGGACCTTAGAACAAATCTGGAATTTTCCTGGCAGAGACATCTTCTTAGTAATCCAATACTCAAGCTTTTTCTCAACTTTCTGCAGAACATAGTTCCATAACTGAACAGGGGAACCATAAAAGGCAAAAGGGATCCCTAGAAATTTGAACACTTCTCCTGGCAAAATCCAATGCCATTGAAACTATTCTAGCCAAGGAGGGAGCGGGGTAGGGGACTGTCGATAACAAGAAGTTTTTCTCCACTGAATACTAGAACTAGAGGCCTGACAAAAAACTTCCAAACATCTGAGTGTTTCCTTCACTGAGTGTTCCTCCTCTAAAAGAGTGAGAAAAGAGTCATCGACAAAGTGACCATTAATGAGCTGACCTTGGTTATCAGGGAGAGAAATACCCTTAATTTGGCCCAAAGAAGCATGCCTAGCAAGAAAATATCCAAAGGCTTCAGCAGCAAGGATATACAGAGAAGGAGCCAAGGGACAACCTTGTCGAACAGATCTGAACAAATCGATTGGCCTAGTTTGATGATTATTCAAAGATAAAACAGTCGAAGCATCCTGAAAAAGAATATTGACAGATTGAACAAACACAGGCCCAAACCCTAAAGACTGTAACATGGAAAGAATGAAGTTCCATTCAATTCTATCATAGGCCTTTTCAAAATCAATTTTCAAGAAGAGGGCTTGTTGACCAGACCGCCTAGCCCATTCCATACCTTCCCAAACTGCAATGACATTATCCAATATATATCTGCCTTTAATAAATCCTGTTTGCTCTGGTCTAACAATAAGATGCAATAGGGGCCAGATTTTTAGATCCAGGGCTTTGACAATAATCTTATAGCTGACATTGAGCAAGGTAATTGGCCTCCAATTTGTTATACATTTAGGATCCCCTTGTTTTGGAATGAACTTGATATTACCTCGGTTCAAAATTGCTCCAAGAGAGCCACTGTGCATGGCTTCAAGGTAGACTCTGTGTAAATCAGAACCAACAAAGTCCCAACATGCCTTGTAGAATTCACAAGGAAATCCATCCAAGCCTAGGGCCTTCTCATTGGCCATTTTAGTTAATGCTGGGGCAAGGTCATCAACAGACAAATACTTTTCACACTCCTCTCTTTGAGCAATAGAGAGTTTGTTAGGGACAGCATCCATGCAAAGCTTGAGAGATTCATCCCTCTCTGGAGAAGAAGACTGAGCAACAAAAACTTGAGTGTAATGCTTAACAAAAATGTCAGCAATACTGGGTAGAGAGGTATGGCGAATACCTTTTTCCACAATAGCTTTGAATTTAGTGGCATTGTGAGGAGGACGTAACTTTTGGAAGAATTCCTTAGAAATTTTGTCCCCAATTTTAAGCCAATGTAAGCGGGCCTTGATCCGAGCACCTTTAGCTTCATAGAGCTCTACCACCTTGAGTAGCATGCCCCTGCAAAACAGGACAGAGAGGGTTGGCTTCAAGCCTACAAGATTCTTTTGTCAGTTCAGTGCGTAAAGCAAGCAAAGAATATTTTCTAGACTGAGCAACTTTCTTGCCCAAACTGCGAAGAAGGGCTGTGGTTTGGGATATAGCATCATTCCACCACTCAATCCATCCTTCTTCACCAACAGGTCTGTCCCCAAAATTACAGACTATCCGAATATGACACATCATGGAAGAATGCTAAAGAAAGGATGTGTTAAGAAAAAACTGAGACTTAATACCCTGATCAGGTACCACAAAATATAAAATAGTGAACATAATTGGGGAATGATCAGACCCAATAGTACCAGCAATAACCTCCACAACTGGAGCATCATCGTGCTTTCGATGAAAATAAAACTGGGTATGGTATGACAACATAGCTCTATCTAAACGTTTGAGAATCCTTGCCCGCCCAACTTAAAAGTTATTCCAGGTAAACCAAAGGTGCTCATCAAAAGAAGCAGGCGAAAGACAGGAATTAGGGTCAGACAAACATAATTTTTTTTTCATAAAAAACCAGGCTTCACGCTCACCAAGGGCACACCTGTGGTTTAGACCCCCAATTTTATCAGAAGCATGCTCAACCATATTAAAATCTCCATAGACGATCCAAACTACAGGAGGCAAAGAAAAGGCACACCATTTCCAAAGGAAACAGTGCTTCGGAGCACTATTGGAGGCATATACATTTAAAATTCCAAAGGACATTCCGTCAACTTCAAGCAAAATCCAAACAGCTTGGTTAGAAGGGTCAACCCCCCAATCAACAAAATTCCCATGCCATCTATTGGCCAAGAGAATAATAGCACCACCATGACCGGGAGGGTGCTTGGTGGAAAAAAGTTGACTATTAGGGTAAATGAGCGCACAGGCACACTGCAATTGGAACTCAATAATTTTAACTTCTTGCAAGAAAACAATATTTGGGCCCCCATACTTGGTTGCATAGAAAGTAATATCATCGCGGACCATATATCTTTGAACTGGGTCCGTCAGTCCTCTAACATTCCATGATAGAAAAATCATTTTGACCTGTCGAGGATCAAACTTCCTCTGACCTCATCAGAGTCACTTAGAATAGCAAGCGACTGAAATGAGTTGCTAGAAAAGCTTCCCGGTTGTCAGTTTTTATCTGCATGCAGACCCTGCACTGGACTATGAGACCTTCGTATTTGGGCATTCATGCCTTCTTTTTGATCCAGCTGGTGAGCAACCATGGAGACAGAGAGGATACCATAATCTTTAAGAGCCATCGACATATCTTCAGCCACAACTACTGAATTGGAAAGGATTTGAGTACTTGGGGAAGCATTCTGGGATGGAACTGGGACATGCAAGGGCATTTTTATCACTGTGGCTTGAGCATAGGAGCCAGTAGGCTGACCCCCCTGAGGATTATGGATAGAGGACTGGCCTTCCTGAGGGCCTTTACCAGGGACATGCTTGCCTTTCTTGGAGACCACCTTCTAGTCACTGTCAGACCCATCTTTGGTTGGCTGGTTTTTCTCATTAGAAGCTTGATTAACAGGTGTTGGGCCCTTAGATTTAAAATTATCTGCCATTAAGGGAAAATATTTAATCTTGTGTGCGACAGACTGGCACCTGTAACAAGTGTTTGTCAAATTGACATACACCACTCTCTGGTGGATATTAGTATCACCTACCTTAATATCAATAAATTCCTTGACGAAATTGGCCAAATCAATTTTCACACAGAGCCGACGGGTAGGCCAAGCATTATAGAAGCGCTGAGGCTCTTCACATACAAATTCCCCAAATTTCATGGCAACATCACAAATAAATGGGACCAATGCCATTGGCAAACCTGGGAATTCAACCCACACAGGTACAACAAAAGAGACACCATTGGCAACCTAGAAATTCTTGTGCCATGGTTGACAAATAAGCAAAGTGCTATGAACATAACAAGGACCCTTGCTGAGAACTTTTTTGACACACTCTGGATCAGAGAACCAAATATGAAAGACACCTTTGGTCAGGTTTTGCACAGACTCTACAAAGATATCATATGGGTTCCAATAGCTTTGAAACCAGTTTCATAGAATTGCATCAGAGGGGATACGACCCAAGAAGTAGCCTATGATAGTATTTTGCTCTAGCCAAGTACAAGCTTTATTGAAACTATCAAGGGGAATAGAAATGTCTAGCACATTACCTTGTGGAACACCGTGGGAAACGATGAACCAGGAGGAACCAAATGTGACATATTAAAAAAAACACAGTAATTTTGCCCAAGTCGGATCAATAATGGAAGGACAAAGCAACAGATCCCATCCATTGGCACATGCAACACTGTGACGAGGCCAAAAATCACACATGCAAACGATGAACGCAAAGTCGGCTCGGCTCCTCAGGATGAGCTTGCCTTAATAGTCTTATGGTCTAGATAGGTCATTGTTATGTTCAATTTTTTTTCTTTTTTGTTTTTTTTGTTTAGTTTTTTAAGGTGGGTGGGTTCTTTTGTTTTGTTTTTTTTTTTGTGTTCTTTGTGTTGTTTTTTGTTGTTCATGTGTTTTTTTTGTTTTGTTTTTTTTTTGTTTTTATGTTTTTTGTTATTGTTCTTGTGTTTTTTTCATTCTTGTTCTTGGGTTTCTATTTGTTTGTGTTATTTTGTGCTTTTATGTGTGAGTGTTTTCTATATTTTTTGTTTTTGTTTATTGTCTGTTGTTGGTTGTTTTTTATTTTTATTTTTATTTAATTTTTTATTTTTTTAAGGTTTTGGTTGTGTTTATTTTTCATTTTTTTTTTGGGTTATGTCTTTGTAGTGTTCTGTTTTTTTTGTCTTTTTTATGTTTTGTTATGTGGTTCTTGTATTTTTCTATGTGGTTTGTGTTGTGGTTTCTTTTATCTTATTGTGCGTGTTTGGTTGTGCTTTTGTTGTTGACACACTCAAGGAGCATGTTTTTTATTTTATTTTATTATTTATGTTGTTATTTACTTATTTTTAAATTGATTTTGTGTGTTTGTTTGCTCCTTGAGTATGTCAAAGGTGGTAGGCCAAGTCCGAGTCCTGGGTGTTTTTGGTGGAATGGATACCCCTGCCTCCTTGGGTATTACCCGAAAGTTGCATCCCTTTTGGGATGTTTTCCACAAATAAAAAAAAAATTATAGGATTGAGAAGCACAAAATCAAGGTAGATACGAAGGAATATAAGGAGCTACAATTAGAACCTGAGAAGATCATCAAAATCAAAATTGATTGTATGCCAGAAGAATTGGAAGATATCAAGAACTTATGTTATGAGTACCCTGACATTGTTACATGGAGCTATGAATATTTGAAGGGATATGACAAGAATGTGATCCAACACATCATTGAGCTACAGGAGGGAGTAAAAAAATGACCTGTCAATCCCAAGATAGAAGTACTAATGAAGGCAGAACTCTTGAAGATGCTAGAGGCAAAGATAATCTACCCAATTAAGCACTCAACATGGGTGGAAAAATTTGTTCTAGTATGAAATAAGAATGGAGACATTCTGTTGTGTGTTGATTTTCACAACCTGTACCAGGCATCATTAAAGTATCATTACCCTCTACTGTATATTGATCAAATCCTCCATGTAGTTTCTGACGCACAAATTTTCATTGTTATATGGTTTCTCTGGTTATAATCAGATATGGATGAAGGATGAAGACCAACATAAGATGACATTCATTACCAAGTAAGACATGTTTTCCTATCAAAGGATGCCATTTGGACTCTCAAAAACTGGCGCTACCTTTCAAAGGGCCATGGACATCACTTTCAGTGAGTTATTGAATAGAATAATTGTAATCTATCTTGATGATATGACTATGTTTTTGCATCGTAGAGAAGATCACATTTCTCATTTTAGGCAGGTGTTCAAGAAATACCGTGAGTTTGGAATTTATATTAATCCAAAAAATTCAATCTTTTTTGTCAAATAGGGTAAATTGCTAAGTCATGTGATCTCACAAGAAGGGTTTGCAATTGATCCCATGAGAGCAGAGGCACTCCTGAAGTTACCTTTTCCCACCAACAAAAGGATATACAATCTTTCTTCGACCAAATAAATTTCATTCGCAAATTTACTACTGACTTTTCTTAAGTGGTGAAACCCATGACTGAGCTCTTAAAAATAATGTTGAGTTTAAATGGACAGAAGCTAGAAGATGAGCTTTTTAGGATGTCAAGGAAAGAATTACCCAAGCTCCGGTTTTGATCAATCTTGATTATTTAAAAGACTTCATTATTTATGTGGTGGGTGAGCAAGAGATTTATGCTAAAGTTTTAACACAGAAGCAAGAGGATGGATATGAGAAGCCAATTACCTTTCTAAGCCAAGTTATTGTGCCTCACTAGGAGAAATACAATTTCATCAAAAAATAGGTGTATGCGGTGATGAAATCCTTCAATAAGTTCCAGTATTTTATCTCACAAAATAAGATGGTTATTTATGTTATACACCCTGATATCCAAAACTTCATTCTCCAGGGAGAATTAGGTGACAAAAGAGTAGGTTGGGTCTCAAAAATTCAAGAGTATGATGTGGATATTCGATCGACAAATCTATTTTGTGGACAAGCTCTCTGTTAGGAATTAGCCAAAAGTGCAGCATCAGAATCATTGGCTTTGATGAAAGAAGAAGAGGTTTGTGAAAGAATTTGTGTAAATAATATTGTAAGCAATCATGACTGGACATAGGAGCTTATTGAATTCTTTACTTCGAGGAAGTGTCCACCACACCTTGATGCTTAAAAGAGTTAGAGTTTCAGGCTGAAAGCACTCAAATATGTTATGTTTCCTAATGGGCTATTTCATAAGAATATTGATGGAGTTCTCCTCAGATGCGTGAAGGAGTCAGAAAAGGAGAAAGTATTAGAAGAGTTTAATTTTGGTCTATCTAGTGGCCATTATGTAGGAAGGTCTATGGCTTTGAAAATCATTCGAGTTGGTTACTTTTGGCCTACTTTGTTTGCCTATGCTCATAAAGTAAGTGAACAATGTGATAACTATCAATGGTATATTGGTAGGACCAGGAAAGGAGCGCTGCCCTTGCACCCAATTCAAGTAGAAACATCCTTTTAGTAATAGGGTCTTGACTTCATTGGAGTCATTGATCCACATTCCTCCATAGAACATAAATACATTTTGATAGTGAATGATTATTTCACCAGGTGAGCAGAGGTTATTCCTACCAAAAAGGTAGATCCGGTGACTATCATCTCTTTCTTAGAGAGACTCATCACCCATTTTGGTGTCCTAGATTCTATTGTGATAGATAATGGAACTCCATTTATTGGAGCTAAAATTACTGAATTCACCAGCAAGTATGGGATTTATCTCAAGACGTCATCCAATTATTACCCACAAGGGAATGACTTGGTCGAATCTACCAATAAAAACTTGCTATAAATTTTAAAAAGGACACTAAGAAATTTTAAAAGGATTTGGCACCTGTTGTTGAACCAGGCTCTTTAGGTAGATCGTATATCTATGAAAAAATATATTAAAACTTCTTTGTATGCTTTGGTGTATGGGAAAGAAGTAATCTTACCCACTCACATTGAGCTTCCAGTGCTCCAAACATTGCAGTTATTTAAAGACGACGATGAAGAATATGATCCGATGAGTGCGAGCTTGGTACAACTATTGCAATTGGAGGAATACAGAGAAAAGTCCTATCAGGAATTCACTGATCACACTAACAAAATGCAGAAGTGGTTTGGAAAGAGAACGACTGAACATAGGTTTCAAGTGGGAGATTTAGCTCTAAAATGGAACAAAAATAAAGCCAAGCCAAAAAAACACCATAAGTTTGATGCAATCTAGGAAGGTCCTTTTCATATTTCTACAGTAAATTCAATGAATGCATATCATATGCATGACATGGAGGGTTGGGATCTTTCTATTCTAGTGAATGACCTTCATTTGAAGGCCTATATTCAATTATTGAATTGTTGAAAGGTACCATCTTGTAAATATGTACATATTTTCCTATTAGCATTTTATTTACTTTATATGGTGATATATAAAATATAAAAATAAAAAATAAAAAATAAAAATAAAAAAATAAAAGGATAGAAAAGTGTTTTTTTTTTAAATCAGTGTCATCCCAAATTTATTTATTAAAATATTTTGGCTAAGAATACAATGTTACAAAGTTTCTAGCAAGGAAGGCATCGTTGAAAAAACAAGTGATACATGATTAAAGTCGAAAGTGTTTTCACCCCTCTCAAACAATGCATTCGATATTAAAATGAAAATATTTTTTGAATTTTTCACCCAAGGGAAGATCTCACGACCTTAAGCATTTTTTGAGGGCAAACGAACAAAACTAGTAAGGGAAGCAACGGGTCAATGCGTTGTTAGTCAACACCATGTTCACCCCAAACAAGGGGTGAAACGGTCGTTTACCCCAAAAAGGGGTGAATGTGTTAAAAATAACACACATCAAAGACATTTAAAAAATTGCGTTCACCTGAAAGATAGGGCGACATGTTCATTCACCCAAAGTTGAGGCGAACGCGTTGCTTTAAAGAATATTATTAAAAGAATATTCACTTGACAAGGGGCGACAAGAATTTGATATGTAAAATGTATTGGTGCCTTAGTTTTTGGGCTAAAATATTTCAAATATTAATTCAAGGAACTTTTAAAAGAAAGGAAAAATCTAAAAATAAAAGCCCTAAAAGCAGTTTTGTTTTTCCAAGAAAAACAAGTTTTTTCTAAATCTATATGGAAGAGTGATGAGTGTCATCAATAATACCATTTAATCATTATAATTGTCAGCCCAGGGTGGTGTCCAATGGTTGTATGTGATAGCAGGGGTAAGTAGTTTGAAGGCCAGTCTACTCAGGAAATGCCTTTATTGATAAAACCATTCAGTTTTGGGGGTTTCTGGTGTCACCTTTAATCTTGTTAGCTGAATTAAACTCCTAATTGCTGAAACAAAATTGCAGAAATGGAAATATTACAGAAGATTAAAAATAATTATTCTTGCAAAATTAGAAATGAAACCTATTCATGCTTGCAAAATGGAAATGACAAAAAATAACTCCTAATTACATTAAAAAAATTAAAAGGTTGGAATGAAATGTTGCAGCAATAAAATAAATAGAAATCAATGAACACAAATGAAAATACCAAAACTAGAAATAACTATTGAAAACAGGGAAATCAACTACTGTAGGAAATGCCAAGAACACAAAATTGCTGAAAGATCTAAAAGCCTATACTAGGTGATCAACTGCCATGCACAAACATCTATAGCACTAATACTACATGCATTTTAATATAGTTAACAAATAAAATGAAAATTGACTAGTTTCTGCTAACCTATTGCAACAAGAAATGAACAAAAACTATCAAAAGTTAATCCTTCTCCTGAGCTTGGAAGTGGCCCTTGCTTCCTGATATAGAAGAAGGCAAGATGTTTGCTCTAAACTACCTAATGCTCACACATTCACTCAAGAAACTAGTTGAATGGAGAAACTACACCTTTTATTTATTAGAACATGACATTACAACAATGTAGAGAAATTTTTTGCAGAATTACTGCTTTGTTACAACTGAAACAACTATTCTATTCCTATCCTTCTATGAAAATTTCTATATGCTCAACCAACATGGGAGCTTGTTATTTATACTATTCTGTTACATATGTGGATTTGTTCTATTGCTGCTTTTCAGGGATTCAACAACTATGTTGAAGCTATCTTCTTGAAATGTAAAAAATTGTTCTGCTGCAGCTTATCCATTTTACTTGCTGGGCATAATAACTTGGAAGAAATATGTTGGAAGGGGTGAGAAAACCTCTCACACAATTGTATCCATATTCATTCCACTATTTTCCACCTTTTTGACCATTTTTGTTGATGATTGTGACCAAAACTAGTACTACTCTGCTCATTCCAGAGCTGCTCTGGAATAACAAACAATGTAATAGTTCTAACACTTATCCATGTACCAATTGCTCAAGATAATGGGTTTGAATAGCTAGGTAGTCTTCTTTAGTCCTTAGAAGAAAAATTCGATAAGTTTTACATGCTAGCATTGACAAATTCCAAGCCATGCTGTTTATGCACAACTGGTTGGAATTTGTATGGTCAAACTCTATTTTTTGCACAGTCATACCAGTTTGAACAGGTTTTGGTGCCTTTTTGTATTTTTAATAGGTTATAAGGCAAGGAAAACAAATAACATGATCCCAGAATGGAATACACATCAACATACATTATTGCATATTCAAAATAAACATTTATTTGCTAAGTAAATCAGCTAAAACAATGCAAAAAATACAGAAAATGGTCAAAATAGAATACTATGCTCTGAATATTTAAACATTTAATAGTAATACATAATGCATTCCATCATAAAAATTAGCACAAAAACATAGCATACGGTCTATCAAATAGTTTATAAAATATCTAAAAATGGTCTATGAATGAGGCAATTTCTAGCCTCATCAAAGAGCAAAATTAGAAGGCTTTAAAAAGGTTATTCGTTGAGAAGATTTACCAGACAAGAAAAAAGCACTTGGGAGCGAAAGGGAAAAGTTAGATAAGGAATACAACTGCGTTTCAAAATCGTTTTCACCCATTCTCTTTCGTGAGCACACTTGGAGAAGAAGTTTTACTCTTGGGCATGTGTAGGTGTTGGAAAGCGTGCATGCAGTTCGGGGAATCATTTGAGACCATTTAATTTGAACGTGTGACCAAATTTGCATAGGAGAAGAATTTTGTTTTCCCAAGAAGCAAAAATATACATTATTGGCTTCGAGCGGCCGATTTGATTTTTCTAAAAAAGCTTTGATTACCAGGGCACGTTTCACAATAAACTTACACCGCAAAGGAGGGAACTCTTTCCTAGGATAATTTGGTAGTGAATCAAAGATGATACCATTAAAACATTGGGAGTAGTGCTAGGTGAGTGAATCAATACACACATTCTCTTGAAATCACTCAAGGTAACTCAACATTTATTACGGTAGTTGGGAGAGTGCTCTATATAAAGGACCAGGTAAAATCCTATAGTTTATTTTTTAAAATTTCTTTACTATCGTTGTGTTTCCAAACTATCGTTGTAGAATTTTTCAAAGTATTTAGAGCATTTATCTAAATAAAGAAACAATGGGAAAATAGAGTAAAGAGACTCAAGAGACTATAGAGGCCATAGAGCCTAAGAGGTCGTGAAAAATAGGAGGGTCTAAATCCAAGAAGGCCCGAATAAATGAAAATGTTGATTTAGACCCATATGCAAACACAATGGTAGAAATCGGTGACTACGTAATTACCCACAAGGGTGTAGAAAAATTACGGTAGGATGTAGAAGTCGCAGTAAATTAGGGGTTGATTTCACAAAGTTTGTTGACAATACCATATCACTCAGTTATTTTAGTACCTGTGTCCACATGTACATCCTTATCCTGAGCTAGTACAACTGATTGCTCAGTTTTATGACCCATTTACAAGGGCGGTGAGGAATGCAAAGAGAGAAATACTTTTTACCATCACCCTAGATGAAGTGCGGGAAGCATTCACATGTGGTTTGAAGCCTCCTTCTTATGTGATTTCTAAAAAATTGCATACCCATGAGCAAGATGATAGATATGTCTCCATAGTAACCATGCATCAATTTATGGAGACACAACTGATTAAGGAGCCACCAATGGGGCAGCTCCAAAACTTGCCAAAGTCGCTCACTAAATTCAAAAATTTAGATATTTATTCCATGCTGGCATGGGTGGAGGGTTTACCTACAAAATCTACTATTCATAAATGGTAGGTGGCCCTAGCACAGTGTATATGCTGGATTGAATTTTACTCTCCATCAGCTATGAAGCAAAGCACCAATTCGATTGTCTTTGATTGCGATGATTTTATTTCTTGAATATTGAGTTTCCAATTGGAAAGGTTGCAAACTGGGGAAGAGACGTCCTTCAGATATGCCTCTTTCTTGGTATGGTATTTATTTTTTCACTTGTAACATCACTTCCCTTTCATCATGATGAGGCAGATGAATGAGAAGGACGAACTTCTACCAGTGTATATCTAGACTTCCACTTGTCAAGTAGGGAGTTTTTCTACATTTTTAATAGTTTATTTTTGGGACTCGCTATAGAATTACTTTGCAGTACATGTGAAAGGATGCCACAAGAATTAAGAGAAGCAGTAGTTAAAGGACAAAAAGGAGATATTTTTTGATCACTCAAGGTGTGGTTGTGAGAATTTTTGGTTTTACGGGTAAGCCATTTTTGCTGCCTTATTTTGCCACTGAACATGTTTTTGCTATGGAAGTTGTGCACCATTCGGACTATGTAAATGATGTATATGGAGTAGGGTGCGGTAAGAAAACAACCTGCAATATGCCTTTCAAATTTGGCAGTATAGAGGTGAGCCAAGTAGGGTAGAATTGGTTTCTCATAGTAACGTTGTAGGATTTGGGCCTAACAGAACTACCATAGCAATGGAGGTATGACCTGCTAGGTAAGTTTTTAGAAATAATGAAAGACAAGTCATTTCACTACTATCAACAACCTAATATTGATAAAAGATGAAATAATTTTTTTGGGCCTGATATGGATTGGTGCATCAAGGATATGATGGCATTTCCCCCCCATTGGCATGACTGCTATGAGCAGGAGGCTGAATATAATCTAGAAAAATATAAAAATCATATTCCACATATCGGATTATTTAGTCAGGTAAAATAAAGCCAGCCCAAGTGGACTGAAGGAAAAATTACAAACTAGTGGATAATGTGAGTTCATTGAAGAAAGATCATAACTCCCTATGGGTTGAAGTTGGACAAGGAATTTTTAGAAACCTATGATGAGTATGTTGATTCTTATCAACGTATTTCTTTCACCAAGATTTTACCCTAAATTTTCCAACATTATGATATTGGTAAAAGCAAGGACAAAGGTGAATGATCGCCAGTCGAGGAAGATATTATGGAGGAAGAAGAACAATAGTATGTGTTCAGGAGAAGGTCGTAGCAGACAAAGTAGAAGATAGAGGAGGCACATGCATCAAAGAAGTATAATTTTTGGAATGCACCTCCATTTCCTAAAGTGGAGAAGAGACCGAGGACTGGCACCATTTCTTCTTCTACTACGAAATTTTTAGTCACTACAGTTCCTATAGTTCCTATTATTTTAGTGGTATTTTTTAATTCTTCACCAACAATGGAGGTTCTGACCATGGTTGCGCAACTATTTCCAATGGTTCAAGAACAAGGTGAGGACCATCAGTCGAAGGTATTTTAGGAGGAGGTCATGGACATCGAGGAGAATGTGAACATTGAGGAGAGGGCAGAATAGCAATAATAAGAAGTTATTTCACAACCACTACCATCACCATGTCACATGGCACTCATTCCTAAAGGTACATATTCTATTCCTCCTTCTTCTCTAGAGAATATAGTGACTTTTGATTCACTCCCATCAGTTTTCATCTCCATTTCTCCACCCTTCGGTATGCCCTCTGTTTCTATTTTGCTTCCTTCTTCTTCTCTTCTCTAAGCTATTACTTCTTCTTCTTCCCTTTACTTTTCTTTCTCATCCCTTTCTTTTAGTTCATATGCATTAGGGCTGAATCCATTTTTGCATCCTTCTCCTTCCATTATCACCACGACTTCCATTGAGGCTAAAAGTATGCAAGATCCTCCCAGGGTGAGCATAACTGTAGGCAAAGCTGGTTCCTCCATCCATTCTACCATTTTAGTCCCTCCGCTTCTAACTGTCACAACTACTTATTTTGAGCCTAATCACTTAGAATTTTTGATTCCATTCACTCCATTTTTGGAAATACAAGCATTGCTCGACATTCATGTGGCACCGAAACATCCCGACGTGGATAAATTAATCAAGCACACCTGAGTTCTTCGTAATGGTTGAAAATTAAGAGGTAAAAGGAAACCCTGGATCTAGCTCAATCGATCAAAAAGGTTACCTTTGACCCAGTCACCATGGAGTCTCACAAGACTAGAATCACTACCTTAGTTCAAAAGCCACAAGGAGAAATGTTGCCAAGTGATTATATCTATGAGACTATAATAGAAGATCTCACTAGGATTGATCCAATGAAGAAAATGGGTAACATACAGGTTGAAATGAGTTTGGTATATTTGCATGGTGAATACTACAAGGAGAAATATTTTGAGAATAAGAGTAAAATCATAAAACTCAAAACTGGCTTGGCCAAAAGCAGAGCATAAGAGGAGAAGACAACCATATAAAATGAACACTTGCATTGACAGGTAGGAATGCATTTGAAGGAAATACATGCAACTAGAATAGAGATGTACTCACTCTAGACGCAGCTGGAATCCATCAGGAATAAGCTGGCAAAAAAGGTCGTACAGGCTGTAGGTTTTTCTCCATAGAGTATTAAGGAGGCACACCTTCGTTTGGCCCAAAACTACGAGAAACTGGTCAAACAAGAAGTTCAAGTATTACATTATTTATGGACAGCTAGAATACAAATTTAGCTAGGGCAATAATTAATTGATAACACAAAGGAAATGCTGGAGCCATATATGGAGATGGTAGTAAAAATTCAAGCTCTGGCCAATTCCAACATTCACATTCTCCCCCTAAGCGAAATGGATCACGCCTGATCTGCTACCAAAGTCACACTACATAGTTATTTTCAAAGAATTGACCTGGTAAGGGAAGGCTAGAAAATCCTTAATACCATTGAGCAAGAGCATACTGTTTCCATGATGCATTTTGACACTCTTGCTGGTTTGGGATTCCTAGACTTCACTGATGAATGGGGTGAACCTCTACCAAAGGAACAGTTGGCAACGACTTCGAGGAAGTTCATAGAGAATACCGAAGATCGATGCATGGGAGGAACCCCTCATGAAAGCATAGGTATTGCCTCTTATGCAAAAATATACCTACCCAGAGCCTTTACTGTTTTAGCTAGCTCAACGAGCGAAGCGCCTCAGTCTGGAAGATGTCTAGAATCTCTAAATTGTTTATGAGTCATTAAGTACTTCCTGCTTATTCACCACTCAATCATGGGAGGTGGTAGTCACAATTTATGAGGTTATCTCTGAAAGCCTCAAATAGTAGGTAGAAAGAGTAGCAGAAGAGCGTGCAGCGATAAAAAAATAACTGAAGAAGCAGAGTGAGTTGAAGTACTCAAGGTTGCAACCGAAGCTGAATCCAAGGAGAGGGCTAAAGAAGAGGTACGCAAAAAATCATCCACATTAAAAGTGTCATCCAAGGCAGTCGGCAAAAAGACTCCATAGCAGCCCAATGGATAAAGGCCTGGGATCGCTTGCATCCATGCGAGCTGGATACCCCGTGAGTCACCAAAGTAGTTTTACAATTTGCTACTTTGAGGTTTTAATATATAATTTTGAGGACATTTTGACTGTATGATGGAAAAATATGTTGATCTAAGAATGTAATATTTTAGCCAAATCGGTATATTATAGGTGTTTTATTTTTCTTTCCTTGTTTGTATATCTCTTTGGCTTGGAAGTAATAAATATTTAATGGCGTGCTGGAAAACTATATTGAATATTGAGTTTGATTTACATTTAACAAAAACAAACAGTGCATCAAGAATAAGTATGGGGACAAAAATTTCACTGCAACATGAATATCGCGTTCAACTTGAACAGAAGGCCCTGCACACTGTAAAATAAAATAGAAGGAAACATTAAAAATGGTGAAGCATTAAAGTTTATGAAAGCACCTGAAGTTAAAATTCAGAGAATCGTGCTCGCCCCACATATGAGGTGAGGGCTTGATTCACCCCACTTTGGGGTGAACATATTTTTCAAATAAGAAGGACGCGCCCAATTTTTTGCAAAGAAAAATCATTTTAGCGAAGGAGTGCATTCACCCCAAAGATGGGGTGAGAGCTCCATTTGCCCCACTTTGGGGCAAATGTCATTTGAAAATGCAACATAAAAATTCAAATATGCATGACATAGATTGGTCAATATCGTGTTCACCCGGGTCAATGGGTGAATGTTCTGTTTTCCTCTCCTATGGGCGAATGTCCTCTAGAGAATGAAGTTGCACGAACGTGTTGGAAAATGTAAAGATGGGCGAATACGAAGTCGGGTAAGTGATGTTGAATAGTCAACATCACGTTCATCTCGAAGGGAATGCAATGATATTTGTCACCCGGGGTGAACCTAATTTTAGAAAAAGAAAACAACATCGCTATTAAAAGGATTTTGGCCATGGTCAAAGAAAGGATGTAAATTACCAAGGCTATAAATGCATTCTCCATTAATGCACGAGATTTTAAAATTGCCCAGAGCAGGTTGCAAAAAATATTAAATAATGAAGGCAAGGAGTAACTTGAATTGTAGATCTCAAGCAAGGAAGACAGCCATATTAAATATGTAATGCAATTTTCATGATTTCCAAAGCAGATGTATGTTTTCAAGATGGTGAATGTCCCCAATCAAATAGCCAAGCCTTATAATTTTTTGTGCACCAAATCCAAAGATGCAGATTTCATGAAGAAATTTCCTTAGAAGATGGATCGTTGTTTTGAGGAAATGTATTTTCCAGATTTCCAAGGAGGAATTTCCTCACTATGGTTCCTGATCTGTGATCATTTTGTCTCCATGTGCATTTAATGAAAGAGGCGAAATCCTCTATAAATACTACTGAATTCTCATTGTAAAAAATGTTAGATATTTTACGAGAAAACTTTCGAAGTTCTTTGCATCAATAGAATATACAAGGCTTCTAAATTTGCAAATGATCTTGTGTGCAAATTTCTTATGCATTGATACATTTCTATTTTATTCTCATGTTCCTTGTTTTCTGTTGAATTTGAATTATGCATCTAAATTTAAATATTGCTAGTGAGGGAGTGAGTGTTGGAGTGTTATTTTGGAGGTTGTCTTTGCATGGTTACAAGTGAATTCTACTGCTTTTATTTTATTACATGTTATTTCATGCTTGGATGAATTTCCAGTTGTTAGTTTGCCCCAAATCCTACACCTTCAGCCTATGGCTATATTTCCCATCTCTTTCTGTAATTTCTAATTTCTTTCTTGCAACTTTGGTCTTTAACCCGTGTAGGATTTATCTTGGGAGCTAGTCCTCTCTGGAGATTGGCATGAATGACATTATTTTCCTTTGATAATTCAATGTTGGCCATGTCTAGGGTGCACAAACATAGTTTTATTGATTAGGCAAATATTTTACCAACAATTGGGCACACATATTGAAGGTTTTCTAACTCATAAAGAAGTGTTGTGCTAATATTTTATAGTTGCAAAAGATATTGTGAGTGAGATAGGTTTTAAAGAGATATCTCCATAAAATAAAAAAGGTATGGGCACATCATCCTTTTATTGAAATGTTGTTGAAATGAATTTTGTGAAACATAAGGTGGAGTGAAAAGGATTGTTTGATAAGCATTGTTGGAAATATTTGAGTGAATTTTTATATGCTTCATTGGTGAATGTTTAGAGAACATTTGAGATAGATAGTGAGGATTATTTGAGTTAGGGTTTGAGATCCACATTGTGCACTTTGTTTGAAGAAGTATGAAAACACTTGTTTAGGTTTTATGTGCAAGTTGTGTTTCACTGATTGAATGATTGAGTGAAACTTCTTGAGCATTGGTTTTGAGTGATATTGAAAGCGAATATGCAAACATTAGAAACCAGAATTGTGAAAGTGACATAATTAATGATTGAGTAGAACATATTGAGTTTTTGATAGAGTACATCATTCTCTATATGTTCTAGAGGTTAAATGAATTTTGAATAGAATATTTCTGAACTGCTTCAAGTTAAATAAATTAATTTGAAGATTAGACAAAGTATTTGATAGCATTGTGTGCAATATTTGAGATTGATTGAAAATATTTTATGAGCTATTTTGCGAATGTATTAAGGCAAATTTGAGCAAGTATTGGTAAAGACTTTTAGGCATATTTGAACAAGTCTTGGTGAATACTTGAGAGCAGATTGAGCAAGTTCTTGAGAGGACTTGAAGGCAGATTTGAGATAAGTCTTGGTAAAGACTTGTAGGCAGATTTGAGAAATTCTTAGTGAAGACTTGAGAATAAATTAAGCAAGTTCTTGAGAGGACTTGAAGACATATTTGAGATAAGTCTTGGTGAATACTTGAGAGTATATTGAGCAAGTTCTCAAGAGGACTTGAAGGTAGATTTGAGACAAGTCTTGGTGAAGACTTGAGAGCAGATTGAGCAAGTTCTTGAGAGGAATTGAAGGTAAATTTGAGATAAGTCTTGGTGAAGACTTGAGAGCAGATTGAGAAAGTTCTTGAGAGAACTTGAAGGTAGATTTGAAGCAAGTCTTAGTGAAGACTTGAGAGTAGATTGAGCAAGTTCTTGAGAGGACTTGAAGGTAAATTTGAGATAAGTCTTAGTGAAGACTTGAGAGCAGATTGAGCAAGTTCTTAAGAGAGCTTGAAGGTAGATTTGAGATAAGTCTTGGTGAAGACTTGAGAGCAGATTGAGCAAGTTCTTGAGAGGACTTGAAGATAGATTTGAGGTAAGTATTTGGGAAGACTTGAGAGAAGAATTTATTGGTGATTTGTTCAAGCTTTGTGTTAAGGCTTGGGGAAAATCTAAGTAGAGTTGATTGATTGATTTTTTCAATATTTGTGTTAAGGCTTGGGGTAAATCTAAGCAGATTTGAATGGTGATTTGATGAAGCTTTGTGTTAATATTTGGGGAAAATCTAAGTAGAGTTGATTTGTGATTGGATCAAGCTTTATGTTAAGGCTTGAGGATAGATTTGAGATAGATATTTATGAGCAAATTTGTACTACACTTGGGATAGATTTTGATGTAGATCTACGACAGAGTTGAGAGCAAGCTTTGGAGTTGATAGAGTAGAGGACAATAGTCTCTAGTGGATAGAAATCCATTAGCCATGGCAGTGAGGAAAGAGGTATTATGTGGAGAGATATCCACAAGCCAGAGCAATGGGGGTAAAAGTTTTCAAGAAGATCATCATCTAGAGTAGAGGGGAAAGAGTTCTCCTATAGATAGAGTTCCACAAATCAGAGAAAATGGGAAAGAATTCTCTTGTAGATAGATATCCATAAACTAGATCAAGAGGAAAGAGTTCTCCTGTGGAGTGTGATTCGTGAACCAACTGGAAAGATATAGTTCTTCTATGGAGAGAGATCCACGAACCAGTTGAGGAGATAGAGTTATCCTAGATCAAGTTACATGAATTAGAGAAAAGGGGAAAGAGTTCTCCTATGGAGAGAGATCCACAAATCAGAGCATTAGGGGATTGATGTCTCCTTTGGACAGAGGTCCATAAACATTGTAATAGGGAAGTGATTCCCAAGAGATTTGTTGAGAAAATTTTAGTGGAAATATTTTCTCTATGGAGTAGCCCACATTGGGTGAACCACGTTAAAGTGGTGTCCCTATTGTGTGTGATGATTTCTGTATTGCTTTAATTACTATTTTTGATATTGCCATTGATAATATTGGATAATATTATTTGGGAAAGAAAAGTAAAAGTTGACCTTATACTATTCATGCCCCCCTCTCAGTATAAGCTTGTGTTCTTCACCTTATATTATTTACAAGAATTAAATCAAAATACTATACCTTATAACTCCCATTTTATAAAATTGTATAAATAAAAAAAATTATATATACCTTGCACAACCACGTATGGAATTTGATCCCTTCACTTCTAGAAGTGCAACACCCTAACTTGGGCTAGCGACCAACTGTACTAACAAAGAACATGAAACCAAATAGTGCAAAATAATATTTATTTCATTTGAAACTCTGGTTTCTATCCTTTAGAAGAAAAAAATGATGTCAAAGGGATTCGATCCCTTAACCTCCTGCACAGTAACACTTGCACACAAGCTAGGTGATCGTTTGGGCTATCCTAGTGGATGGAATCAAAAGTACAAAAATGATATTTAAATCCTTAAAAACTTTGCCTTCAACTCTTCAACATAGTATTGATAAAATTCAACCTCTCACAACACAGTTCCTTAGCACAAGCCAGGCTACCGACTGGTCTAATCGATCGATTGAGATAGATGTGGCACTAGCCAATATTTAAGGTTTTCTTTCTGCTGTGTCATTGCCAAAACTTGTGCTCCACTCCTCCTTCCTCCTTCTCGTTGTCTCTTGTATATTATTCAATTTCCATTGCTTACTACAAAGTAAACTTAGGGTCTTCAATTTATATGCTTTTTCATGCACCCAACAAAGTCGGCCAAAACTTTTGAATATTTGATTTTTCAACCTTTTGAATGGTCAACGCCATTAAATTTTTCAAACACTTTAAGTTATAATATTTAAATCTATGATTTAAATATTATAATATTCAAATTTTAAACTCTTATATATTTAAATCCTTTTATTTAAACATGTCAAACCTTTGTTCCAAACTTTGTCCTTCTATTTATAATATATCAAGCCTTTGTCCAAACCTTTGTCATTCTCTTTATAATATTTTAATTTAATATTTAAATTTTATAATATATTTGCCTTACTTTGAAATATTCTTTCCTTGCTTCTCTTGATATATATCTTTGCCTTGGATGATTTTTCGTTGTTTACTATTTATCAAGTCCATCTCTCACATTATTGATATATTGTTCAATATTATAAACTTATCATCCTTGAAGAATATTTCTACCTTGAATACCATGCACCTTTGACATTAATGACAACTCAATATTTCTAACAATCTCCTCCTTTGTCAAATACAAAACATTTTCTTTTACTGCAACTGGATTCACAATTTGCTCCCTTGACAAGCTGCTCCCCCTTATTAAAAACTCTTCCCCTTTAACATCAATGGAAAAGGGCTCCTTGGGGCTAAAAATAAGACACTTAATAACACCCCCTTCCTCCATGCTCTTACTTGAGACTTCAATTATGATATGGGAGTGCTACTCCCAATTTACTATGTGCTTCTTCTTTTTTTATTTTCTTTCTCCAAACTTTGGAGGTCATAACCTTTTGAACATTTTGACCATTCTCTTTTTTGTGTGACTTCAAAAATTTAGGGAACATTGTTCTACACCATTTAGCTCTATGCCCAAAATTGTTGAAATTGTAACAATTGATGTTGTAGTCCATGAAAGGTGCGAATGTATTAAAATTTCTTTTGCAATTTACAACTTTATGAAAAAATTTGTGACATGAAAAACAATAACCTTGAAAAATATTCATATTTCCTTAGAGGATTTGGTCGCATGCTTCTTTCTTGGATTTTTCTATGATGGTCCATATTTCTTGATGGTGCATTATTTTATTCCTCATTGATGCTTCCACTTTTCAACATATCAACATAGGTCTTAGGCTCTTCTTCAATTTTTTTTTATGCCTCTTTTCCTTTTGAGCTTGACTCCCCCTTTTGTTTCTCTTGACCTTCTTCAAAACCAAGTCTAGTCCTCATAAATGGAGATCTTTGTGCTTTGATAATACCATCCAAGTTTTTTAAGATTTTCCTAAACTGATATATCTTATCATTAAAATTTTCAAGTCCCTTCCCTAGAATGACAACTTCATGTTCTAGTATTTCACACTTTAGTTCTTTAGCCTTTAACTATTCAACTATACCTTCTTCAATTTGCTTTACCTCTTCAACTTTAACTTTCTAGTCAATGAGTTCTTCTGACAAATTTACCTTTGTCTTCTCATCCTCTTATACTTGAGCCTTCAATCTTGAGTTCTTTTTTCTAACCCTTTTCAATTCTTCAAGACCAACAATAAGTTCCTCTTCAATTTCAAATGTGACTTCCTCTTCATTTTTTGAATCTTTCTCTTCTTCTTGGTCTTCAACAACAGGAGCATCTTCTTTCTCTTCTATGGTCAAAAGTAGGATTCCTTCTCTTTCACTATTTGAGAGACTTTCATCACTGCTTCTAGAGGAATAGCTTGTTTCTTCAACATAAAAACTCTTATTGTGTCTTTGAAAGATATTTTTCTCATGCTTGTTTTTCCCATACCTATTTTTCTTTTCATGATAAATTTTTCTTTCTTTATTTTTCTTGTAGCACCCTAAAATTGGTGCAGTGAAATCTTAATAATTACATTTACTCTAGTAAATAATTCAAATTCAAATTTTAACCTCCCAAACCACCCGTTAACCGTCGGTTAATCTGTTTCCCCCTTTCTCGCACCATTTTTAGAGTTTGTTTTGATTGTTTGACGATATCGTCGTCGATCAGATGATATCACACCAGATCTGATGATTTCATCTGGGCTAAGACATTCAGATGATCTTGTCCCTAAACTAATTTTGCATAATTAGCTTCTGTTCCAACGGGTCTCTAATTCGAGCAGAAGCGTGTCTGCGCCATTAGAGACCCTCCCCCATTGGAGATCTCCCAAATAGGGATGATCTCCAACCTCCTAACCTCCCTCCTAAGCCTATTTAATCCTAAGCCCTTCCCTTAGCACCCCCCTGGATGATAATTCCTATAACTCGACTTCATACGCATTAAAACATCCCAAATTCATATTTGCATTAGCTCTATACCAATTTTGTTGCAGGTACCTTAGTGTTTTTCAACTGAAGCAAGCTTACATCGTTGCGAATGATCCTGTCCAGATCGAAGGCGATCTTGTCAAATTAGAGATGATTTTGTACCAATGCGAGACGATTTCGACTGCAGTCAACATTGATGCAATCAGTGCCTAAGTTTGCATTTCTTCATCTTTCAATCTATTGTTTTATTCTACAAATTAGCTAGCTTATTCAGTATTTTATGCTATTCTACATTTTGGAGTTCACCCATATAGCTTTAAATGCATAATTAAATCATAATTATTATGAAATTAGTATAATGCATGCATGTTTCTGCTTATAAGTTTTAGTTTGATATTGTTAGTGTCATTTTATACTATTTCCCTCTATTATCATTGTTGTATTTTCTATGTTTTGCACCTATTTCTTTGTTTGCAGGTTTCTGATGAATTCGTCAAATCTTAGACGATCTTGTCTGATCTCAGATGACCTTATCAAATCAAAGGTGATCCTGACTGCTTCAAGAATCAAAATCTTCATCAGACATCCGAATCAGGTATTCTTCTTTTAATATTATTTAATTTCTCTATTTTCTATCTTAATTATGTTGTCTATATTCATTTAATCTGCATCTTCATATAGAATAGCTTAGATGCATTTTGGCCAAACCTAGGACTTGAATGCTTAAGGCTAAAATGAACACATAAAACACATTCCCAACCTAGGTGTGGAAACTGCCATTGAATGTTTCCTGGTGAACCCACCATCCATCGAAAAATCACCAATATACACCTCCCTTGAGAGGTGGGACCTTCGCAAGGCCTCTCAGTCCGAGGTACCACACCATCCTTTTCACATCCCCCTTTCGGGCACGGATCCTATAGCCTAAAGGTAAGGGTGTGAAAAATTTGGAGCGATACATTTTGGTGAACCCGACATGAATGCATTTTAAACCTTTTGAAAATGAAAACAAATATATATATATATATATAAGAAAAACAAAAACAAAATCATCACTTCAAGTTTGTATGTTTTAGATTCAATTCTAAATAGTAGATGTTAAATATTACTTTTAGAAGTACTGAAAGAAACCATGATTTTTTACTCAAATCAATATGAGCCCGTTAGTAATGTTGGACGAATTTAGCCAAATACATTTTTTGATTATAACCAACCTCATCCCTATTCAACACCACCTCCATCACACTCTTCTCATTTTTTATCCTTAACCCAATAGGACAATCCCTTTGCCAATCCCCTTCATAACGATATTATCTATTCTCCCATATATCCATATTATGTCTATCAATCCACATATAATCCTCCGCCACCTTTTCAATACTCTTCTTTCAATACAACACATCCATTTCAACAAGAAAATACTTATTCTTCCAATTCTACCATGCACTCACCTCATGCTTCACAATCTTCCTATCATCATTCAACCCATAATAAAGAAAGTAGAGGTGAGAAACCATTAGGTCCTTTTATAACTGAACTACTAAGGCACGTATTGAAAACCTCTCAAAAACCTTCATCACGTAAATTTACTAAGCTCAATCAACCAATGGATATAATTCTCAAGCATTTACTTGATATAAATAGGATTGAACTCCCTTCCATAAGACAACCTGATACCACAACAAATTGGTTTAAACCTGAGCTACATTGTGAATATCATAGAGTAGATGGACATATGACACAAAATTGTAAAGATTTAAGATGTGCAATTCAAGATTTGATTGATAAGGGTCTTTTTAATACAAAGGAATTATAATCTACAATTGATTATAAATCTCCAGTAAACAATCAAACTCTTACACAACAAATACCAATAATCAATCAAGACATGGGGATCTCCCAAGAACCCCTATTCAATTATCAACAATAGGAAACCAATCAAATATTGCATGTTAATGTGTCCCATCATGATGATATTATTAATATTGTAACAAAAACTACAAATGAGCAACCTCAAGTTCAATCAACTCAATATGATATTCAAGAGATGGATTCCTCATTTGACCAACCTTCAAAACTATCTTTGGCTCTAGAGAATGATATAAAATGGAATGTAAGCATAGAAAGCTCATATTTAAAATCAAAATTTCAATCTAAAATCCCCTTTGATAGCCAACAACAAGTGATTAATCCTCAAGCAAAGATATCCATTTTATAAGTATAACAAATTTATCACAAGGAAATTTTATTCAAAATACCTAGCCAATAATTTGTTCCTCATCATATTTTCTCTAAGAACATAATTAATGGTGTAAACCCTCTTGAGGTTAACCATATTTCATTCTATGATGAGGATATTCCTTCCTCTACTCCACAAGAAGACCACTATCTTTACAGTTCTGGATCTAGTAAAGAAACACTTGTTAGAAATATCATGGTAGATAATGACTCCTCTCTTAATTTATGCACTTACCAATTATTCCAAAAACTCAAAATAAAGGAAGAAGATCTTAATGAATCAAATGTTATTATAAAATATTTTAATAATGAAATTCAAGAAGATCAAGGTACTATAAATTTTCCTCTCAATATTGGATCCAAGATCCTAGATACTTTGTTTTTTGTAGCATATTGTCCTTCACCTTACAACCTACTTCTCAAAATTCCTTGGATTCATATGATGAGGGTTGTCCCTTCCACTCTTCACCAATGTTTGAAGTTTGAACTTGCAAATAAAAGTGTTACCATACATGGTGACCCAACACCATTTGAAGAATATTTAATGGTTGAAACATCAAGTTCTATACATTCTCTATTGTCACAATTATCTTCTATCCATCACTTTTTCATATATGATCATCCTTGTTTACCAAATAACACCCATGCATATATTTTATATATGCTCCCTCCATCTTATCAAGACTTGGAAGATAGTGATAAGAATGAAGAACCTTCTTATCCTTTTGACATTTTATTTTGTAACATGATTAATTTTCCACATATAAAAGTCAAATCTTTTGCTACATTATTCTACATTATAACAAAGCTTTTGTTACCGCTACCTTTTATTCATCACCTTTTGTTCTTACCTTCACCTCAACAATATTATCATTCAAAACCTCCTTTGATTTTGAAGCAACCTTAGACATGCTATACTCAAATAACCTTGTATAGTGTATATAGATTATCTTGTATATACCACAAATTTCAATTCATAAATTAAAATCAAAATACAAAAAAATCAAAATCCTCAAAATCTTCAAAAAAATACTAATGCAACTAAGGACCTTAAAGGTAAATTTGATCCCAACTGGCTTGGACCATACATTATTACTGCTAAATTTGAATCAGGAGAATACAAATTATCTACCTTAGATGGTAAAGAACTTAAAGAACCCATGAATATTTTGCATCTTAAATGTTACTATGTATAAATTTGGTTATTTCATCCTTGTATATATTTGTTTAAAATATTTCAAAATCACTATCTTGTTTTCTTTCAATTTATAAATTCAAAAACACCAAAAACATTCATAATCATCAAAATTTTCAAAACTATTTGTTGTATTTATTTATGGCACTTGTTAATTCTTTCAAATATATAAAAAAAATCAAAACAACAATATTATTGACTCTTTCGAAACCAAAACAATATAAAGAAGAAAGAGAGAGTCAACATTCTCAAAACTTCTCAAAAAACTATTTATATATATATATTTTTCTTACAAATATTGCAGTTATATGTTTCAAATTATTTTGGATAAATTAGCATTTATTTGGAATCTCTCACTTTCACACTCACAAAATAAATATCTTGATTTTATCTGGCATGATTACTAATCTCTCTTATATCAAAGTCCACAAAATTAAATTAAATAAAGTTTGAGCATAGAGAATTGATTTTGTTATTTACTTAAACCAAGCACATCTTTTCACAATAAAATGATTATATTTGTAATTTCCATGCTTTTCTACATAGTAGAAGTGGTTTCTTGAGCGAAAAGTTTCCCCTACTATCCTATCATGCACATGGTCTAGAATCTTTGAGAATTGGCAAAAGGACTAGCTCACCCCTACCCAGAATAAAAATCCCTTGCTCTACAGCTAATCTGAGCAAGTATCCCTAGTATAGAACAAAAGGCAAAGTTCAAGAAAAAGAGAAAAAGAAAAAAAATGTTATTTTATATCATTACAGCAATATTTCAAGCATTATCTCAATTATCAAGCAAAAGTACAAAAAGCAAAAGAAAGCAAAAAGCAAGAAAGCAATAAAATCCCTTTCCCTACCCTTTGAAAAGAAAAGAAGGGTTGATGAGCTTGAATCCCTAGAATTCTCAATTATTCAAAAACTGTGAGGTAAGCCCCATAACAAGTGGTTTGTGCCCAACTTGCTTGGCCTTGGGTAACTCCTAGCATGGCGATATGTCTGTCACATTAGCGACCTTCTTTTGTATAGACCTATGTCTGCTTATGGATTAGCTAGATCTTGATAATCCGACTTACATAGTAGTCTAGTATGGTTATATGCATCTACATCATGGTTAATGAACACTTATTTGGTTTATTCAAATCACTTGTATCATATTATCTTGCTCCAAACTGGTAAATGAACAATACAATTGCACACACATTTGTATTTGAGAGATTTTGTGTATCATTATGATAAATCAAGATTGGAAATGAACTCACATATGCACATGGGATTCCTTATAAATCTAACTTTTGTCTTCAAAATACTTTGAAATATTTTTTGCAAAAATTGTTTGGAATAATTCTTTTTCTTCTTTCAAGTACAGTTGTTTAGTATAAAGACAACTGCATAGTCAAAAAGATCAAAATTTCTTTCAAACCATACAATCAACATATATATATATACATTGTCGACTTTCGCGACGATGGTATAGTTCCAAAACCAAAATTGGAATTTTATGCTTAGCACAAGTCCTCATCTTCATATTTTTTGTTTATTAAAAAATCAACCATGTAATAAAATAATCTATTTTTCCTTGATTTTTGCGATGATGGTATAAGTCTATACCTACATATTCTATGCTTAGCGCAAATCATTGTAACAATTTTTATTCCCCATTTATTTAAAATCATGAAAACCATATGACTTAAATCATTTTGTTATACAATTATGCTTTACAAACAAACAAACACATTTTCATTATTTCATGTCATTATGTCAACCTTCAATTTTGCAATGATGGTATAATTCCTAAGGAATTATCCAAAAAATTTATCACACTTAGGAATTTATGCCTAGCAAAAATCATTTTAACATTATTTCATGCATACTATTTTCATGGAAATCTAAAAAACAAACCATCATCATCATCATTTACACCATTGCACCAAAGTCTTAAGACAGTCTCTTAAGCACTCTTTTACTTTTAACAATATTTCTATACTGGGATTAGCTTGATGACCGAGTGAGTGGCGACTCCATGAAATGGTCTATAATAGCGACAATTTCCTTTGAAATTATTGTTAGAAGTCTTTTTTATTTTTATCACATCACATCACAAACAACCAATTTGTTACATCAGATTATTTCATTTAAATTTTACAAGCATGAAACTCAAACCATAATATTTCCAACGACGTAATTACATCCAATAATCAAATCAATCAATCAAACATAAAAGCATCATAAAATTACATAACACAAGTCATATGATCAAAAACATATCTCATCTCATATATATATCACAAATATATGTACATCATATCAAAACTTGGATTGGTATGCCACAATATACATCTTGGCATACTCAATCCTCTCAATCAAATGTCCTCTATGCAGTGTCTCGAGAACCCCTCGAGCTCTCAGCCTCATCTCCTCCCCCGCCTTGAGGTGGATGAGGTGGCCCCATCGCAGTATGCGTGGTACTACGAGTCCTAGTCATCGATCGAGAAGAAGTCCTCGATGACCCAATACTGATAGGGTTAGCAATGCCGGCTGGCAGCTGTACCCTCTGACCCTCTAGCACCATCTAGAAGTAGATACCCTGGTAGAATGCGGTCTGAGCAATTGACCACACCAGCTCTTATGTGTTCGCTCCTCCACCCCATGATTTAAGGCGTGTAATTTCGTCTTTGAGTTGTGTAACCTCAGCTCGATGGTGTGCAGCCTCATCTTGTAATGTCTACACCTGTGCCTAGAGACGGATTATCTCTACTCGAAGATTCGCTATCTCGCTACTCTCCCCAATGTCGACACCCTTGCCCTTATCGAGCAATGGTGGCCTCTCTATCTATGGAGAAGGGGGTCTCTCCACCCTCCTCTCCCGTTGTCGTGGCCTCTCCTATGCCTGTGGCCTCCTCAGCTCTCTCCCACCGTGACCTTGGGCTGCCTCCATAGCCGCCTAGCACCGCCTCCCTATCCGACGCACAACTACATGTATCGAACCTTGAGCCCTTGTCATCCGAGGAGGGCAGATGCCTGCGTACTAGGCATTGTAGCCATCGGCTACCCTTGCATCATCCCCATCCACTGGCTAAATGGTGGCATCGTCCGAGTCCTGACTCCAAAAGCACTGCATGTCTGGAGCCCCGCTCACTATGGTGTTATCCTAGACAGTTCGATAAAACTCGTAATCCCTAAGAGATGGGATCCCCTGTTATAGACCGAACTGTCATAAAACTTGATCATACCAATGGAGCTCCACCTCTCCCATCTCCATCCGCAACTAGCAAACTCGCCTAACATGATCCAACTCCTATCCATCCTCGGCCCACCCTGGGTGCTCTTGCCATGGCCTCTAGGTGATCTGATCTGGGACAAGGTCATCTAGTAGTCTTCGGGACATCGGTAGGTCAATCCGCCATTATGACCCTCTTTGGAGCCACCAGTAGAAAACTTGAGGCCTCTCCCCGTCAATCCCTGTCAAAGAAAGCCCTACCAACCTCTGCACTGCAATGTGCTCCCAACACCAAACCTATAGGAGCGATGTCATAACTAGACATCGGCCGCCCTTGTACACGACCCCATGCAGGATCTTGTACAACCGACATAGAACAAAGCTATCCCAAGAGAACCTGTAACCATGGTCTCGCATATCGTAGATCACATCTGCTAGCATCTATGGTACCCTGAACCCGCTTTGGTGGCATAGCAAAAGTCCATCGACCACTCTGGCCAAAACCTGTGTGAGTCTGGATGCCCCAGGCATCTGACGTAGTGCCTCGATGTTTACTCTGCCCTTCTTCAGGGCGAAGCTCGGGTCACCACACAATCGCCCCATAGCATGGCCTTGATTGGCCATAGGAGTGATCAACCATCCTTGTATGGATATTATTAGAATCCTCCATACATCCTCTAGTGTGGGAGTTATCTCCCCTATGGGTAACCAAAAATAGGAAGAACCCAGATACCACCTCTCTACTAAGGCTGTCAGTAGCCCCATGTTTGTAGACACTTGTGGCATTTTTGCCACATGTAGTAAGTCGGCCTGTGTCAGCTGATCCCGCTCTGCCTGTGTTAGAGCAGCCAAGTCATCTCTCAAACCTCCATACTTCTATTCCCTACTCTTTAGCAAACCTCTCTACAACATAAACAAAAAAACAACAAAATATCATTAATAACAATTCAAGTGATTAATAATGCAAGTTAAAATAAGTTCAATTTTATACCAATGATGATATCGCCCACTATTGGATGATATCGTCCCCAATTTGAGCATAATCGTATCCGATTTCATAGGCCAAAATTGTCCCTAATTTGATGAAATCATCCTCCTTTCGTCGATTTCGCCCTTAGATGAAATTGGCGAACTTGAGATGATTTCATCGAAATCGGGACGATTTCATCCCGACGACGTCGACGGCCCAAAAATGGCTGCGATGCTCAAAATTCATTTAAAATTCACCTAAAAAGCATGTAAATTCAACTTAAACCACTCTAAACTAAGTTTAGAATCTTACCCGTAGCCTGCGTCGGACCTCTGTCGATCTGTGCGTCGTCTCCACCATTTTTGCTTGCAGAGCTCTAAAACCAAAAAAATGAACAGTAAAAATGAATTAGGGTTTTACCCTATTTTTCTTAATTTTATTCAAAACACAATTAAAAAACATGGAGGGGGCACCATAGTAAGCTGTCATACGATTCGACCAAGAATCGTCGCCTAAAAATGAGAATAATTTTTGCTTTCTCATAGATTGAGAAGAACTCATATTTAACGCATTTTCTTCAAAAAATTTGCTAAAGAGGGGGCAAAATGTAGCACCCTAAAATTGGCATAGTGAAATCTTAATAATTACATTTACTCTAGTAAATAATTCAAATTAAAATTTTAACCTCCCAAACCGCCCGTTAATAGTCGATTAATCCATTTCCCCCTTTCCCGTGCCATTTTTAGAGTTTGTTTTGATCGTTTGACGATATCGTCACCGATCAGACGATATCGCCCTAGATCTAATGATTTCGTCTAGGCTAGGACATCCAGACGATCTTGTCTCTAAACTGATTTTGCATAATTAGATTCTGTTCCAACGGGTCTCTAATCTGGGCAGAAGCGTGTCTGCGCTATTAGAGACCCTCCCCCGTTGGAGATCTCCCAAATAGGGATGATCTCCAACCTCATAACCTCCCTCCTAAGCCTATTTAATCCTAAGCCCTTCCCTTAGCACCCCCTTGGCTAATAATTCCTATAACCCAACTTCATACGCGTTAAAACATCCCAAATTCATATTTGCATTAGCTTTATACCAATTTTGTTGCAGGTACCATAGTGTTTTTTTAGCTGAAGCAAGCTTACATCGTCGCGGACGATCCTGTCCAGATCGGAGGTGATCCTGTCGAATCAGAGATGATTTCATACCAATGCGAGATGATTTCGACTGTAGTCAACATTGAGGCAATCAGTGCCTAAGTTTGCATTTCTTCATCTTTCAATCTATTGTTTTATTCTGCAAATTAGCTAGCTTATTCAGTATTTTATGCTATTCTGCATTTTGGAGTTCACCCATATAGCTTTAAATGCATAATTAAATCATAATTATTATGAAATCAGTATAATGCATGCATGTTTCTACTTATAAGTTTTAGTTTGATATTGTTAGTGTCATTTTATACTGTTTCCCTCTGTTATCATTGTTATATTTTTTGTGTTTTGCACCTATTTCTCTGTTTGTAGGTTTCTTATGAATTCATCTGATGAATTTGTCAGATCTCAGAAAATCTTTTCTGATCTCAGATGATCCTATCAAATCAGAGGTGATCTTGACTGCTTCAAGAATCAAAATCTTCATCAGACATTCGGATCAAGTATTCTTCTTTTAATATTCTTTAATTTCTCTGTTTTCTATCTTAATTATGTTTTCTGTATTCATTTAATCTGCATCTTCATATAGAATAGCTTAGACGCATTTTGGCCAAACCTAGGACTTGAATGCTTAAGGCTAAAACAAACACATAAAACACATTCCCAACCTAGGCATGGAAACTGCCATTGAATGTTTTCTGGTGAACCCACCATCCATCAAAAAATCACCAATATACACCTCCCTTAAGAGGCGGGACCTTTGCAAGGCCTCTCAGTCTGAGGTACCATGCCATCCTTTTCACATCCCCCTTTCGGGCATGGATCCTATAGCCTGAAGGTAAGGGTGTGAAAAATTTGGAGTGATACATTTCTCATATTCTTTTTCTTCTTCACTGCTACTACTTCTTGCTTGTGGACAATTAGATGCATAGTGACCAAGGTTACCACAATTAAAAAAATTTCACATAATGCATATATTTATTTTTTCTTGAACCCTTCTTATTCCTTGGTATGAAGTTAGCTTCTTCTCTGCTACTTGATTCTTCACTTAATTTTTGTTATTTATTCTTTGTCTTCTTTGAATCTTTGAATGTTGCCGCTCATTTGGATGTTTGATATTTTTTGTCTTCATATCATAGGTTGTGAGAATCCCATGTAGCTCATCCATGCTCAAAGTTTTGAGATTCTTTATTTCTTCAATTTCTAAAACCTTTGCATCAAACCTCATGGGAAGTGACCTCAAGATTTTTTGAATAATTTTAGAGTCTTCAATTTTTTCTCCAAGTTCACGAATGGTGTTGAAAACCTCATCAACATGAAATAGTTACCTAGCAATATCTTACTCATATTTCATATTCAAGTCTTCAAACTTCCTCCTGTGGATTTGAAGTTTTTCCACTTTAACCTTGTTGTCTCCTTCATATGTTCTCTGTAACTTTTCCCATAATTTTTTTGCTAAAGTGCATTGCATGAATTTCAAAAACTCTGATTCACATAACCCACATAATATTACATTCATTTCCCTGGAATTATTTTCATATGGTTTCTTACCCTTTGCCTCCATGGGAGGAGTAGTAGATGGTGTTAACCCATTCTAAATAGATTACCATATATCATATCCATGTGCCATCAAATAAGTTCACATTTTTATGCTCCAGAAAGCATAATTAGTCCCATAAAACAATAGTACCATGTTTTATGAAAACCCTTCCTGATGTGCCATGTGTGTTCATGTAAGATATTCCATCAAGTTTTTAGGCTTCCATTAAGGAACCTACTCTGATAACAATTGAAGAACACAAGCTTATACTAAGAGGGGATGTGAACAATATAAGATAAAAAATTTACTTTTATTTCCAAAGCAATAACTTCAAATATTATCAATTGCAATAATTAAACAATGCACAAATCACCACACACATAAGAGACACAAATTTAACATGGTTCACCCAATATGGGCTACATCCATGGAGAAATATTGCTTATAAATTTCTCAACAAATTTTATGGGCACCAACCCACAAGAGACACCAATATCCTATTACAATGTTCATGGACACCAATCCACAGGAGACACCAATACCCTTGCTCAAGTTCATGGACATCAATCCACAGGAGACACCAATCCCCTTGCTCAATTTCATGGACACCAGTCCACAGGAGACACCAATCCCCTCTCAAGTTCATGGAAACCAATCCATATGAGACACTAATCCCCTTTTTTGGTTCATGGATACCAATCCACATGAGATACCAATCCCCTCTGATGGTTTGTGAACACCAATCCACAAGAGAAATTGATCCCCTCTACTGGTTCATGGACACAATCCATATGAGATACCAATATCCTCCACTGGTTTGTGGACACCAATCCACAGGAGACACCAATCCCCTCTCAAGTCTGGTCAAAACTCTTCTCAGGTCTATCCTCAAATCTTGCTCACAAACTTGTTGACAAATATTGCTCAAATCTACTCCAAGATCTGCTCACAAAACCTGCTCAAATTTTCTTCAAACAAACACTGCTCTAATTTTCTCCAAAACCTTTCACAAATATGCTCATAAATATTGCTCATCTACTCCCAAATCTAATCATAAACAAAGCATAAATTTGCTCACAAATCTGGTCTATAATCATTTTTTTTGCTTTTTCAATTAACATATGGAGGCGCATATGCACTAATGTAGTAAGCTTCAAATGACCAATATGTTCTTCACACCCATTAAATCTGTTGCTTCCATATATCTCACATTTATTACATTTTAAAGGTAGATCAAGTTAAGCATTGGATAACTTACTTGTGTGTTGACTTGGAGATGCTAGTACCTTGCTCTTATTCCACTATCATGTGCACATTTACTTCTTCTTTGAATTTATTGAATTATCCCTCCTTTGCAATTGAATATTTGGGTGAATATGTGCACTTAATATTCTTTGACACATTGACTTGTTCCAAATCTGCCTTAGTGATGATGATCTTCCTCTTGCATGTGCTTTTCAAATCTAGAAAATAATTCTCTTTTTCCCTTTTTTATTTGAATATCAAATCAACCACTTTAACCTTTATCACTTCTTCCAAACACGTACACAATAAGGCTTAAAAATAACTCCTTATATCCCCCTTTTAAAACTTATAATATAAAGTTTTATTCTAACAACATCTCCCTTTATATCTCCAAAAAATAAAATCACAACATTTCTCCTTTTATAATTTGCAAAATTCAAATCACAACATTTCCTCCATATCATTTGTAAAAATCAAATCACATCATTTCCCATTTTAGAATTTGCAAAAATTAAATCACAACATTTCATATTTATCATTTTCCAAAATCAAATCACATTTCCTTTTTATCATTTGCAAAAATTAAATCACAATACTATACCTTATAACTCCCCTTTTATCAAATTTTATAAAATAAAATATAAATACCTTGCACAACTATGGATGGGATTTGATCCCTTGATCTCTAGAAGTGCAGTGCCCTAACTTGGGCTAGTGACCAGCTGTGCTAATGTAGCACATGAAACCAAACAACACAAAATAATATTTATTTCCTTTGGCACTCTGGTTTCTATCCTTCAGTAAAAAAAATGGTGTCAAAGGGATTCTATCCTTTAACCTCCTACACAACAATGATTCCACACAAGATAGGGGACCGTCTGGGCTACCCCAATGGATGGAATTAAAAGCACAAAAATGATATTGAAATTCTTCAAAACTCTACGTTCAACTCTTCAGCAAAATGATGTCGATCAGATTTGATCCCTCAACCTCTTGCAACACAATTCCCTAGCACAAACCAGACTATTGATTGGTTGATATAGATGTGGCACTAACCAATATTTAAGGTTTTCTTTCTATTGCATCACTGCCAAAATTTGCGCTTCACTCCTTTTTCGTCCTCCTCATTTTCACTCACCGCTTAATCAATATTATTCGATTTCCATTGCTTACTCCAAAGTGAACTTAGGGTCTTCCATTTATATGATTTTTCATGCGCCCAACGAAGTCGGCCCAAAATTTTGAATATTTGATTTTTAAACCTTTTGCATGGTTGGCCCATTTAATTTTTCAAACTCTTTAGGTTATAATATTTAAATCTATGATTTAAATATTATAATAGTCAATTTTTAAACTCGTATATTTAAATACTTTGATTTAAATATGTCAAAATTTTGTTCCAACCTTTATCCTTCTCTTTATAATATTATAAGCCTTTTTCCAAACCTTTGTCCTTCTCTTTATAATATTTTAATTTGATATTTAAACATTATAATATATTTGCCTTACTTTGATGTATGCTTTCCTTACTTCTCTTGAAATATATCTTTGCCTTAGATGTTTTTTCGTTGTTTGCTATTTATCAAATCCATCTCTCACATTATTGAGATATTGTCCAAACCTTATAAACTTATCATCCTTGAAGAATATTTTTGCCTTGCATACCATGCACCTTTGACATCAACATAAACTTAATATTTCTAACAATCTCCCCCTTTTGCATTGATGGCAACCCTACAAAAAAATTTCTTTTACTACAACTAGATTCACAATCTGCTCCCCCTGACAAGCTGCTCCCACTTACTAAAAACTCTCCCATTTGACATAAATGGCAAAGGGATCCTTGGGGATAAAAAAAAACACTTAATAACACCCCCTTCCTCCTTGCTCTTACTTGAGATTTCAATTATGAGATGGTAGTGAAACTCCCAATTTACAATGTTCTTCTTATTTTATTTTCTTTCACCAAACTTTGGATTTCATACCCTTTTGAACATTTTGACCATTCTCTTTTTTTCTTGACTTCAAAAAAAATTAGGGAACACTATTCTACACCATTTAGATCTATGCCCAAAATTGTTGCAATTGTAACAAATGATGTTGTAGTCCATGAAAGGTGTAAATGTATTGAAATTTCTTCTACAATTTATAGCTTTATGACCAAATTTGTGACATGAAAAACAATAACCTTGAAAAAATATTCATCTTGCCTTGGAGGATTTGGTCGCATGCTCATTTCTTTGCTTTTTCTATGATGGTCCATGTTCCTTGATGGTGCATTATTTTCTTCCTCATTTATGCTTACACTTTTCAACATATCAGCATAGGTCTTTGGCTCTTCTTTAATTTTATTTGATGCTTCTTTTCCTTTTGAGCTTGACTCCCCCTTTTGTTTCTCTTGACCTTCTCCAAAACCAATTTTAGTCTTCATAAATGGAGATCTATGTGCTTTGATAATATCATCCAATTTTTTTGAGTTTTTCCTAAACTGATATATCTTATCATTAAAATTTTCAAGTCCCTTCCTTAGAATGACAACTTCATGTTCTAGTATTTCACACTCTAGTTCTTTTGCCTTTAATTGTTTAGCCATACCTTCTTCAATTTTCTTTGCCTATTCAACTTTAAATTTTTGGTCAATGAGTTCTTATGATAACTTTACCTTCATATTCTCATCATCTTATACTTGAGCCTTCAATATTGAGTTCTTATTTCTAACCCTTTTCAATTCTTCAAGACCAACAATAAGTTCCTCTTCTATGTCAAATGTGGCTTCCTCTTCATTTTCTGAATCTTTCTCTTCTTCTTGGTCTTCAACAATAGGAGCTTATTTATCTTCTATGGTGAAAAATAGGATTTCTTATCTTTCACTAGTTGGGAGACTTTCATCACTACTACTAGAGGAACAACTTGTTTCTTCAGCATAAAAACTCTTCTTGTATCTTTGAAAGATCTTTTTCTCATGCTATTTTTACCCATACCTGTTTTTCTTTTTATGATAAATTTTTTCTTTCTTTCTTTTTCTCATATTTCTTTTCTTCTTCACTGCTACTACTTCCTATGGATAATTATATGCATAGTGACCAAGATTACCATAATTTAAAAAATTCACAAAATGCATACCTTTATGCTTTTTAAACCCTTCTTCTTACTTGGTACGAAGTTAGCTTCTTCTCTGCTACTTGATTCTTCACTTGATTCTGGTTCTTTATTCTTTGTCTGATTTGAAGCTTTGAATGTTGCCTCTCATTTGGATGTTTGATATTTTTCTATCGTCATATCATAGGATGTGAGAATCCCATGTAGGTCATCCATGCCCAAAGGTTTTAGATCCTTTATTTCTTCAATTGCTAAAACCTTTGCATCAAACCTCATGGGAAGTGACCTCAATATTGTTTGAACAATTTTAGCATCTTCAATACTTTATCCAAGTCCATGAATGGTGTTGAAAACCTCATTAACACGAAGTAGATACCTAGAAATATCTTCCTAATCCTTCATATTCAAGTTTTCAAATTTCCTCTTGTGGGTTTGAATTTTTTTCTATTTTAACCTTGTTGTCTCCTTCATATGTTCTTTGTAACTTTTCCCATATTTATTTTGTTGAAGTGCATTGCATGACTTTCACAAAATTTGATTCACATAACCTGCTTAATATTGAATTCATTGCCCTAGCATTATTTTCATATGGCTTCTTACCATTTTCATCCGTGGGAGGAGTAGTAGATGGTGTGAACCCATTCTCAACATATTACCATATATCATATCCATGTGCCATAAAATAATTTCACATCCTTATGCTCCAGAAAGCATAGTTAGTCCCATCAAATAATGGTGCCCTATTTTATGAAACCCTTCTTGATGTGCCATGTGTGTTCTTGTAAGATCTCCCTTCAATTTGTTAGGCTTTCATGAAGGAACCCACTCTGATACCAATTGAATAACATAAGCTTATACTTAGAGGAGGGGTGAATAGTATAAGATAAAACTTTTACTTTTCTTTCCAAAGCAATAAATTCAAATATTATCAATTGCAATAATGAAACAATGCACAAATCACAACACACATAAGAGACACATATTTAACATGGTTCACCCAACATGGGCTACATCCATGAAGAAATATTGATTATAAATTTCTCAATAAATTTTGTGGGTACCAACCCATAGGAGACACCAATCTCCTATTACAATTTTCATGGACACCAATCGACTAGAGACACCAATACCCTTGATCAAGTTCATGGAAATAAATCCATAGGAGAAACCAATCCTCTTGCTTAATTTCATGGACACCAATATATAGGAGAAACCAATACCCTCTCAAGTTTGTGGATACCAATCCATAGGAGACATAAATCCCCTCTACTATTTTGCAGATACCAATCCACAGGAGACACCAATCCCCTCTACTGGTTTGTAGACAACAATTCATAAGAGACACCAATCCCATCTTCTGGTTCATGGACACCAATCCACATGAGAAACCAATCCCCTCTCAAGTCTATCCTCAAATATTGCTCACAAACTTCCTCATAAACACTACTCAAATATTCTCCAAGAGTTGCTCATAAAACTTGCTCAAATATGCTCCAAAATCTACTCATAAAATCTGCTCAAATATACTCCAAAACCTACTCAAGGGCTATGTTGATATTTTCTCACAAAAAATACTCTAATATTCTCCAAAACCTTTCACAAATATGCTCACAAATACTGCTCATCTACTCCCAAATCCAATCATAAACAATGCATAAATTTGCTCACAAATTTGGTCTATAATCTTATTTTTGCTTTTTCAATTAACAACAATACACACACATTCTACCCAAAAACCTTTAAGAACATATGTAGAATGATATACACTAATGTAGTAAGCTTCAAATGACCAATATGTTCTTCACATCTATTAAATTTGTTGCTTTCACATATCTCACATTTATTACATTTTAAAGGTATCTCAAGTTTAACATTGGATAACTTACTTGTGTGTTGACTTGGAGATAATAGTACCTTGCTCTTCTTTGTGGGCACGTGAGAATTAGGAGCAATAGGAAAATATAGAAATATTATATTCAACCTTGGAAACATAAGAATTACAAAGTTTAAATAGTGGTTCATTAAACAACCTTAGGGAATATAGAAGAAGTTAGGAAAAGAAGAATAATAAGGAGGAAAGGAGAAAGGAAATTTGGTGTTGTCTACCTTGCCACCCATGCTATCTAATCTACCTAGTCAACTAGTCATCCAAGTCAAACTACCTTCCCAGTCAGCTACCATCCAAGGAGGTAAAAGGGTAAGATCCAAAGCTTACCATTGCAAACAATTTTTTTACTCCTTTTAACTAGCTTAATTTCCAACATTCTCCCCCTTAAAGTTGAGAGGACTGACTATACAGTCTCTCAGCTTTATATATTGAGCTTTAGCTATACCTTTGGTGAAGATGTTTGCAATATTATCCAAAGTGCTACAATATTGAAGCTCAACTATCTATTGTTCCACCATATCTCGAATGAAGTGATACTTCATATCGAAATGCTTTGATCTGCTATGGTGGATCGGATTGTATTCCAAATGAATGGCACTTATATTATCATAATACATTCGAGTTGGACCATTTTGACTTTCTCCAATCTCTTGAAGAAATTTTCTCAACCATAGGGCTTGAGTACTAGCATGTGTGATGGCTATATACTCAGCCTCAGTCGATGATAATGCTACAACAGTTTGTTTCTTGGAACTCCATATAATTAGTCCTGATCCTAGACTAAAACAATTTCCTGATGTAGATTTTTTATCATATATATTGCTGCCCCAATCACTATCACTAAAGCCAACTAATTTCATAGAATTAAATTTTTGGTAATGGATTCCAAAATCCATTGTACCTTTTACATATCTTAATATTATTTTAGTTGCTTGTAGATGCAGCTCAGATGGACAAGCCATAAACCTTGAAACTAGAGAAGCAACATATTGAATATCGGGCCTTGTGTTGATGAGAAACATCAGACTCCCAACCATGCTTCTGTAAGTGGTCATGTCAACCTTTGATTCTCCATCATCCTTGCTCAATTGGATCTCATGTCTAGTTGGAGTTGCAACTTATTTGCATTGCTCGATGTTTACACAATGACCCTGAGAGGGGGGGTGAATCAGTGTAGCTATTAAATTTTTATATCTACTGACATTTAATATGAAATAAAGAGAACAAAAAAAATTGAACAAGAGAGCAAACCACAACACTCAATATACCGAGGTTCACCAATTTGGCTACTCCTCAAAAATGACTGCTTGGACTCCAATCCAAATCCAGTCTTTGCAAAATCAATTTTACAAACACTTTACCAGCACCAACTGGAAGGAGCACCAACCCCTGTAATTTTTTGCTGCAACATATGGAGCACCAACTCCTAGTACCAAGCACCAACTTGGACTGCAATTCTGATAAATTTAGAATGACATAAAAATGTCTTCACTTTATGCACGACCCTGACTGGTCTGCAATTAACTCAACTCTACACACTCTCACGGCTCTGCTTATTTTTCTCTTGATTCTTTTCTAACTCTCCTTTTACAGCAATTTCTCTCTAACAACAGCAACATCTTCTCTATACGATTATTCTTTTATAACCTTTCAATCCTGCATGCAATCGAATCACATACTCTGACTGTTCGAATCCATGCAATACGGTTGTTCGGTTCCATGCATTTCGACTGTTCGAAACCCTGCAATACGTCTTTTGGAAACCATGCAATACGGAAATTTTGTTTCATGCACTTCGACTGTTCAATTTCTTCGAATACGACTTTTCGAATGCTTTTTCGAAACTCCATATGTGATTCTTCGAAAGCTTTTCGATTCTTCATGTTCGGCTTTTCTGTATGCTTCAAATACGTCTGTTAGAATGCCCGCAAATACGACCTTTCGAATGCTTTTATTATCCTTCATATTCGGCTTTTCGAATGCGTTTCAATTTTGCATGTTTGGTTGTTGCATTGCATGTCCAACACCTGTCAACATTTAACTGTCTGTCGACTTCGATTACTTTTTACATAATCGGTCGCATGATTTTCCTCGTCGGCTTTTTTGACACGTGTCACCTTGCATGTTCCTGCGGGTTTTACCTACCAGATTGTTACCTATCACGATATCGCGACACTTTTGACTTATGCTGACGTCACCCTGAAGGTTGTCATGAAATCGTGACCATTTTGGCCTTGAAAGCTTTTCCCCCGCTCATGTCGCGATATCGCGACACTTAGAACTTTTGCTGATGTCATCCTTAAGCATGTCACGAAATCGCGACCGTTTTGGCTCTTGCAAGCTTTCCCTGCATCTTGTCGCGATATCGCGACACTTTGAACTTTTGTCGACGTCATCCTCAATCGTCGTCGTGAAATCGCGATGCTTTCGACTTCCAACGACTTTCCTTTCATCCTATCACGAAATCGCGACACTTTTCAACTTTGCTGACGTCATCATCAATGCTGTCACAAAATCGTGACACTTCCGGCTTCCGTACACTCTTCTTTGCCAGTAGCAGCGAAAAAGGAACATGTCACGAAATCACGACACTTTGCTCTTCCGTACAACTCTCCTTGCCAACTCCAGCGAAAATGGAACATGTCGCGAAATCGCGACACTTTGCTCTTCCGTACAACTTTGCTTGCAAACTCCAGCGAAAATGGAACATGTCGCGAAATCGTGACACTTTGCTCTTCCGTACAGCTTTGCTTGCAAACTCCAGCGAAAATGGAACATGTCACGAAATCGCGACACTTTGCTCTTCCGTACAACTTTGCTTGCAAACTCCATGAAAATGGAACATGTCGCGAAATCGCGACGCTTTGTGCTTTTGACTTGTTACATCTTTAATTTTTGCAACTTTGAATGGTAGCGAAATCGCTACACCTTAGTTTCCCTTTGTTTCAACATGTAGCGAAATCGCTACACCTTAGTTTCTCTTAGTTTCAACACGTAGCGAAATCGCTACACCTTAGTTCCATGTATTTTCATCATGCAACGATATCGCTACACCTTTGTTTCCATTCATTTCAACATGTAGCGATATCGCTATGCCTTTGTTTCCTTCTCTGCCAGCATGTCACGAAATCGTGATAGTTTTGCTCGCATCTTCTCTCTCCTCGGCCATGTCGCGAAATCACGACAATTTGGCATGCATTTTCTCTCTCCTACTTTTTGTCACAAAATCGTGACACATTTTCTCTCTCCTCAATGAAAACTCGACATGTCACGAAATCGTGACATTTTCGGTCGCGCCTTCTCTCTCCTCGACCATGTTGCAAATCGTGACTTGGGTTTTTCTTTTTTGTCGCGAAATCGCGCATTTTCTCTCTCCTCAATGAAAACTCGACATGTCACGAAATCGCGACATTTTCGGCTGTGCCTTCTCTCTCCTCGACCATGTCGCGAAATCACGACAGAAAACATGTCGCGATATCGCGACAGTTTTCTTCCTTGTCTCTTTTTGCCAGTTTCTGAATCTGGGTCACCTCTGTTTTCCTTGAAACTTTCTCGCACTTGATCCGATCGACCTCCGAATCGCATCAATCGCATCAATCGACCGTGTTGACAACAATGACAATACTTTTGCAATTCTTTTGCTGCACCTTGCTCAACAATCTCCCCCTTTGGAATTGTTGGCAACACACTCGCAACCTTGCTTAATTTCTTCTCCCCCTTTGCCAATAATACCAAAGGGCTGCTGTAGACTCCCCTTGAGTCTATGCACAACATTCTCAGACTTAAAAATTTTGAATGCTCCCCCTGAGAATGTGTTTCCCATAGCTAGTCAGTGCTTGGGTGGTGTGACTACTCCCAACTTCTTTCGAAGGTATTCAAATACTTCCTTTGGCAAAGGTTTTGTGAATATATCAGCTACTTGCTCTGTAGTTGGAACAAAATCCAATTTAACCTCTCCTTCCGCAACTTTATCCTTCAAGAAATGATATCGGATTGCAATATGTTTGGTTCTTGAATGCATTACTGGATTCTTGGATATGTTGATAGCACTAGTGTTATCACATTTAATTGAAATTGGTTCATTGAAATGAATACCAAGATCTTTCAACGTTTGTCTCATCCATAATATCTTAGTACAACATGTTGTTGCTTGCAATGTATTTTGCCTCTGCAGGTGGATAGAGATACTCGATTCTTGTTTCTTTCTGTGCCATGCTACCAGCCTGTCACCAAGATAAAATGCTCCTCCACTTGTGCTCTTTCTGTCATCAATACATCCTGCCCAATCTGCATCAGAATATGCAATCAAAGTAAAATCTTTACCTTTTGGGTACCACAACCCATAATCCATAGTGCCCTTGAGATATCTGAAAATCCTCTTTACAGTTGTTACATGAGTTTCTTTGGGATTGGCCTGAAATCTTGCAACCATACATACTCGCTTGTAATATATCTGGTCTAGTGGTCATTAAATACAACGAGGCTTCCAATCATAGACCCGTACATTGTTTGATCTACATCCGGGGATTTATCATCCTTGCTCAACTTGCGACTTGTTGTCATGGGAGTGTTGACCGGTTTCATTGTCTTCCATTGTGAACTTTTTCAGCATTTCTTTTACATATTTAACTTGAGAAATAAAAATGCCTTTTTCATTTTGATTGACCTGCAGTCCTAAGAAATAAGAAAGTTCACCAATCATTGACATCTCAAATTATTTTTTCATTTTAATTGATATGTCTTTGCAGTATTCATCCATGCTGCTGCCAAATATTATGTCATCTACATAAACAACAAGAACAATAAGATGACCCTTCTCTGTTTTGACATATAAGTTGCTATCCACCAAACCTTTCTTAAACCCTTGTTTAATTAGATAATTATCCAGCCTTGCATACCATGCTCTGGGTGCCTGTTTTAATCCATATAAAGCTTTCTTTAACCTGCAAACAAAATCTGGATTTTCACCAAGTTGGAAGCCATCGGGTTGTTCAATATAAACCTCTTCTTCCAGTTTTCCATTCAAAAATGCTGATTTTACATCCATTTGATATACTTTGAAGTTTTTATGAAATGCTAATGCCAGAAACATTCTGATTGCCTCTAGTCTGGCTACCGGTGCAAAAGTTTCTTCAAAATCAATGCCTTCAACCTGAGCATAGCCTTTACATACCAATCTTGCCTTATTTCTGACAACCTGCCCATCTTCATTCAATTTATTTCTAAAAACCCATTTAGTGCCAATTATGTTTTTATTTGTTGGTCTAGGTACTAATTCCTAGGTATTGTTTTTCTCTATCTGATCTAGTTCTTCATTGATTGCCTTCATCCAACTTTCATCAGTGCTTGCTTCAGCAACATTTTTAGGTTCAATACTAGATAACAGAGAATAGTTCCTCACTGCTGTTCTTCTTGTTTGAATACCATCTGTGGGATCCCCAATAATCTGTTCACTTGGATGATTTTTCTGCCAGTTGCCTGTTTTAAATTTCCTGTTTTCTTCTTCTTCAGATTCAGTTTTTACACTATCTGGATCAATTTTTTGATTCTTCTCTGTTTCTTTTTCATCATCACCTTCAATGACTTCTTCATAAATAGGGTAGTTTTCTTGATAAGTAGTTTCTTGTTCTCTACCTTCATCAACTTTTACATCAGCACTTTCAACAATTTTCTTCAACTTCTTGTTGTAACATGTGTATGCCTTGCTTTTTGTTGAGTAACCGAGAAAGATACCTTCATCAGCTCTATCTTCAAATTTACCAAGGTTATCTTCAGTCTGTTTTATGTAGCACTTGCTGCCAAATACTTTGAAATGTCTTGCTGTTGCCTTTCTGCAAAACCACAACTCATAAGCTATTTTGCTTTCATGTGGTCTCGAGCATGCACTGTTTTGAATGTAAACTGCAGTATGAATCGCCTCTTTCCAAAATCGTCGACTATTTTGTTTTCTCGCGACATTGTCCTTGCCATTTCCTGCACTGTTCTATTCTTCCTTTCTACAACACCATTCTGCTGAGGTGTCCTAGCTGCTGAAAACTGTCTTCTTATCCCATGTTTTTGACAGTATTCTACAAATTCTTCGGAGATAAACTCTCCTCCCCTGTCTGATCTTAGGCATTTAATTATTTTTCCTGATTGATTTTCAACAAGATTTTTGAATGTTTTAAACATTTCAAAGGCTTCTGACTTGAGTTTCAGAAATAGTACCCATGTCATTCTTGAGTAGTCATCTATACACAGCATAAAATATTTGTGTCCATTTATGCTTTCTGTTCTCATGGGTCCACATAGATCTGTGTGAATTAGTTCTAATGGCTTGCTAGTGAAGTATTCTTTTGCTTTGAAAGTGGCTCTGGTTTGTTTTCCCTTTTGGCATGACTCACGGATGCTATTTACGGGTTTGCCAATGTTTGGTATGTCTCTAACTGCTCTTTTTGAACTGATTTTTGGCAGATTGTCAAAACTAATATGCCCAAGCCTCTTGTGCCATAGCCAGTTTTCATCTTTCTGTCCCATCAAGCATGTTCCTTCTGCAATTTCTGAAAGTGTATACAGATTTCCTGAAGTTCTCGATCCAGTGGCTATTAACTTTCCATTTTTTGTCTTTCTTACTTCACAGCCCTCCTTCTTGAAGATTACATCATGACCTCTGTCACATATTTGACTTACACTTAGCAAGTTATGCTTCGGGCCAATTACAAACAAGACTTCTTTTGATTTTATATTTCCATCACCGATTTTGACTGATCCCTTTCCAACAATCTTTGCTCCATCATTATTTCCAAATTTCACCGAACCACCTTCATAATTCTGTAAATTCTCAAACTTTTGCTTGTCACTCGTCATGTTACTTGGAACAACCACCGTCAAGTATCCAAGGTGTTGATTTGTTCTGAGCTTTAAAAGCAGTCTGGACAATCAAAGATTCTTTTTCTTTCCATTCTGGTTTGATAGCAGATTTTGCTACTTGTTTTGCCTTTGTTCTTTCATTAGCATGTGCCTGTTTTTCAGGAAATTTCTGGTTTTGTTTCAACCCACTTAGCTGAGATTTTCTGCCCTGATAATTATTTGATGAAAAAGTGCTTCTGCAGTTTCTAGCAATATGTCCAAAATTATGACAATTATAACATTCAACTGCATAATTCATTAAAGGAGAAAAAACATTTCTGCTGGTAAAATTCCTTTGAGATACATTATGCCTGCAATCTGAAATTTTATGGCCATAAGCATTGCATTTAAAACAATAACCAAAAAATGCATGATTAAACTTGGGTGCCGGTCTTTGCCAGTTTGAAGTAGGAGCCATGACTCTTCTCCTCCTCGGATGTGTGACTTTTGTGAATCCATCTTTGTCAGTATTCTTCTTGAATCTGGCATTATTGTTTTCTTTTGCATTATTTTGTTTTTTTGGTTCAACCCTGATCTTTTCTTCTTTCTTTGTGGGTTCTATATTCAAGTTCTTTGAATCCTTTGAAGATTCTCCTTCATCAAAGCCTAAACCAAATTTGATGCCAGAAGGCCTTTGGTTATTTAACATTTTATCCAACTTTGCAGTACTTTCTTCAAACTTATGAAAACAGTTCAATTTTCTATTCATCTCTTCTAATCGCATCCTTAACTTAACAATGTCTTCCTCTAGCTTGCTGCATTCAACTGTCTTTACGATTAATTGTTCATCAAGAACTTTAGACATTTTCTTGAATTCCTCTGTCCGTATTTTCAAATTGTTTATTATGTCTGTGGCATTCTCCAATTTCTTTGAAAAAAATTTATTCTTCTTCCTTTCTCGCACTCAACTCTTCAAGTGCAACAACCAATTCTCCTTCCAAATACACTTCAACTTCATCCTTGGAATTTTCATCACCTTCCTGATTTTCCTCTGTTCTTTCTTCTTCAAGTGCCATGAACAGAGCTTCACCTCCTTCTTCTTCAGACTCCTCATCTGTGCTTTCTTCAGAACTGCTGACATTCTTGGTTATGAAGCTTTTCTTCTTGAAATTGTTCTTTCTAAAATTTTGTTTCTTCTTCCAGTCACCTTTTTCTTGGTGTGAACCTTCACCATTTTTGGTTCTCTCCTGCATTGGACATTTGGCTGCAAAATGACCGACTCCTCCATAATTGAAGCATTTAAAAGGTAGCTTCCCTCTATATTTTCCTTTTCCTTTTGTGAGTTTTCGAACAAAATTGGCTTCTGTTTCATCCAGTGTTCCTTCATCCTCAGATTCATGTTCAGCTTTTACATTCTTGTGTGCTTTAAAAGCTGCTTCTCTGTCTGTAGACTTGGTTTGTCCTATTCTCATTTCATATGTCTGTCGGGGAACCATGCAACTCATCCATGCTTGAAGTTGTTTAGATCTTTTGCCTCTTCTATTGCAGAGACTTTGGAGTTAAATCTTTTGTGAAGTGTTCCGAGAACCTTTTTCACAACAATCGCATCATCAATTTCTTCACCAAGTCCTCCGATTGCATTAATAATTCCGTTGACTCTCGAGCATATAAATTTCTATGTTTTCATCTTCCTTCATTTGCGGTGCTTCGAACCGTGCTCGATGAGTTTGCGCTTTGCTTCCTTAATATTACTGTCTCCTTCATGGATGCTCTTCAGTTTATCCCACATGTCCTTTGCTGATTTACAACTCATGACTCTTATCGGTTCACTGTCAACAAGCCCACACATTATGGCATTCTTAGCTTTGGAGTTGTTTTCAAATTTCTTTTTCTCAGCAGTATCTGTTGGAGGGGTAGTGGGTGCTATGTATCCACTATCTATAGAATCCCAAATATCGTATCCCAATGCACTCAGATATGTTTGCATTCTGAGTTTCTAGAAGGTGTAATTTGTTCCATCAAATAAGGGAGCTTTGTTGGATGAAAATCCTTCACCACCTGCCATTGTTTCTTCCAAGATCTCCTTAGCTGATTAAGCTTGTACAAGGAACCTGTGCTCTGATACCAATTGATGTTTACACAATGACACTGAGAGGGGGGGTGAATCAGTGTAGCTATTAAATTTTTATATCTACAACATTTAATATGAAATAAAGAGAACAAAAAAAACTTGAACAAGAGAGCAAACCACAACACTCAATATACCGAGGTTCACCAATTTGGCTACTCCTCAAAAATGACTGCTTGGACTCCAATCCAAATCCAGTCTTTGCAAAATCAATTTTACAAAGACTTTACCAGCACCAACTGGAAGGAGCACCAACCCCTGTAATTTTTTGCTGCAACAGATGGAGCACCAACTCCTAGTACCAAGCACCAACTTGGACTGCAATTCTGATAAATTTAGAATGACATAAAAATGTCTTCACTTTATGCACGACCCTGACTGGTCTGCAATTAACTCAACTCTACACACTCTCACGGCTCTGCTTATTTTTCTCTTGATTCTTTTCTAACTCTCCTTTTACAGACAATTTCTCTCTAACAGTAGCAACATCTTCTCTATACGATTATTCTTTTATAACCTTTCAATCCTGCATGCAATCGAATCACATACTCTGACTGTTCGAATCCATGCAATACGGCTGTTCGGTTCCATGCATTTCGACTGTTCGAAACCCTGCAATACGTCTTTTGGAAACCATGCAATACGGCAATTTTGTTTCATGCACTTCGACTGTTCAATTTCTTTGAATACGACTTTTCGAATGCTTTTTCGAAACTCCATATGTGATTCTTCGAAAGCTTTTCGATTCTTCATGTTCGGCTTTTCTGTATGCTTCAAATACGTCTGTTAGAATGCCTGCAAATACGACCTTTCGAATGCTTTTATTATCCTTCATATTCGGATTTTCGAATGCGTTTCAATTATGCATGTTTGGCTATTGCATTGCATGTCCAACACCTGTCAACGTTTAACTGTCTGTCTGACTTCAGTTACTTTTTACGTAACTGGCTGCATGATTTTCCTGTCGACTTTTTTGACACGTGTCACCTTGCATGTTCCTACGGGTTTTACATGCCAGACTGTTACCTGTCGCGATATCGCGACACTTTTGACTTATGCTGATGTCACCCTGAAGGTTGTCGTGAAATCGTGACCATTTTGGCCTTGAAAGCTTTTCCCCCGCTCATGTCGCGATATCGCGACACTTAGAACTTTTGCTGACGTCATCCTTAAGCATGTCGCAAAATCGCGACCGTTTTGGCTCTTGCAAGCTTTCCCTACATCTTGTCATGATATCGCGACACTTTGAACTTTTGCTGACGTCATCCTCAATGCTATCGCGAAATCGCGACGCTTCCGGCTTCCAGCAGCTTTCCTTTCATCCTGTCGTGAAATCGTGACACTTTTCAACTTTGCTGACGTCATCATCAATGCTTGTCGTGAAATCACGACACTTTCGGCTTTCGTACACTCTTCTTTGCCAGCAGCAGCAAAAAAGGAACATGTCGTGAAATCATGACACTTTGCTCTTCCGTACAACTCTCCTTGCCAACTCTAGCGAAAATGGAACATGTCACAAAATCGTGACACTTTGCTCTTCCGTACAACTTTGCTTGCAAACTCCAGCGAAAATGGAACATGTCGCGAAATCGCGACACTTTGCTCTTTCGTACAACTTTGCTTGCAAACTCCAGCGAAAATGGAACATGTCGCGAAATCGTGACACTTTGCTCTTCCGTACAGCTTTGCTTGCAAACTCCAGCGAAAATGGAACATGTCACGAAATCACGACGCTTTGTGCTTTTGACTTGTTACATCTTTAATTTTTGCAACTTTGAATGGTAGCGAAATCGCTACACCTTAGTTTCCCTTTGTTTCAACATGTAGCGAAATCGCTACACCTTAGTTTCTCTTAGTTTCAACACGTAGCGAAATCGCTACACCTTAGTTTCATGTATTTTCATCATGCAGTGATATCGCTACACCTTTGTTTCCATTCATTTCAACATGTAGCGATATCGCTACGCCTTTGTTTCCTTCTCCCGCCAACATGTCGCGAAATCGCGACAGTTTTGCTCGCATCTTCTCTCTCCTCGGCCATGTCGTGAAATCGCGACAATTTGGCGTGCATTTTCTCTCTCCTACTTTTTGTCGCGAAATCGCGACACATTTTCTCTCTCCTCAATGAAAACTCGACATGTCGCAAAATCGTGACATTTTCGGTTGCGCCTTCTCTCTCCTCGACCATGTCGCGAAATCGTGACAATTTGGCGTGCATTTTCTCTCTCTTTTTGTCGTGAAATCGCGACACATTTTCTCTCTCCTCAATGAAAACTCGACATGTCACGAAATCACAACATTTCCGGCTGCGCCTTCTCTCTCCTCGACCATGTCGCGAATTACGACAGAAAACATGTCGCAATATCGCGACGCTTTTCTTCCTTGTCTCTTTTTGCCAGTTCGAATCTGGGTCACCTCTGTTTTCCTTGAAAATTTTTGCACTTGATCTGACTGACCTCTGAACTGCATCAACTGCATCAATCTGACTGTGTTGACAACAATAACAATACTTTTGCAATTCTTTTGCTGCACCTTGCTCAACATGCTCCATGGAAAATTTCTTGATCATGTCTCGAGCATACTTGTGTTGACATATGAAGATCCCTTTATTTGATTGAAGCACTTCCATCCCTAGGAAGTATCACATTAAACCAAAATATTTCATCTCGAACCATTTCATCATGGAGTTCTTGAACTCCATATTAATTTTATTGTTACTACCCATAAATATTAGATCATACACATACAAACAAACTATGAGAATGTCTACTCCATGCTTTAGGTAGTATAGAGTTGGTTCACATTTTCTTCTCGTGAATCCATACTCATTGAAATAGCCATTAATGCATGAGTACCAAGCTCTTGGTTCTTTCTTGAGGCCATAAAGTGCTTTCTTTAATTATTAAACAAGGTTCTCCTTTCCCCTGTTCTTGAAAACCTTGAGGTTTTTGAACATAAACCTCTTCTGTCAAGTATCCATTCAGAAAAGCACTTTTCACATCCATGTGAATATTCCATCCTTTATGGGCTGCTAAGGAAAGAATTGATATTATTGTTTCTTATTGTGCAACAGGAGAAAAGGTTTCCTCATAGTCAATGCCAAATTTCTGAGTAAAACCTTTTGCTACTAGTATCACCTTATGAATCTCAATGCTTCCATCAACATTGTACTTGGTCTTGTAGACCCATTTACATCCAACATATTTTTTTCCTTTGGGTAGCTTTACTAGCTCCCATGTATCATTATTTTTTATAGAGGTTATTTCCTCTTTCATGGCTTCTTGCCATACATTTTGAGTACAAACCTTCTCATAGCTAGCTGGTTCTAGTTGTGTACTAGCCAATAAATCATAATTGACTACATCCTCCCTAGGATCATGGGAGTCATCATCCCCATGCAAATTTTCAAGTTGCTGCAAAACTGTATTCATTTCACTAGCTTGGCTTCTAGTGAATCTTCTCTAGAAATTTCTGATCCAACATTTGGAAAGATGGATGATGTTGTAATGTTCTTTTGCCTCTTGATGGAGAGTCTCTATCAATATCCATCGGTGAAGAACTTACTGATATCTCGTGGAGAAGGACTTGGAGTGGCGATTGAAGTACTTGATGTAGTACTCCCGCTTGGGCTTGGTGGGGGTGGTGTGACTTTGCTTTTCTTTGGAGACACCTGATGTACTTGTGAAGTGTTATACTTACAATGGCACTGAGAGGGGGGGGTGAATCAGTGTAGCTCTTTAATCATGAATTAACAGCTTCTTAAAATCAGTAGCGCTTAATACTTATAAACAAATACAACAAGTACAGCAAGAGAGCATCACACAACACAAGATTTAATGAGGTTCACCAATGTGGATACTCCTCAAAAATGACTACTTGGACTATCATCCAAATCTAGCCTTTGCAAAGCAACAACTTTTACAAACAGTTTACCATCACCCACTAGAAAGAGCACCAACCCCTGATTTATTTGTACCAAAAAAAAGGAGCACCAACCCCTAATTTGCCAACACCAACTGGAAGGAGCACCAACCCCTTATGCCAAGCACCAACTTGGACTTCAATTCTAAAACTAGAAGAATGATAGTAAGATACCTTTGCTTTTACAAGACCTCGACAGTGTCCGCTTCACTTTTTGTCCTCTCGTGCACTCTGCTCTTTCTATGCTATCACTTCGCACAATCTGTTGCTTAACTATTGAAATATTGTCTTCTCCTCATTGTGCACTCTACTTCCTTTTTGATCTTCACACTTAGAATGATTCGAAAACTTGCACATTGCACACTATGACTGAACTTCGCACTCTGCGCACTCTACTTCCTTTATGATCTTCGCACTTAGAATGATTCGACGACTTGCACATTGTACTCTATGACCGAACTTCGCACTCTATGCACTCTCTCCAAATTTTGCACTCTTTGACATAAACAACTCTTCAAACAGCCTTCCTTTTATAACAAAATTTTCAATATCAAAAACTCTAATCTTAGTCGGTCGTAACCCTAATCATAGTCGGCTGCAAACCCTAAACTTTGTTGACTGCAAACCCTAATCTTTGTCAACTGACATCGGTCTTCGTCGGCTTCAACTACCCCTGTTACTCTTCTGTTGTTGTTGTTACAAAAACACATGTCGTGATATCATGACACTTTCACCTCCGTACGCTTTCTCTTAGCTTTGGCCCATGAGAACATAACATGTCGCGATATTGTGACACTTTTGCCTTCTTACTTTCTCTCTCCTCTTTTAGTCACAAAAATGCGACATGTTGCGATATCATGACACTTTTTCTCCTTAGCGCTTTATCTTGCCTTTGGGTCACAAAAACGCAACATGTCGCGATATTGCGACACTTTTTCTCCTTAGCGCTTTTACTTGCCTTTGGGTCACGAAAATGCGACATGTCGCGATATAGCGACACTTTTTCTTGCTTTCGAGTCACGAAAACCTGACATGTCGTGATATCGTGACACTTTTTCTCCTTAGCGCTTTTTCTTGCTTCGACACTTTTCTCTTGGACTCTCTCTCCTGCAACATGTCACAAAATCATGACACTTTTTCTTTCGGACTCTCTCTCCTACAACATGTCATGAAATCGTGACACTTTTTCGTCCGTACAACCTTCCTTGCAATATGTCACGAAATCGCGACACTTTTTCATCCGTACAACATTCCTTGCAATATGTCGCAAAATCGTGACACTTTTTCGTCCATGCAACCTTCCTTGAAATATGTTGCAAAATCGCGACACTTTTTCGTCCGTACAACCTTCCTTGCAATATGTCACGAAATCGCGACACTTTTTCGTCCGTACAACCTTCCTTGCAATGTCACAAAATCGTGACACTTTTTCATCCGTACAATCTCTCTTGCAATATGTCACGAAATCGTACAATCTCTTTTTCATGTTCTAGTATTTCACACTCTAGTTCTTTTGCCTTTAATTGTTTAGCCATACCTTCTTCAATTTTCTTTGCCTATTCAACTTTAAATTTTTGGTCAATGAGTTCTTATGATAACTTTACCTTCATATTCTCATCATCTTATACTTGAGCCTTCAATATTGAGTTCTTATTTCTAACCCTTTTCAATTCTTCAAGACCAACATTAAGTTCCTCTTCTATGTCAAATGTGGCTTCCTCATTATTTTCTAGAATCTTTCTCTTCTTCTTGGTCTTCAACAATAGGAGCTTATTTATCTTCTATGGTGAAAAATAGGATTTCTTATCTTTCACTAGTTGGGAGACTTTCATCACTACTACTAGAGGAACAACTTGTTTCTTCAGCATAAAAACTCTTCTTGTATCTTTGAAAGATCTTTTTCTCATGCTATTTTTACCCATACCTGTTTTTCTTTTTATGATAAATTTTTTCTTTCTTTCTTTTTCTCATATTTCTTTTCTTCTTCACTGCTACTACTTCCTATGGATAATTATATGCATAGTGACCAAGATTACCATAATTTAAAAAATTCACAAAATGCATACCTTTATGCTTTTTAAACCCTTCTTCTTACTTGGTACGAAGTTAGCTTCTTCTCTGCTACTTGATTCTTCACTTGATTCTGGTTCTTTATTCTTTGTCTGATTTGAAGCTTTGAATGTTGCCTCTCATTTGGATGTTTGATATTTTTCTATCGTCATATCATAGGATGTGAGAATCCCATGTAGGTCATCCATGCCCAAAGGTTTTAGATCCTTTATTTCTTCAATTGCTAAAACCTTTGCATCAAACCTCATGGGAAGTGACCTCAATATTGTTTGAACAATTTTAGCATCTTCAATACTTTATCCAAGTCCATGAATGGTGTTGAAAACCTCATTAACACGAAGTAGATACCTAGAAATATCTTCCTAATCCTTCATATTCAAGTTTTCAAATTTCCTCTTGTGGGTTTGAATTTTTTTCTATTTTAACCTTGTTGTCTCCTTCATATGTTCTTTGTAACTTTTCCCATATTTATTTTGTTGAAGTGCATTGCATGACTTTCACAAAATTTGATTCACATAACCTGCTTAATATTGAATTCATTGCCCTAGCATTATTTTCATATGGCTTCTTACCATTTTCATCCGTGGGAGGAGTAGTAGATGGTGTGAACCCATTCTCAACATATTACCATATATCATATCCATGTGCCATAAAATAAGTTCACATCCTTATGCTCCAGAAAGCATAGTTAGTCCCATCAAATAATGGTGCCCTATTTTATGAAACCCTTCTTGATGTGCCATGTGTGTTCTTGTAAGATCTCCCTTCAATTTGGTAGGCTTCCATGAAGGAACCCGCTCCGATACCAATTGAATAACATAAGCTTATACTTAGAGGAGGGGTGAATAGTATAAGATAAAACTTTTACTTTTCTTTCCAAAGCAATAAATTCAAATATTATCAATTGCAATAATGAAACAATGCACAAATCACAACACACATAAGAGACACATATTTAACATGGTTCACCCAACATGGGCTACATCCATGAAGAAATATTGATTATAAATTTCTCAATAAATTTTGTGGGTACCAACCCATAGGAGACACCAATCTCCTATTACAATTTTCATGGACACCAATCGACTAGAGACACCAATACCCTTGATCAAGTTCATGGAAATAAATCCATAGGAGAAACCAATCCTCTTGCTTAATTTCATGGACACCAATATATAGGAGAAACCAATACCCTCTCAAGTTTGTGGATACCAATCCATAGGAGACATAAATCCCCTCTACTATTTTGCAGATACCAATCCACAGGAGACACCAATCCCCTCTACTGGTTTGTAGACAACAATTCATAAGAGACACCAATCCCATCTTCTGGTTCATGGACACCAATCCACATGAGAAACCAATCCCCTCTCAAGTCTATCCTCAAATATTGCTCACAAACTTCCTCATAAACACTACTCAAATATTCTCCAAGAGTTGCTCATAAAACTTGCTCAAATATGCTCCAAAATCTACTCATAAAATCTGCTCAAATATACTCCAAAACCTACTCAAGGGCTATGTTGATATTTTCTCACAAAAAATACTCTAATATTCTCCAAAACCTTTCACAAATATGCTCACAAATACTTCTCACTGCTCCCAAATCCAGTCATAAACAAAGCATAAATTTGCTCACAAATCCGGTCTATAATCTTATTTTTGCTTTTTTAATTAACAACAATACACACACATTCTACCCAAAAACCTTTAAGAACATATGTAGAATGATATACACTAATGTAGTAAGCTTCAAATGACCAATATGTTCTTCACATCTATTAAATTTGTTGCTTTCACATATCTCACATTTATTACATTTTAAAGGTATCTCAAGTTTAACATTGGATAACTTACTTGTGTGTTGACTTGGAGATAATAGTACCTTGCTCTTCTTTGTGGGCACGTGAGAATTAGGAGCAATAGGAAAATATAGAAATATTATATTCAACCTTGGAAACATAAGAATTACAAAGTTTAAATAGTGGTTCATTAAACAACCTTAGGGAATATAGAAGAAGTTAGGAAAAGAAGAATAATAAGGAGGAAAGGAGAAAGGAAATTTGGTGTTGTCTACCTTGCCACCCATGCTATCTAATCTACCTAGTCAACTGTCATCCAATTCAAACTACCTTCCCAGTTAGCTACCATCCAAGGAGGTAAAAGGGTAAGATCCAAAGCTTACCATTGCAAACAATTTTTTTACTCCTTTTAACTAGCTTAATTTCCAACATTTTCCCCCTTAAAGTTGAGAGGACTCGACTATACGACTCTCTCAGCTTTATATATTGAGCTTTAGCTATACCTTTGGTGAAGATGTTTGCAATATTATCCAAAGTGCTACAATGTTGAAGCTCAACTATCTATTGTTCCACCATATCTCGAATGAAGTGATACTTCATATCGAAATGCTTTGATCTGCTATGGTGGACTGGATTGTATTCCAAATGAATGGCACTTATATTATCATAATACATTCGAGTTGGACCATTTTGACTTTCTCCAATCTCTTGAAGAAATTTTCTCAACCATAGGGCTTGAGTACTAGCATGTGTGATGGCTATATACTCAGCCTCAGTCGATGATAATGCTACAACAGTTTGTTTCTTGGAACTCCATATAATTAGTCCTGATCCTAGACTAAAACAATTTCCTGATGTAGATTTTTTATCATATATATTGCTGCCCCAATCACTATCACTAAAGCCAACTAATTTCATAGAATTAAATTTTTGGTAATGGATTCCAAAATCCATTGTACCTTTTACATATCTTAATATTATTTTAGTTGCTTGTAGATGCAGCTCAGATGGACAAGCCATAAACCTTGAAACTAGAGAAGCAACATATTGAATATCGGGCCTTGTGTTGATGAGAAACATCAGACTCCCAACCATGCTTCTGTAAGTGGTCATGTCAACCTTTGATTCTCCATCATCCTTGCTCAATTGGATCTCATGTCTAGTTGGAGTTGCAACTTATTTGCATTGCTCTGATGTTTACACAATGACACCTGCGAGGGGGGTGAATCAGTGTAGCTATTAAATTTTTATATCTACAGAATTTAATATGAAATAAAGAGAACAAAAAAAATTGAACAAGAGAGCAAACCACAACACTCAATATACCGAGGTTCACCAATTTGGCTACTCCTCAAAAATGATCGCTTGGACTCCAATCCAAATCCAGTCTTTGCAAAATCACTTTTACAAACACTTTACCAAGCACCAACTGGAAGGAGCACCAACCCTCGTAATTTTTTGCTGCAACATATGGAGCACCAACTCCTAGTACCAAGCACCAACTTGGACTGCAATTCTGATAAATTTAGAATGACATAAAAATGTCTTCACTTTATGCACGACCCCGACTGGTCTGCAATTAACTCAACTCTACACACTCTCACGGCTCTCTTATTTTTCTCTTGATTCTTTTCTAACTCTCCTTTTACAGCAATTTCTCTCTAACAGTGAGCAACATCTTCTCTATACGATTATTCTTTTATAACCTTTCAATCCTGCATGCAATCGAATCACATACTCTGACTGTTCGAATCCATGCAATACGGTTGTTCGGTTCCATGCATTTCGACTGTTCGAAACCCTGCAATTCATCTTTTGGAAACCATGCAATACGGAAATTTTGTTTCATGCACTACGACTGTTCAATTTCTTCGAATACGACTTTTCGAATGCTTTTTCGAAACTCCATATGTGATTCTTCGAAAGCTTTTCGATTCTTCATGTCGGCTTTTCTGTATGCTTCAAATACGTCTGTTAGAATGCCTGCAAATACGACCTTTCGAATGCTTTTATTATCCTTCATATTCGGCTTTTCGAATGCGTTTCAATTTTGCATGTTTGGCTGTTGCATTGCATGTCCAACACCTGTCAACATTTAACTGTCTGTCTGACTTCAGTTACTTTTTACATAACTGGCTGCATGATTTTCCTGTCGGCTTTTTTTGACACGTGTCACCTTGCATGTTCCCGTGGGTTTTACTCGCCGATTGTTACCTATCACGATATTGCGACACTTTTGACTTATGCTGACGTCACCCTAAAGGTTGTCATGAAATCGTGACCATTTTGGCCTTGAAAGCTTTTCCCCCGCTCATGTCACGATATCGCGACACTTAGAACTTTTGCTGATGTCATCCTTAAGCATGTCACGAAATCGCGACCGTTTTGGCTCTTGCAAGCTTTCCCTGCATCTTGTCACGATATCGCGACACTTTGAACTTTTGCTGACGTCATCCTCAATGCTGTCGTGAAATCGCGATGCTTTCGACTTCCAACAGCTTTCCTTTCATCCTATCACGAAATCGCGACACTTTTCAACTTTGCTGACGTCATCATCAATGCTGTCACAAAATCGTGACACTTTCGGCTTCCGTACACTCTTCTTTGCTAGCAGCAGCGAAAAAGGAACATGTCACGAAATCACAACACTTTGCTCTTCCGTACAACTCTCCTTGCCAACTCCAGCGAAAATGGAACATGTCGCAAAATCGCGACACTTTGCTCTTCCGTACAACTTTGCTTGCAAACTCCAGTGAAAATGGAACATGTCACGAAATCGTGACACTTTGCTCTTCCGTACAACTTTGCTTGCAAACTCCAGCAAAAATGGAACATGTCACGAGATCGCGACATTTTACTCTTCCGTACAACTTTGCTTGCAAACTCCAGCGAAAATGGAACATGTCGCGAAATCGCGACGCTTTGTGCTTTTGACTTGTTACATCTTTAATTTTTGCAACTTTGAATGGTAGCGAAATCGCTACACCTTAGTTTCCCTTTGTTTCAACATGTAGCGAAATCGCTACACCTTAGTTTCTCTTAGTTTCAACACGTAGCGAAATCGCTACACCTTAGTTCCATGTATTTTCATCATGCAACGATATCGCTACACCTTTGTTTCCATTCATTTCAACATGTAGCGATATCGCTACGCCTTTGTTTCCTTCTCTGCACGACATGTCACGAAATCGTGATAGTTTTGCTCGCATCTTCTCTCTCCTCGGCCATGTCGCGAAATCACGACAATTTGGCATGCATTTTCTCTCTCCTACTTTTTGTCACAAAATCGTGACACATTTTCTCTCTCCTCAATGAAAACTCGACATGTCACGAAATCGTGACATTTTCGGCTGCGCCTTCTCTCTCCTCGACCATGTTGCAAAATCGTGACAATTTGGCGTGCATTTTCTCTCTCTTACTTTTTGTCGCGAAATCGCGACACATTTTCTCTCTCCTCAATGAAAACTCGACATGTCACGAAATCGCGACATTTTCGGCTGCGCCTTCTCTCTCCTCGACCATGTCGCGAAATCACGACAGAAAACATGTCGCGATATCGCGACAATTTTCTTCCTTGTCTCTTTTTGCCGTTTCGAATCGGGTCACCTCTCGTTTTCCTTGAAACTTTCTCGCACTTGATCCGATCGACCTCCGAACCGCATCAATCGCATCAATCGACCGTGTTGACAACAATAACAATACTTTTGCAATTCTTTTGCTGCACCTTGCTCAACAATCTCCCCATTTGGAATTGTTGGCAACACACTCGCAACCTTGCTTAATTTCTTCTCCCCCTTTGCCAATAATACCAAAGGGCTGCTGTAGACTCCCCTTGAGTCTATGCACAACATTCTCGGACTTAAAAATTTTGAATGCTCCCCTCGAATGTGTTTCCCATAGCTAGTCGGTGCTTGGGTGGTGTGACTACTCCCAACTTCTTTCGAAGGTATTCAAATACTTCCTTTGGCAAAGGTTTTGTGAATATATCAGCTACTTGCTCTGTAGTTGGAACAAAATCCAATTTAACCTCTCCTTCCGCAACTTTATCCTTCAAGAAATGATATCGGATTGCAATATGTTTGGTTCTTGAATACATTACTGGATTCTTGGATATGTTGATAGCACTAGTGTTATCACATTTAATTGAAATTGGTTCATTGAAATGAATACCAAGATATTTCAACGTTTGTCTCATCCATAATATCTTAGTACAACATGTTGTTGCTGCAATGTATTTTGCCTCTGCAGTGGATAGAGATACTGATTCTTGTTTCTTTATGTGCCATGCTACCAGCCTGTCACCAAGATAAAATGCTTCTCCACTTGTGCTATTTCTGTCATCAATACATCCTGCCCAATCTGCATCAGAATATGCAATCAAAGTAAAATCTTTACCTTTTGGGTACCACAACCCATAATCCATAGTGCCCTTGAGATATCCGAAAATCCTCTTTACGCTTGTTACATGAGTTTCTTTGGGATTGGCCTCGAAATCTTGCAACCATACATACTGCTTGTAATATATCTGGTCTAGTGGTCATTAAATACAAAGAGCTTCCAATCATAGACCCGTACATTGTTTGATCTACATCCTGGGATTTATCATCCTTGCTCAACTTGCAGCCTGTTGTCATGGGAGTGTTGACCGGTTTACTGTCTTCTATTGTGAACTTTTTTAGCATTTCTTTTACATATTTAACTTGAGAAATAAAAATGTCTTTTTCATTTTGATTGACCTACAGTCCTAAGAAATAAGAAAGTTCACCAATCATTGACATCTCAAATTATTTTTTCATTTTAATTGATATGTCTTTGCAGTATTCATCCATGCTGTTGCCAAATATTATGTCATCTACATAAACAACAAGAACAATAAGATGACCCTTCTCTGTTTTGACATATAAGTTGCTATCCACCAAACCTTTCTTAAACCCTTATTTAATTAGATAATTATCCAGCCTTGCATACCATGCTCTGGGTGCCTGTTTTAATCCATATAAAGCTTTCTTTAACTCCGCAAACAAAATCTGGATTTTCACCAAGTTGGAAGCCATCGGGTTGTTCAATATAAACCTCTTCTTCCGAGTTTTCCATTCAAAAATGCTGATTTTATATCCATTTGATATACTTTGAATTTTTTATGAAATGCTAATGCCGTAAACATTCCGATTGCCTCTAGTCCGGCTACCGGTGCAAAAGTTTCTTCAAAATCAATGCCTTCAACCTGAGCATAGCCTTTACATACCAATCTTGCCTTATTTCTGACAACCTGCCCATCTTCATTCAATTTATTTCTAAAAACCCATTTAGTACCAATTATGTTTTTATTTGTTGGTCTAGGTACTAATTCCTAAGTATTGTTTTTCTCTATCTGATCTAGTTCTTCATTGATTGCCTTCATCCAACTTTCATCAGTGCTTGCTTCAAGGAACATTTTTAGGTTCAATACTAGATAACGGAGAATATTTCCTCACCGTTGTTCTTCTTGTTTGAATACCATCCGTGGGATCCCCAATAATCTGTTCACTTGGATGATTTTTCCGCAGCTTGTCTGTTTTAAATTTCCTCGTTTTCTTCTTCTTCGCATTCGGCTTTTACACTATCCGGATCAATTTTTTGATTCTTCTCTCGTTTCTTTTTTATCATCACCTTCAATGACTTCTTCATAAATAGGGTAGTTTTCTTGATAAGTAGTTTCTTGTTCTCTACCTTCATCAACTTTTACATCAGCGCTTTCAACAATTTTCTTCAACTTCTTGTTGTAACATGTGTATGCCTTGCTTTTTGTTGAGTAACCGAGAAAGATACCTTCATCGACTCTATCTTCAAATTTACCAAGGTTATCTTCGATCTGTTTTATGTAGCACTTGCTGCCAAATACTTTGAAATGTCTTGTTGTTGCCTTTCCGCCAAACCACAACTCATAAGCTATTTTGCTTTCATGTGGTCTCAAGGATGCACTGTTTTGAATGTAAACTGCAGTATGAACCGCCTCTTTCCAAAATCATCGACTATTTTGTTTTCTCGCAGCATTGTCCTTGCCATTTCCTCGCACTATTCTATTCTTCCTTTCTACAACACCATTCTCGCTGAGGTGTCCTAGCCGCTGAAAACTGTCTTCTTATCCCATGTTTTTGACAGATATTCTACAAATTCTTCGGAGATAAACTCTCCTCCCCTCGTCCGATCTTAGGCATTTAATTATTTTTCCCTGATTGATTTTCAATAAGATTTTTGAATGTTTTAAACATTTCAAAGGCTTCTGACTTGAGTTTCGTAAATAGTACCCATGTCATTCTTGAGTAGTCATCTATACACAGCATAAAATATTTGTGTCCATTTATGCTTTCAGTTCTCATGGGTCCACATAGATCAGTGTGAATTAGTTCTAATGGCTTGCTAGTGAAGTATTCTTTTGCTTTGAAAGTGGCTCTGGTTTGTTTTCCCTTTTGGCATGACTCACAGATGCTATTTACAGGTTTGCCAATGTTTGGTATGTCTCTAACTGCTCTTTTTGAACTGATTTTTGCCAGATTGTCAAAACTAATATGTCCAAGCCTCTTGTGCCATAGCCAGTTTTCATCTTTCTGTCCCATAAAGCATGTTCCTTCTGCAATTTCTGAAAGTGTATACAGATTTCCTGAAGTTCTCAGTCCAGTGGCTATTAACTTTCTATTTTTTGTCTTACTTCACAGCCCTCCTTCTTGAAGATTACATCATGACCTCTGTCACATATTTGACTTACACTTAGCAAGTTATGCTTCAGGCCAATTACAAACAAGACTTCTTTTGATTTTATATTGCCATCACTGATTTTGACTGATCCCTTTCCAACAATATTTGCTCCATCATTATTTCCAAATTTCACAGAACCACCTTCATAATTCTGTAAATTCTCAAACTTTTGCTTGTCACCTGTCATGTTACTGGAACAACCACTGTCAAGTATCCAAGGTGTTGATTTGTTCTGAGCTTTAAAGCGATCTGGACAATCAAAGATTCTTTTTCTTTCCATTCTGGTTTGATAGCAGATTTTGCTACTTGTTTTGCCTTTGTTCTTTCATTAGCATGTGCCTGTTTTTCAGGAAATTTCTGGTTTTGTTTCAACCCACTTAGCTGAGATTTTCTGCCCTGATAATTATTTGATGAAAAAGTGCTTCTGCAGTTTCTAGCAATATGTCCAAAATTATGACAATTATAACATTCAACTGCATAATTCATTAAAGGAGAAAAAACATTTCTACTGGTAAAATTCCTTTGAGATACATTATGCCTACAATCTGAAATTTTATGGCCATAAGCATTGCATTTAAAAAAATAACCAAAAAATGCATAATTAAACTTGGGTGCCGGTCTTTGCCAGTTTGAAGTAGGAGCCATGACTCTTCTCCTCCTCGGATGTGTGACTTTTTTGAATCCATCTTTGTCAGTATTCTTCTTGAATCTGGCATTATTGTTTTCTTTTGCATTATTTTGTTTTTTTGGTTCAACCCTGATCTTTTCTTCTTTCTTTGTGGGTTCTATATTCAAGTTCTTTGAATCCTTTGAAGATTCTCCTTCATCAAAGCCTAAACCAAATTTGATGCCAGAAGGCCTTTGGTTATTTAACATTTTATCCAGCTTTGCAGTACTTTCTTCAAACTTATGAAAACAGCTTCAATTTTCTATTCATCTCTTCTAATCGCATCCTTATCTTAACAATGTCTTCCTCTAGCTTGCTGCATTCAACCTGTCTTTACGAGTTAATTGTTCATCAAGAACTTCGGACATTTTCTTGAATTCCTCCTGTCTCGTATTTTAAAATTGTTTATTATGTCTCGTGGCATTCTCTAATGTCTTTGAAAAAATTTTATTCTTCTTCCTTTCTCGCACTCAACTCTTCAAGTGCAAGCAACCAATTCTCCTTCCAAATACACTTCAGCTTCATCCTTGGAATTTTCATCACCTTCCTGATTTTCCTTTGTTCTTTCTTCTTCAAGTGCCATGAACGGAGCTTCACCTCCTTCTTCTTCAAACTCCTCATCTATGCTTTCTTCGAACTCGCTGACATTATTGGTTATGAAGCTTTTCTTCTTGAAATTGTTCTTTCTAAAATTTTGTTTCTTCTTCCGAGTCACCTTTTTCTTGGTGTGAACCTTCACCATTTTTGGTTCTCTCCTGCATTGGACATTTGGCTGCAAAATGACCGACTCCTCCACAATTGAAGCATTTAAAAGGTAGCTTCCCTCTATATTTTCCTTTTCCTTTTGTGAGTTTTTGAACAAAATTGGCTTCTAGTTTCATCCAAGTGTTCCTTCATCCTCAGATTCATATTCAGCTTTTACATTCTTGTGTGCTTTAAAAGCCGCTTCTCTGTCTGTAGACTTGGTTTGTCCTATTCTCATTTCATATGCTGTCAGGGAACCATGCAACTCATCCATGCTGAAGTTGTTTAGATATTTTGCCTCTTCTATTGCAGAGACTTTGGAGTTAAATCTTTTGTTAGGTGTTCTGAGAACCTTTTTCACAACAACCGCATCATCAATTTCTTCACCAAGTCCTCTCGATTGCATTAATAATTCCGTTGACTCTCGGCATATAAATTTCTATGTTTTCATCTTCCTTCATTTGCGGTGCTTCGAACCGTGCTCGATGAGTTTGCGGCTTTGCTTCCTTAATCTTACTTGTCTCCTTCATGGATGCTCTTCGCTTTATCCCACATGTCCTTTGCTGATTTACAACTCATGACTCTTATCGCTTCACTCGTCAACAAGCCCACACATTATGGCATTCTTAGCTTTGGAGTTGTTTTCAATTTTTTTTTCTCGGTAGTATCTGTTGGAGGGGTAGTGGGTGCTATGTATCCACTATCTATAGAATCTCAAATATCGTATCCCAATGCACTCAGATATGTTTGCATTCTGAGTTTCTAGAAGGTGTAATTTGTTCTTTCAAATAAGAGAGCTTTGTTGGATGAAAATCCTTCACCACCTGCCATTGTTTCTTCCAAGATCTCCTTAGCTAATTAAGCTTGTACAAGGAACTTGTGCTCTGATACCAATTTATGTTTACACAATGACACTAAGAGGGGGGGTGAATTAGTGTAGCTATTAAATTTTTATATCTACAACATTTAATATGAAATAAAGAGAACAAAAAAAACTTGAACAAGAGAGCAAACCACAACACTCAATATACCGAGGTTCACCAATTTGGCTACTCCTCAAAAATGACTGCTTGGACTCCAATCCAAATCCAGTCTTTGCAAAATCAATTTTACAAACACTTTACCAGCACCAACTGGAAGGAGCACCAACCCCTGTAATTTTTTGCTGCAACAGATGGAGCACCAACTCCTAGTACCAAGCACCAACTTGGACTGCAATTCTGATAAATTTAGAATGACATAAAAATGTCTTCACTTTATGCACGACCCTGACTGGTCTGCAATTAACTCAACTCTACACACTCTCACGGCTCTGCTTATTTTTCTCTTGATTCTTTTCTAACTCTCCTTTTACAAGCAATTTCTCTCTAACAGCAGCAACATCTTCTCTATACGATTATTCTTTTATAACCTTTCAATCCTGCATGCAATCGAATCACATACTCTGACTGTTCGAATCCATACAATACGGTTGTTCGGTTCCATGCATTTCGACTGTTCGAAACCCTGCAATTCATCTTTTGGAAACCATGCAATACGGAAATTTTGTTTCATGCACTACGACTGTTCAATTTCTTTGAATACGACTTTTCGAATGCTTTTTCGAAACTCCATATGTGATTCTTCGAAAGCTTTTCGATTCTTCATGTTGGCTTTTCTGTATTCTTCAAATACGTCTGTTAGAATGCCTGCAAATACGACCTTTTGAATGCTTTTATTATCCTTCATATTCGGATTTTCGAATGCGTTTCAATTTTGCATGTTTGGCTATTGCATTGCATGTCCAACACCTGTCAACGTTTAACTGTCTGTCTGACTTCAGTTACTTTTTATGTAACTGGCTGCATGATTTTCCTGTCGACTTTTTTTGACACGTGTCACCTTGCATGTTCCTACGGGTTTTACCTCGCAGACTGTTACCTGTCGCGATATCGCGACACTTTTGACTTATGCTGATGTCACCTCGAAGGTTGTCGTGAAATCGTGACCATTTTGGCCTTGAAAGCTTTTCCCTCGCTCATGTCGCGATATCGCGACACTTAGAACTTTTGCTGATGTCATCCTTAAGCATGTCGCTAAATCGCGACCGTTTTGGCTCTTGCAAGCTTTCCCTACATCTTGTCATGATATCGTGACACTTTGAACTTTTGCTGACGTCATCATCAATGCTATCGCGAAATCGCGACGCTTCCGACTTCCAACTTTCCTTTCATCCTGTCGAGAAATCGTGACACTTTTCAACTTTGTTGATGTCATCATCAATGCTCGTCGTGAAATCACGACACTTTCGGCTTCGTACACTCTTCTTTGCCGAGAGTGGCTAAAAAGGAACATGTCGTGAAATCATGACACTTTGCTCTTCCGTACAACTCTCCTTGCCAACTCTAGCGAAAATGGAACATGTCACAAAATCGTGACACTTTGCTCTTTCGTACAACTTTGCTTGCAAACTCTAGCGAAAATGGAACATGTCGCGAAATCGCGACACTTTACTCTTTCGTACAACTTTGCTTGCAAACTCCAACGAAAATGGAACATGTCGCGAAATCGTGACATTTTACTCTTCCGTACAACTTTGCTTACAAACTCCAGCGAAAATGGAACATGTCACGAAATCACGACGCTTTGTGCTTTTGACTTGTTACATCTTTAATTTTTGCAACTTTGAATGGTAGCGAAATCGCTACACCTTAGTTTCCCTTTGTTTCAACATGTAGAGAAATCACTACACCTTAGTTTCTCTTAGTTTCAACACGTAGCGAAATCGCTACACCTTAGTTCCATGTATTTTCATCATGCAGTGATATCGCTACACCTTTGTTTCCATTCATTTCAACATGTAGCGATATCGCTACGCCTTTGTTTCCTTCTCTGCCAACATGTCTCGAAATCGCGACAGTTTTGCTCACATCTTCTCTCTCCTTGGCCATGTCGCGAAATCGCGACAATTTGGCGTGCATTTTCTCTCTCCTACTTTTTGTCGCAAAATCGCGACACATTTTCTCTCTCCTCAATGAAAACTCGACATGTCGCAAAATCGTGACATTTTCGGTTGCGCCTTCTCTCTCCTCGACCATGTCGCGAAATCGTGACAATTTGGCGTGCATTTTCTCTCTCCTGCTTTTTGTCGTGAAATCGCGACACATTTTCTCTCTCCTCAATGAAAACTCGACATGTCACGAAATCACAACATTTCCGGCTGCGCCTTCTCTCTCCTCGACCATGTCGCGAAATTGCGACAGAAAACATGTCGCAATATCGCGACAGTTTTCTTCCTTGTCTCTTTTTGCCAGTTTCTGAATCTGGGTCACCTCTGTTTTCCTTGAAAATTTTTGCACTTGATCTGACTGACCTCTGAACTGCATCAACTGCATCAATCTGACTGTGTTGACAACAATAACAATACTTTTGCAATTCTTTTGCTGCACCTTGCTCAACATGCTCCATGGAAAATTTCTTGATCATGTCTCGAGCATACTTGTGTTGACATATGAAGATCCCTTTATTTGATTGAAGCACTTCCATCCCTAGGAAGTATCACATTAAACCAAAATATTTCATCTCGAACCATTTCATCATGGAGTTCTTGAACTCCATATTAATTTTATTGTTACTACCCATAAATATTAGATCATACACATACAAACAAACTATGAGAATGTCTACTCCATGCTTTAGGTAGTATAGAGTTGGTTCACATTTTCTTCTCGTGAATCCATACTCATTGAAATAGCCATTAATGCATGAGTACCAAGCTCTTGGTTCTTTCTTGAGGCCATAAAGTGCTTTCTTTAATTATTAAACAAGGTTCTCCTTTCCCTGTTCTTGAAAACCTTGAGGTTTTTGAACATAAACCTCTTCTGTCAAGTATCCATTCAGAAAAGCACTTTTCACATCCATGTGAATATTCCATCCTTTATGGGCTGCTAAGGAAAGAATTGATATTATTGTTTCTTATTGTGCAACAGGAGAAAAGGTTTCCTCATAGTCAATGCCAAATTTCTGAGTAAAACCTTTTGCTACTAGTATCACCTTATGAATCTCAATGCTTCCATCAACATTGTACTTGGTCTTGTAGACCCATTTACATCCAACATATTTTTTTCCTTTGGGTAGCTTTACTAGCTCCCATGTATCATTATTTTTTATAGAGGTTATTTCCTCTTTCATGGCTTCTTGCCATACATTTTGAGTACAAACCTTCTCATAGCTAGCTGGTTCTAGTTGTGTACTAGCCAATAAATCATAATTGACTACATCCTCCCTAGGATCATGGGAGTCATCATCCCCATGCAAATTTTCAAGTTGCTGCAAAACTGTATTCATTTCACTAGCTTGGCTTCTAGTGAATCTTCTCTAGAAATTTCTGATCCAACATTTGGAAAGATGGATGATGTTGTAATGTTCTTTTGCCTCTTGATGGAGAGTCTCTATCAATATCCATCGGTGAAGAACTTACTGATATCTGTGGAGAAGGACTTGGAGTGGCGATTGAAGTACTTGATGTAGTACTCCTGCTTGGGCTTGGAGGGGGTGGTGTGACTTTGCTTTTCTTTGGAGACACCTGATGTACTTGTGAAGTGTTATACTTACAATGGCACTGAGAGGGGGGGTGAATCAGTGTAGCTCTTTAATCATGAATTAACAGTTCTTAAAACTGTAGCAGTTAATACTTATAAACAAATACAACAAGTACAGCAAGAGAGCATCACACAACACAAGATTTAATGAGGTTCACCAATGTGGATACTCCTCAAAAATGACTACTTGGACTATCATCCAAATCTAGCCTTTGCAAAGCAACAACTTTTACAAACAGTTTACCATCACCCACTAGAAAGAGCACCAACCCCTGATTTATTTGTACCAAAAAAAAGGAGCACCAACCCCTAATTTGCCAACACCAACTGGAAGGAGCACCAACCCCTTATGCCAAGCACCAACTTGGACTTCAATTCTAAAACTAGAAGAATGATAGTAAGATACCTTTGCTTTTACAAGACCCTGACAGGTCTGCTTCACTTTTTTGTCCTCTGTGCACTCTGCTCTTTCTATGCTATCACTTCGCACAATCTGTTGCTTAACTATTGAAATATTGTCTTCTCCTCATTGTGCACTCTACTTCCTTTTTGATCTTCACACTTAGAATGATTCGAAAACTTGCACATTGCACACTATGACTGAACTTCGCACTCTGCGCACTCTACTTCCTTTATGATCTTCGCACTTAGAATGATTCGACGACTTGCACATTGTACTCTATGACCGAACTTCGCACTCTATGCACTCTCTCCAAATTTTGCACTCTTTGACATAAACAACTCTTCAAACAGCCTTCCTTTTATAACAAAATTTTCAATATCAAAAACTCTAATCTTAGTCGGTCGTAACCCTAATCATAGTCGGCTGCAAACCCTAAACTTTGTTGACTGCAAACCCTAATCTTTGTCAACTGACATCGGTCTTCGTCGGCTTCAACTACCCCTGTTACTCTTCTGTTGTTGTTGTTACAAAAACACATGTCGTGATATCATGACACTTTCACCTCCGTACGCTTTCTCTTAGCTTTGGCCCATGAGAACATAACATGTCGCGATATTGTGACACTTTTGCCTTCTTACTTTCTCTCTCCTCTTTTAGTCACAAAAATGCGACATGTTGCGATATCATGACACTTTTTCTCCTTAGCGCTTTATCTTGCCTTTGGGTCACAAAAACGCAACATGTCGCGATATTGCGACACTTTTTCTCCTTAGCGCTTTTACTTGCCTTTGGGTCACGAAAATGCGACATGTCGCGATATAGCGACACTTTTTCTTGCTTTCGAGTCACGAAAACCTGACATGTCGTGATATCGTGACACTTTTTCTCCTTAGCGCTTTTTCTTGCTTCGACACTTTTCTCTTGGACTCTCTCTCCTGCAACATGTCACAAAATCATGACACTTTTTCTTTCGGACTCTCTCTCCTACAACATGTCATGAAATCGTGACACTTTTTCGTCCGTACAACCTTCCTTGCAATATGTCACGAAATCGCGACACTTTTTCATCCGTACAACATTCCTTGCAATATGTCGCAAAATCGTGACACTTTTTCGTCCATGCAACCTTCCTTGAAATATGTTGCAAAATCGCGACACTTTTTCGTCCGTACAACCTTCCTTGCAATATGTCACGAAATCGCGACACTTTTTCGTCCGTACAACCTTCCTTGCAATGTCACAAAATCGTGACACTTTTTCATCCGTACAATCTCTCTTGCAATATGTCACGAAATCGTACAATCTCTTTTTCATGTTCTAGTATTTCACACTCTAGTTCTTTTGCCTTTAATTGTTTAGCCATACCTTCTTCAATTTTCTTTGCCTATTCAACTTTAAATTTTTGGTCAATGAGTTCTTATGATAACTTTACCTTCATATTCTCATCATCTTATACTTGAGCCTTCAATATTGAGTTCTTATTTCTAACCCTTTTCAATTCTTCAAGACCAACATTAAGTTCCTCTTCTATGTCAAATGTGGCTTCCTCTTCATTTTCTGAATCTTTCTCTTCTTCTTGGTCTTCAACAATAGGAGCTTATTTATCTTCTATGGTGAAAAATAGGATTTCTTATCTTTCACTAGTTGGGAGACTTTCATCACTACTACTAGAGGAACAACTTGTTTCTTCAGCATAAAAACTCTTCTTGTATCTTTGAAAGATCTTTTTCTCATGCTATTTTTACCCATACCTGTTTTTCTTTTTATGATAAATTTTTTCTTTCTTTCTTTTTCTCATATTTCTTTTCTTCTTCACTGCTACTACTTCCTATGGATAATTATATGCATAGTGACCAAGATTACCATAATTTAAAAAATTCACAAAATGCATACCTTTATGCTTTTTAAACCCTTCTTCTTACTTGGTACGAAGTTAGCTTCTTCTCTGCTACTTGATTCTTCACTTGATTCTGGTTCTTTATTCTTTGTCTGATTTGAAGCTTTGAATGTTGCCTCTCATTTGGATGTTTGATATTTTTCTATCGTCATATCATAGGATGTGAGAATCCCATGTAGGTCATCCATGCCCAAAGGTTTTAGATCCTTTATTTCTTCAATTGCTAAAACCTTTGCATCAAACCTCATGGGAAGTGACCTCAATATTGTTTGAACAATTTTAGCATCTTCAATACTTTATCCAAGTCCATGAATGGTGTTGAAAACCTCATTAACACGAAGTAGATACCTAGAAATATCTTCCTAATCCTTCATATTCAAGTTTTCAAATTTCCTCTTGTGGGTTTGAATTTTTTTCTATTTTAACCTTGTTGTCTCCTTCATATGTTCTTTGTAACTTTTCCCATATTTATTTTGTTGAAGTGCATTGCATGACTTTCACAAAATTTGATTCACATAACCTGCTTAATATTGAATTCATTGCCCTAGCATTATTTTCATATGGCTTCTTACCATTTTCATCCGTGGGAGGAGTAGTAGATGGTGTGAACCCATTCTCAACATATTACCATATATCATATCCATGTGCCATAAAATAAGTTCACATCCTTATGCTCCAGAAAGCATAGTTAGTCCCATCAAATAATGGTGCCCTATTTTATGAAACCCTTCTTGATGTGCCATGTGTGTTCATGTAAGATCTCCCTTCAATTTGGTAGGCTTTCATGAAGGAACCCGCTCTGATACCAATTGAATAACATAAGCTTATACTTAGAGGAGGGGTGAATAGTATAAGATAAAACTTTTACTTTTCTTTCCAAAGCAATAAATTCAAATATTATCAATTGCAATAATGAAACAATGCACAAATCACAACACACATAAGAGACACATATTTAACATGGTTCACCCAACATGGGCTACATCCATGAAGAAATATTGATTATAAATTTCTCAATAAATTTTGTGGGTACCAACCCATAGGAGACACCAATCTCCTATTACAATTTTCATGGACACCAATCGACTAGAGACACCAATACCCTTGATCAAGTTCATGGAAATAAATCCATAGGAGAAACCAATCCTCTTGCTTAATTTCATGGACACCAATATATAGGAGAAACCAATACCCTCTCAAGTTTGTGGATACCAATCCATAGGAGACATAAATCCCCTCTACTATTTTGCAGATACCAATCCACAGGAGACACCAATCCCCTCTACTGGTTTGTAGACAACAATTCATAAGAGACACCAATCCCATCTTCTGGTTCATGGACACCAATCCACATGAGAAACCAATCCCCTCTCAAGTCTATCCTCAAATATTGCTCACAAACTTCCTCATAAACACTACTCAAATATTCTCCAAGAGTTGCTCATAAAACTTGCTCAAATATGCTCCAAAATCTACTCATAAAATCTGCTCAAATATACTCCAAAACCTACTCAAGGGCTATGTTGATATTTTCTCACAAAAAATACTCTAATATTCTCCAAAACCTTTCACAAATATGCTCACAAATACTTCTCACTGCTCCCAAATCCAGTCATAAACAAAGCATAAATTTGCTCACAAATCCGGTCTATAATCTTATTTTTGCTTTTTTAATTAACAACAATACACACACATTCTACCCAAAAACCTTTAAGAACATATGTAGAATGATATACACTAATGTAGTAAGCTTCAAATGACCAATATGTTCTTCACATCTATTAAATTTGTTGCTTTCACATATCTCACATTTATTACATTTTAAAGGTATCTCAAGTTTAACATTGGATAACTTACTTGTGTGTTGACTTGGAGATAATAGTACCTTGCTCTTCTTTGTGGGCACGTGAGAATTAGGAGCAATAGGAAAATATAGAAATATTATATTCAACCTTGGAAACATAAGAATTACAAAGTTTAAATAGTGGTTCATTAAACAACCTTAGGGAATATAGAAGAAGTTAGGAAAAGAAGAATAATAAGGAGGAAAGGAGAAAGGAAATTTGGTGTTGTCTACCTTGCCACCCATGCTATCTAATCTACCTAGTCAACTGTCATCCAAGTCAAACTACCTTCCCAGTCAGCTACCATCCAAGGAGGTAAAAGGGTAAGATCCAAAGCTTACCATTGCAAACAATTTTTTTACTCCTTTTAACTAGCTTAATTTCCAACATTTTCCCCCTTAAAGTTGAGAGGACTGACTATACAGCCTCTCAGCTTTATATATTGAGCTTTAGCTATACCTTTGGTGAAGATGTTTGCAATATTATCCAAAGTGCTACAATGTTGAAGCTCAACTATCTATTGTTCCACCATATCTCGAATGAAGTGATACTTCATATCGAAATGCTTTGATCTGCTATGGTGGACTGGATTGTATTCCAAATGAATGGCACTTATATTATCATAATACATTCGAGTTGGACCATTTTGACTTTCTCCAATCTCTTGAAGAAATTTTCTCAACCATAGGGCTTGAGTACTAGCATGTGTGATGGCTATATACTCAGCCTCAGTCGATGATAATGCTACAACAGTTTGTTTCTTGGAACTCCATATAATTAGTCCTGATCCTAGACTAAAACAATTTCCTGATGTAGATTTTTTATCATATATATTGCTGCCCCAATCACTATCACTAAAGCCAACTAATTTCATAGAATTAAATTTTTGGTAATGGATTCCAAAATCCATTGTACCTTTTACATATCTTAATATTATTTTAGTTGCTTGTAGATGCAGCTCAGATGGACAAGCCATAAACCTTGAAACTAGAGAAGCAACATATTGAATATCGGGCCTTGTGTTGATGAGAAACATCAGACTCCCAACCATGCTTCTGTAAGTGGTCATGTCAACCTTTGATTCTCCATCATCCTTGCTCAATTGGATCTCATGTCTAGTTGGAGTTGCAACTTATTTGCATTGCTCTGATGTTTACACAATGACACTGCGAGGGGGGGGTGAATCAGTGTAGCTATTAAATTTTTATATCTACAGCATTTAATATGAAATAAAGAGAACAAAAAAAAATTGAACAAGAGAGCAAACCACAACACTCAATATACCGAGGTTCACCAATTTGGCTACTCCTCAAAAATGACTGCTTGGACTCCAATCCAAATCCAGTCTTTGCAAAATCACTTTTACAAACACTTTACCAGCACCAACTGGAAGGAGCACCAACCCCTGTAATTTTTTGCTGCAACATATGGAGCACCAACTCCTAGTACCAAGCACCAACTTGGACTGCAATTTCGATAAATTTAGAATGACATAAAAATGTCTTCACTTTATGCACGACCCTGACTGGTCTGCAATTAACTCAACTCTACACACTCTCACGGCTCTGCTTATTTTTCTCTTGATTCTTTTCTAACTCTCCTTTTACAGCAATTTCTCTCTAACAGCAGCAACATCTTCTCTATACGATTATTCTTTTATAACCTTTCAATCCTGGCATGCAGTCGAATCACATACTCGACTGTTCGAATCCATGCAATACGGTTGTTCGGTTCCATGCATTTCGACTGTTCGAAACCCTGCAATTCATCTTTTGGAAACCATGCAATACGGAAATTTTGTTTCATGCACTACGACTGTTCAATTTCTTCGAATACGACTTTTCGAATGCTTTTTCGAAACTCCATATGTGATTCTTCGAAAGCTTTTCGATTCTTCATGTCGGCTTTTCTGTATGCTTCAAATACGTCTGTTAGAATGCCTCGCAAATACGACCTTTCGAATGCTTTTATTATCCTTCATATTCGGCTTTTCGAATGCGTTTCAATTTTGCATGTTTGGCTGTTGCATTGCATGTCCAACACCTGTCAACATTTAACTGTCTGTCTGACTTCAGTTACTTTTTACATAACTGGCTGCATGATTTTCCTGTCGGCTTTTTTTGACACGTGTCACCTTGCATGTTCCTGTGGGTTTTACCTGCCAGACTGTTACCTATCACGATATCGCGACACTTTTGACTTATGCTGACGTCACCCTAAAGGTTGTCATGAAATCGTGACCATTTTGGCCTTGAAAGCTTTTCCCCCGCTCATGTCACGATATCGCGACACTTAGAACTTTTGCTGATGTCATCCTTAAGCATGTCACGAAATCGCGACCGTTTTGGCTCTTGCAAGCTTTCCCTGCATCTTGTCACGATATCGCGACACTTTGAACTTTTGCTGACGTCATCCTCAATGCTGTCGTGAAATCGCGATGCTTTCGACTTCCAACAGCTTTCCTTTCATCCTATCACGAAATCGCGACACTTTTCAACTTTGCTGACGTCATCATCAATGCTGTCACAAAATCGTGACACTTTCGGCTTCCGTACACTCTTCTTTGCTAGCAAGCAATGAAAAGGAACATGTCACGAAATCACAACACTTTGCTCTTCCGTACAACTCTCCTTGCCAACTCCAGCGAAAATGGAACATGTCGCAAAATCGCGACACTTTGCTCTTCCGTACAACTTTGCTTGCAAACTCCAGCGAAAATGGAACATGTCACGAAATCGTGACACTTTGCTCTTCCGTACAACTTTGCTTGCAAACTCCAGCAAAAATGGAACATGTCACGAGATCGCGACATTTTACTCTTCCGTACAACTTTGCTTGCAAACTCCAATGAAAATGGAACATGTCGCGAAATCGCGACGCTTTGTGCTTTTGACTTGTTACATCTTTAATTTTTGCAACTTTGAATGGTAGCGAAATCGCTACACCTTAGTTTCCCTTTGTTTCAACATGTAGCGAAATCGCTACACCTTAGTTTCTCTTAGTTTCAACACGTAGCGAAATCGCTACACCTTAGTTCCATGTATTTTCATCATGCAGCGATATCGCTACACCTTTGTTTCCATTCATTTCAACATGTAGCGATATCGCTATGCCTTTGTTTCCTTCTCTGCCAGCATGTCACGAAATCGTGATAGTTTTGCTCGCATCTTCTCTCTCCTCGGCCATGTCGCGAAATCACGACAATTTGGCATGCATTTTCTCTCTCCTACTTTTTGTCACAAAATCGTGACACATTTTCTCTCTCCTCAATGAAAACTCGACATGTCACGAAATCGTGACATTTTCGGCTGCGCCTTCTCTCTCCTCGACCATGTTGCAAAATCGTGACAATTTGGCGTGCATTTTCTCTCTCCTACTTTTTGTCGCGAAATCGCGACACATTTTCTCTCTCCTCAATGAAAACTCGACATGTCACGAAATCGCGACATTTTCGGCTGCGCCTTCTCTCTCCTCGACCATGTCGCGAAATCACGACAGAAAACATGTCGCGATATCGCGACAGTTTTCTTCCTTGTCTCTTTTTGCCAGTTTCTGAATCTGGGTCACCTCTGTTTTCCTTGAAACTTTCTGCACTTGATCTGACTGACCTCTGAACTGCATCAACTGCATCAATCTGACTGTGTTGACAACAATAACAATACTTTTGCAATTCTTTTGCTGCACCTTGCTCAACAATCTCCCCCTTTGGAATTGTTGGCAACACACTGCAACCTTGCTTAATTTCTTCTCCCCCTTTGCCAATAATACCAAAGGGCTGCTGTAGACTCCCCTTGAGTCTATGCACAACATTCTCAGACTTAAAAATTTTGAATGCTCCCCCTGAGAATGTGTTTCCCATAGCTAGTCAGTGCTTGGGTGGTGTGACTACTCCCAACTTCTTTCGAAGGTATTCAAATACTTCCTTTGGCAAAGGTTTTGTGAATATATCAGCTACTTGCTCTGTAGTTGGAACAAAATCCAATTTAACCTCTCCTTCCGCAACTTTATCCTTCAAGAAATGATATCGGATTGCAATATGTTTGGTTCTTGAATACATTACTGGATTCTTGGATATGTTGATAGCACTAGTGTTATCACATTTAATTGAAATTGGTTCATTGAAATGAATACCAAGATATTTCAACGTTTGTCTCATCCATAATATCTTAGTACAACATGTTGTTGCTGCAATGTATTTTGCCTCTGCAGTGGATAGAGATATCGATTCTTGTTTCTTTATGTGCCATGCTACCGACCTGTCACCAAGATAAAATGCTTCTCCACTTGTGCTATTTCGTCATCAATACATCCCCGCCCAATCTGCATCGAATATGCAATCAAAGTAAAATCTTTACCTTTTGGGTACCACAACCCATAATCCATAGTGCCCTTGAGATATCTGAAAATCCTCTTTACAGTTGTTACATGAGTTTCTTTGGGATTGGCCTGAAATCTTGCAACCATACATACTGCTTGTAATATATCTGGTCTAGTGGCTGTTAAATACAACAGGCTTCCAATCATAGACCTGTACATTGTTTGATCTACATCTGGGGATTTATCATCCTTGCTCAACTTGCGCCTGTTGTCATGGGAGTGTTGACCGGTTTATCGTCTTCTATTGTGAACTTTTTTAGCATTTCTTTTACATATTTAACTTGAGAAATAAAAATGTCTTTTTCATTTTGATTGACCTACAGTCCTAAGAAATAAGAAAGTTCACCAATCATTGACATCTCAAATTATTTTTTCATTTTAATTGATATGTCTTTGCAGTATTCATCCATGCCGCTGCCAAATATTATGTCATCTACATAAACAACAAGAACAATAAGATGACCCTTCTCTGTTTTGACATATAAGTTGCTATCCACCAAACCTTTCTTAAACCCTTATTTAATTAGATAATTATCCAGACCTTGCATACCATGCTCGGGTGCCTGTTTTAATCCATATAAAGCTTTCTTTAACCTGCAAACAAAATCTGGATTTTCACCAAGTTGGAAGCCATCGGGTTGTTCAATATAAACCTCTTCTTCCAGTTTTCCATTCAAAAATGCTGATTTTATATCCATTTGATATACTTTGAATTTTTTATGAAATGCTAATGCCAGAAACATTCTGATTGCCTCTAGTCTGGCTACCGGTGCAAAAGTTTCTTCAAAATCAATGCCTTCAACCTGAGCATAGCCTTTACATACCAATCTTGCCTTATTTACGACAACCTGCCCATCTTCATTCAATTTATTTCTAAAAACCCATTTAGTACCAATTATGTTTTTATTTGTTGGTCTAGGTACTAATTCCTAAGTATTGTTTTTCTCTATCTGATCTAGTTCTTCATTGATTGCCTTCATCCAACTTTCATCAGTGCTTGCTTCAGCAACATTTTTAGGTTCAATACTAGATAACAGAGAATATTTCCTCACTGTTGTTCTTCTTGTTTGAATACCATCTGTGGGATCCCCAATAATCTGTTCACTTGGATGATTTTTCTGCCAGTTGCCTGTTTTAAATTTCCTGTTTTCTTCTTCTTCAGATTCAGTTTTTACACTATCTGGATCAATTTTTTGATTCTTCTCTGTTTCTTTTTTATCATCACCTTCAATGACTTCTTCATAAATAGGGTAGTTTTCTTGATAAGTAGTTTCTTGTTCTCTACCTTCATCAACTTTTACATCAGCGCTTTCAACAATTTTCTTCAACTTCTTGTTGTAACATGTGTATGCCTTGCTTTTTGTTGAGTAACCGAGAAAGATACCTTCATCAGCTCTATCTTCAAATTTACCAAGGTTATCTTCAGTCTGTTTTATGTAGCACTTGCTGCCAAATACTTTGAAATGTCTTGTTGTTGCCTTTCTGCCAAACCACAACTCATAAGCTATTTTGCTTTCATGTGGTCTCAGCATGCACCTGTTTTGAATGTAAACTGCAGTATGAACTGCCTCTTTCCAAAATCTGTCAGCTATTTTGTTTTCTGCCAGCATTGTCCTTGCCATTTCCTGCACTATTCTATTCTTCCTTTCTACAACACCATTCTGCTGAGGTGTCCTAGCTGCTGAAAATTGTCTTCTTATCCCATGTTTTTGACAGTATTCTACAAATTCTTCGGAGATAAACTCTCCTCCCCTGTCTGATCTTAGGCATTTAATTATTTTTCCTGATTGATTTTCAATAAGATTTTTGAATGTTTTAAACATTTCAAAGGCTTCTGACTTGAGTTTCAGAAAGAGTACCCATGTCATTCTTGAGTAGTCATCTATACACAGCATAAAATATTTGTGTCCATTTATGCTTTCAGTTCTCATGGGTCCACATAGATCGGTGTGAATTAGTTCTAATGGCTTGCTAGTGAAGTATTCTTTTGCTTTGAAAGTGGCTCTGGTTTGTTTTCCCTTTTGGCATGACTCACAGATGCTATTTACAGGTTTGCCAATGTTTGGTATGTCTCTAACTGCTCTTTTTGAACTGATTTTTGCCAGATTGTCAAAACTAATATGTCCAAGCCTCTTGTGCCATAGCCAGTTTTCATCTTTCTGTCCCATAAAGCATGTTCCTTCTGCAATTTCTGAAAGTGTATACAGATTTCCTGAAGTTCTCAGTCCAGTGGCTATTAACTTTCTATTTTTTGTCTTACTTCACAGCCCTCCTTCTTGAAGATTACATCATGACCTCTGTCACATATTTGACTTACACTTAGCAAGTTATGCTTCAGGCCAATTACAAACAAGACTTCTTTTGATTTTATATTGCCATCACCGATTTTGACTGATCCCTTTCCAACAATATTTGCTCCATCATTATTTCCAAATTTCACAGAACCACCTTCATAATTCAGTAAATTCTCAAACTTTTGCTTGTCACCTGTCATGTTACTGGAACAACCACTGTCAAGTATCCAAGGTGTTGATTTGTTCTGAGCTTTAAAAGCAGTCTGGACAATCAAAGATTCTTTTTCTTTCCATTCTAGTTTGATAGCAGATTTTGCTACTTGTTTTGCCTTTGTTCTTTCATTAGCATGTGCCTGTTTTTCAGGAAATTTCTGGTTTTGTTTCAACCCACTTAGCTGAGATTTTCTCGCCCTGATAATTATTTGATGAAAAAGTGCTTCTGCAGTTTCTAGCAATATGTCCAAAATTATGACAATTATAACATTCAACTGCATAATTCATTAAAGGAGAAAAAACATTTCTGTTGGTAAAATTCCTTTGAGATACATTATGCCTACAATCTGAAATTTTATGGCCATAAGCATTGCATTTAAAAAAATAACCAAAAAATGCATAATTAAACTTGGGTGCCGGTCTTTGCCGATTTGAAGTAGGAGCCATGACTCTTCTCCTCCTCGGATGTGTGACTTTTGTGAATCCATCTTTGTCGGTATTCTTCTTGAATCTGGCATTATTGTTTTCTTTTGCATTATTTTGTTTTTTTGGTTCAACCCTGATCTTTTCTTCTTTCTTTGTGGGTTCTATATTCAAGTTCTTTGAATCCTTTGAAGATTCTCCTTCATCAAAGCCTAAACCAAATTTGATGCCAGAAGGCCTTTGGTTATTTAACATTTTATCCGGCTTTGCAGTACTTTCTTCAAACTTATGAAAACAGTTCAATTTTCTATTCATCTCTTCTAACTGCATCCTTATCTTAACAATGTCTTCCTCTAGCTTGCTGCATTCAACTGTCTTTACAGTTAATTGTTCATCAAGAACTTCAGACATTTTCTTGAATTCCTCTGTCTGTATTTTAAAATTGTTTATTATGTCTGTGGCATTCTCTAATGTCTTTGAAAAAATTTTATTCTTCTTCCTTTCTGCACTCAACTCTTCAAGTGCAGCAACCAATTCTCCTTCCAAATACACTTCAGCTTCATCCTTGGAATTTTCATCACCTTCCTGATTTTCCTATGTTCTTTCTTCTTCAAGTGCCATGAACAGAGCTTCACCTCCTTCTTCTTCAAACTCCTCATCTATGCTTTCTTCAGAACTGCTGACATTATTGGTTATGAAGCTTTTCTTCTTGAAATTGTTCTTTCTAAAATTTTGTTTCTTCTTCCAGTCACCTTTTTCTTGGTGTGAACCTTCACCATTTTTGGTTCTCTCCTGCATTGGACATTTGGCTGCAAAATGACCGACTCCTCCACAATTGAAGCATTTAAAAGGTAGCTTCCCTCTATATTTTCCTTTTCCTTTTGTGAGTTTTTGAACAAAATTGGCTTCTGTTTCATCCAGTGTTCCTTCATCCTCAGATTCATGTTCAGCTTTTACATTCTTGTGTGCTTTAAAGGTTGCTTCTCTGTCTGTAGACTTGGTTTGTCCTATTCTCATTTCATATGCTGTCAGGGAACCATGCAACTCATCCATGCTGAAGTTGTTTAGATATTTTGCCTCTTCTATTGCAGAGACTTTGGAGTTAAATCTTTTGTTAGGTGTTCTGAGAACCTTTTTCACAACAACTGCATCATCAATTTCTTCACCAAGTCCTCTGATTGCATTAATAATTCTGTTGACTCTCAGCATATAAATTTCTATGTTTTCATCTTCCTTCATTTGCAGTGCTTCGAACCGTGCTCGATGAGTTTGCGGCTTTGCTTCCTTAATCTTACTTGTCTCCTTCATGGATGCTCTTCAGTTTATCCCACATGTCCTTTGCTGATTTACAACTCATGACTCTTATCAGTTCACTGTCAACAAGCCCACACATTATGGCATTCTTAGCTTTGGAGTTGTTTTCAATTTTTTTTTTCTCAGTAGTATCTGTTGGAGGGGTAGTGGGTGCTATGTATCCACTATCTATAGAATCTCAAATATCGTATCCCAATGCACTCAGATATGTTTGCATTCTGAGTTTCTAGAAGGTGTAATTTGTTCTTTCAAATAAGAGAGCTTTGTTGGATGAAAATCCTTCACCACCTGCCATTGTTTCTTCCAAGATCTCCTTAGCTAATTAAGCTTGTACAAGGAACTTGTGCTCTGATACCAATTTATGTTTACACAATGACACTGAGAGGGGGGGGTGAATTAGTGTAGCTATTAAATTTTTATATCTACAACATTTAATATGAAATAAAGAGAACAAAAAAACTTGAACAAGAGAGCAAACCACAACACTCAATATACCGAGGTTCACCAATTTGGCTACTCCTCAAAAATGACTGCTTGGACTCCAATCCAAATCCAGTCTTTGCAAAATCAATTTTACAAACACTTTACCAGCACCAACTGGAAGGAGCACCAACCCCTGTAATTTTTTGCTGCAACAGATGGAGCACCAACTCCTAGTACCAAGCACCAACTTGGACTGCAATTCTGATAAATTTAGAATGACATAAAAATGTCTTCACTTTATGCATGACCCTGACTGGTCTGTAATTAACTCAACTCTGCACACTCTCACGGCTCTGCTTATTTTTCTCTTGATTCTTTTCTAACTCTCCTTTTATAGCAATTTCTCTCTAACAACAGCAACATCTTCTCTGTACGATTATTCTTTTATAACCTTTCAATCCTACATGCAATCGAATCACATACTCTGACTGTTCGAATCCATGCAATACGGTTGTTCGGTTCCATGCATTTCGACTATTCAAAACCCTGTAATTCGTCTTTTGGAAACCATGCAATACGGCAATTTTGTTTCATGCACTGTGACTGTTCAATTTCTTTGAATACGACTTTTCGAATGCTTTTTCGAAACTCCATATGTGATTCTTCGAAAGCTTTTCGATTCTTCATGTTGGCTTTTCTGTATTCTTCAAATACGTCTGTTAGAATGCCTGCAAATACGACCTTTTGAATGCTTTTATCATCCTTCATATTCGGCTTTTCGAATGCGTTTCAATTTTGCATGTTTGGCTATTGCATTGCATGTCCAACACCTGTCAATGTTTAACTGTCTGTCTGACTTCAGTTACTTTTTACGTAACTGGCTGCATGATTTTCCTGTCAGCTTTTTTTGACACGTGTCACCTTGCATGTTCCTACGGGTTTTACCTGCCAGACTGTTACCTGTCGCGATATCGCGACACTTTTGACTTATGCTGATGTCACCCTGAAGGTTGTCGTGAAATCGTGACCATTTTGGCCTTGAAAGCTTTTCCCCCGCTCATGTCACGATATCGCGACACTTAGAACTTTTGCTGATGTCATCCTTAAGCATGTCGCTAAATCGCGACCGTTTTGGCTCTTGCAAGCTTTCCCTACATCTTGTCATGATATCGTGACACTTTGAACTTTTGCTGACGTCATCATCAATGCTATCGCGAAATCGCGACGCTTCCGACTTCCAACTTTCCTTTCATCCTGTCGAGAAATCGTGACACTTTTCAACTTTGCTGACGTCATCATCAATGCTGTCGTGAAATCACGACACTTTCGGCTTCCGTACACTCTTCTTTGCCAGTAGCAGCGAAAAAGGAACATGTCGTGAAATCATGACACTTTGCTCTTCCGTACAACTCTCCTTGCCAACTCTAGCGAAAATGGAACATGTCACGAAATCGTGACACTTTGCTCTTTCGTACAACTTTGCTTGCAAACTCTAGCGAAAATGGAACATGTCGCGAAATCGTGACACTTTGCTCTTTCGTACAACTTTGCTTGCAAACTCCAGCGAAAATGGAACATGTCGCGAAATCGTGACATTTTACTCTTCCGTACAACTTTGCTTACAAACTCCAGTGAAAATGGAACATGTCACGAAATCACGACGCTTTGTGCTTTTGACTTGTTACATCTTTAATTTTTGCAACTTTGAATGGTAGCGAAATCGCTACACCTTAGTTTCCCTTTGTTTCAACATGTAGAGAAATCACTACACCTTAGTTTCTCTTAGTTTCAACACGTAGCGAAATCGCTACACCTTAGTTCCATGTATTTTCATCATGCAGTGATATCGCTACACCTTTGTTTCCATTCATTTCAACATGTAGCGATATCGCTACGCCTTTGTTTCCTTCTCTGCCAACATGTCTCGAAATCGTGACAGTTTTGCTCACATCTTCTCTCTCCTTGGCCATGTCGCGAAATCGCGACAATTTGGCGTGCATTTTCTCTCTCCTACTTTTTGTCGCAAAATCGCGACACATTTTCTCTCTCCTCAATGAAAACTCGACATGTCGCAAAATCGTGACATTTTCGGTTGCGCCTTCTCTCTCCTCGACCATGTCGCGAAATCGTGACAATTTGGCGTGCATTTTCTCTCTCCTGCTTTTTGTCGTGAAATCGCGACACATTTTCTCTCTCCTCAATGAAAACTCGACATGTCACGAAATCACAACATTTTCGGCTGCGCCTTCTCTCTCCTCGACCATGTCGCGAAATTACGACAGAAAACATGTCGCAATATCGCGACAGTTTTCTTCCTTGTCTCTTTTTGCCAGTTTCTGAATCTGGGTCACCTCTGTTTTCCTTGAAAATTTTTGCACTTGATCTGATCGACCTCCGAATCGCATCAATCGCATCAATCGATCGTGTTGACAACAATAACAATACTTTTGCAATTCTTTTGCTGCACCTTGCTCAACATGCTCCATGGAAAATTTCTTGATCATGTCTCGAGCATACTTGTGTTGACATATGAAGATCCCTTTATTTGATTGAAGCACTTCCATCCCTAGGAAGTATCACATTAAACCAAAATATTTCATCTCGAACCATTTCATCATGGAGTTCTTGAACTCCATATTAATTTTATTGTTACTACCCATAAATATTAGATCATACACATACAAACAAACTATGAGAATGTCTACTCCATGCTTTAGGTAGTATAGAGTTGGTTCACATTTTCTTCTCGTGAATCCATACTCGTTGAAATAGCCATTAATGCATGAGTACCAAGCTCTTGGTTCTTTCTTGAGGCCATAAAGTGCTTTCTTTAATTATTAAACAAGGTTCTCCTTTCCCTGTTCTTGAAAACCTTGAGGTTTTTGAACATAAACCTCTTCCGTCAAGTATCCATTCGAGAAAAGCACTTTTCACATCCATGTGAATATTCCATCCTTTATGGGCTGCTAAGGAAAGAATTGATATTATTGTTTCTTATTGTGCAACGAGAGCAAAGGTTTCCTCATAGTCAATGCCAAATTTCTGAGTAAAACCTTTTGCTACTAGTATCACCTTATGAATCTCAATGCTTCCATCAACATTGTACTTGGTCTTGTAGACCCATTTACATCCAACATATTTTTTTCCTTTGGGTAGCTTTACTAGCTCCCATGTATCATTATTTTTTATAGAGGTTATTTCCTCTTTCATGGATTCTTGCCATACATTTTGAGTACAAACCTTCTCATAGCTAGCTGTTTCTAGTTGTGTACTAGCCAATAAATCATAATTGACTACATCCTCCCTAGGATCATGGGAGTCATCATCCCCATGCAAATTTTCAAGTTGCTGCAAAACTGTATTCATTTCACTAGCTTGGCTTCTAGTGAATCTTCTCTAGAAATTTCTGATCCAACATTTGGAAAGATGGATGATGTTGTAATGTTCTTTTGCCTCTTGATGGAGAGTCTCTATCAATGTCCATCGGTGAAGAACTTATCGATATCTCGTGGAGAAGGACTTGGAGTGGCGATTGAAGTACTTGATGTAGTACTCCTGCTTGGGCTTGGAGGGGGTGGTGTGACTTTGCTTTTCTTTGGAGACACCTGATGTACTTGTGAAGTGTTAGACTTACAATGGCACTGAGAGGGGGGGTGAATCAGTGTAGCTCTTTAATCATGAATTAACGAGCTCTTAAAACTGTAGCAGTTAAAACTTATAAACAAATACAACAAGTACAACAAGAGAGCATCACACAACACAAGATTTAATGAGGTTCACCAATGTGGCTACTCCTCAAAAATGACTGCTTGGACTACCATCCAAATCCAGCCTTTGCAAAGCAACAACTTTTACAAACAGTTTACCAGCACCCACTGGAAGGAGCACCAACCCCTGATTTATCTGTACCAAAGGAAAGGAGCACCAACCCCTGATTTGCCAGCACCAACTGGAAGGAGCACCAACCCCTTATGCCAAGCACCAACTTGGACTTCAATTCTGAAACTAGAAGAATGATAGTAAGATACCTTTGCTTTTACAAGACCCTGACTAGTCTGCTTCACTTTTTCTCCTCTGTGCACTCTGCTCTTTCTATGCTATCACTTCGCACAATCTGTTGCTTAACTGTTGAAATATTGTCTTCTCCCCATTGTGCACTCTGCTTCCTTTGTGATCTTCACACTTAGAATGATTCGACAACTTGCACACTGCACACTACGACCGAACTTCGCACTCTGCGCACTCTACTTCCTTTGCGATCTTCGCACTTAGAATGATTCGACGACTTGCACACTGTACTCTATGACCGAACTTCGCACTCTATGCACTCTCTCCAAATTTTGCACTCTTCAACCTCAACAACTCTTCAAACAACCTTCCTTTTATAACAAAATTTTCAAGATCAAAAACTCTAATCTTAGTCGGTTGTAACCCTAATCATAGTCGACTGCAAACCCTAAACTTCGTCGACTGCAAACCCTAATCTTCGTCAGCTAACATCGGTCTTCGTCGGCTTCAACTACCCCTATAACTCTTCTGTTGTTGTTGCCACAAAAACACATGTCGTGATATCATGACACTTTCACCTCCGTACGCTTTCTCTTAGCTTTGGCCCACGAGAACATAACATGTCGCGATATCGTGACACTTTTGCCTTCTTACTTTCTCTCTCCTCTTTTAGTCATGAAAATGCGACATGTCACGATATCGTGACACTTTTTCTCCTTAGCGCTTTATCTTGCCTTTGGGTCACAAAAACGCGACATGTCGCGATATCGCGACACTTTTTCTCCTTAGCGCTTTTACTTGCCTTTGGGTCACGAAAATGCGACATGTCGCGATATCGCGACACTTTTTCTCTGCTTTCGGGTCACGAAAACCTGACATGTCGTGATATCGTGACACTTTTTCTCCTTAGCTCTTTATCTTGCCTTTGCGACACTTTTCTCTTGGACTCTCTCTCCTGCAACATGTCATGAAATCATGACACTTTTTCTTTCGGACTCTCTCTCCTACAACATGTCATGAAATCGTGACACTTTTTCGTCCGTACAACCTTCCTTGCAATATGTCACGAAATCGCGACACTTTTTCATCCGTACAACCTTCCTTGCAATATGTCACGAAATCGTGACACTTTTTCGTCCGTACAACCTTCCTTGCAATATGTCGCGAAATCGCGACACTTTTTCGTCCGTACAACCTTCCTTGCAATATGTCACGAAATCGCGACACTTTTTCGTCCGTACAACCTTCCTTGCAATATGTCACGAAATCGTGACACTTTTTCTTCCGTACTATCTCTCTTGCAATATGTCGCGAAATCGCGACACTTTTTCTTTCTTCTTCTCTCTCTTCCAACATGTCACGAAATCGTGACAGTTTTTCTTTCTTCTTCTCTCTCTTCCAACATGTCACGAAATCATGACAGTTTTTCTTTCTTCTTCTCTCTCTTCTAACATGTCGCGAAATCGTGACAGTTTTTCTTTCCTGCTGTATATGTCGCGATATCGCGACACTTTTCTTACTTGTCTTTTCTTTGATCTTTTGCAAGTGGTCTACTTCGGTCTTCTTGGAGAATCACTTTCTTGTCTTTTTCTTTGATCTTTTGCAAGTGGTCTACTTCGGTCTTCTTGGAGAATCACTGTACATACTCTGAGTAACCTTTGAACTCCTGTCTTCTGCATCTAACTAGCTTTTGAACTTCCTGTCCACTGCATCAACAGATCTATCTGACTGTGTTGACAACAATGACAATACTGTCACTGCACCTTGCTCAACAATCTCCCCCTTTGGAATTGTTGGCAACACATGTGCAATTTTCTGTAACTCTTCTCCCCCTTTGTCAATAATACCAAAGGGCTACTACAGACTCCCCCTGAGTCCATGCACAACATTCTCAGGCACAATTTGTTACACTTAGCACAAATTATGAACATGAGCAAAAAAATAATCAAATACTTAAATGCTCCCCCTAAGAATGTGATCCCTGTAGCTAGTCAATTCTTGGGAAGTGTGACCACTCCCAATTTGTTTCGAAGGTACTCAAACACTTCCTTGGGAAATGGTTTTGTGAAGATATCTGCTACTTGTTATGTGGTTGGAACAAAGTCCAATTTAACCTCACCTTCTGCAACTTTCTCCTTCAAAAAGTGATACCTGATGGCAATGTGCTTTGTGCGTGAATGCATAACCAGATTCTTGGAGATGTTAATGGCACTGGTGTTATCACACTTAAGCGATATTGGCTCATTGAAGCTAATACCAAGATCTTTTAAGGTTTGTTTCATCCATAATACCTGTGTACAACATGTTGTCGTTGCAATGTATTCTGCCTCTATTGTCGATAAAGAAACTGACTCTTGTTTCTTACTGTGCCACACAACTAATCTGTCTCCAAGATAGAATGCACCTCCACTGGTGCTCTTTCTATCATCTACACATCCTGCCCAATCGACATCTGAATACGAAATAAGGGTGAAGTCTTTACCTTTTGGATACCATAATCCATATTCCATAGTACCCTTGAGATATCGAAGAATCCTTTTCACCGTTGTTACATGAGTCTCCTTAGGATTAGCTTGAAATCGTGCTACCATGCATACTGCCTATAAAATATCTGGTCTAGTAGATGTCAAGTACAGTAAAATTCCAATCATGGATCTATACATGGTTTGATCAATAGGTGGAGATTTGTCATCCTTGCTCAACTTACGACCTATCGTCATGGGAGTGCTAAGCGGCTTACAGTCCTCCATTGTGAACCTTTTTAGCATCTCTTTTACATATTTAACTTGAGAAATAAATATGCCCTTCTTACTTTGATTAACTTGCAATCCGAGGAAATATGACAGTTCTCCAATCATTGACATTTCAAATTCTTTCTGCATCTTATCTGCTAAGTCCTTGCATGACTCATCTTTGCTGCTGCCAAATATGATATCATCTACATAGACAACAAGAACAATAAGATGCCCATTTTCTATTTTGACATACAGATTACTATCCACCATACCTTTCTTGAACCTTTGTTGAGTGAGATAGTTGTCTAGCCTTGCATACCATGCTCGGGGTGCCTGTTTTAAGCCATATAAAGCTTTCTTCAACCTGCAAACAAGGTTGGGATCATCACCAAGTTGGAAACCATCTGGTTGCTCGATGTAAACTTCTTCTTCAAGTTTCCCATTCAAAAATGCTGATTTCACATCCATTTGATAAACTTTGAAATTCTTGTAGACTGCTAAAGCCAAAAAAATTCTAATTGCCTCTAGTCTCGCTATTGGTGCAAAATTTTCCTCAAAATCAATGCCTTCAACTTGTGCATAACCCTTGCAAACTAATCTTGCTTTATTTCTGACTACTTGTCCGTCTTCATTCAGCTTGTTTCAAAAAATCCATTTAGTTCCGATGATATTTTTATTTGCAGGTCTAGGTACTAGTTCCCAAGTGTCGTTTTTCTCTATCTGATCTAATTCTTCATTTATTGCCTTCATCCAGCTTTCATCTTTGCTTGCATCATCAATATTTTTAGGCTCAATGCTGGATAGTAGAGAGTAGTTACTTACTGCTCTTCTTCTTGTCTGAACTCCAACTTTGGGATCTCCGATGATTTGCTCTCTAGGATGATTTCTCTGCCAGCTACCTGTTTTGAATTTCTTATTTTCTTCCATTTCCGCATCATCATCTGAGTCAATTTTTTGTATCTTTTCAATTTCGTTTTCCTCATCTCCTTCAATAACCTCTTCATAGATTGGGTAGTTTGTTTCATAACTAATTACTCGTTCTTTACCTTCATCAAACTTAACATCAACACTGTCCACAATTTTCTTTAGCCTTTTGTTGTAGCATTTGTAAGCTTTGCTTCTAGGCGAATAACCAACAAAAATACCTTCATCTGCTCTATCTTCAAACTTACCAAGATTATCTTCGGTCCTTTTGATATAGCACTTGCTTGCCAAACACTTTGAGGTATTTTGTTGTTGCCCTTTTACCGAACCACAGTTCATAAGGAGTTTTGCTTTCATGTGTTCTCAGCATGTACCTATTTTGGATATACACCACAGTATGGACTACTTCTTTCCAAAATCTATCTGCTACTCTACTTTTAGCCAACATAGATCGTGCCATTTCCTGCACAGTCCTGTTCTTTCTTTCTACCACTCCATTTTGCTGAGGTGTCCTGGATGCTGAGAACTATCTCCTGATACCGTATTTTTCATAGTATTCTACAAACTCCTCTGAAATGAATTCTCCTCCTCTATATGATCTTAAACATTTGATCCTCTTTCCTATTTCATTCTCAACCTGGTTTTTGAAAATCTTGAACATATCAAAAGCTTCTGATTTATGCTTCAAGAAGAATATCCATGTCATTTGGAATAGTCATCAATGCACAACATAAAGTATTTGTCACCATTTATGCTTTGTGTTCTCATGGGTCCACATAAATCGGTGTGTATTAGTTCCAAAGGTTTGCTTGTGTAGTATTCTTTTGTTTTGAATGTGACTCTAGTTTGTTTCCCCTTTTGGCATGATGCACAAATGTTGTTTGCAGGTTTGTTGATGGTGGGAATATCTCTCACTACCCTTTTTGAGGTGATTTTTACTAGATTATCAAAACTGATATGACCAAGTCTCTTGTGCCACAGCCAATTTTCTTCTTCCTGTCCAATAAAGCAAGCTCCTTTTGAAGTCTCTGAGAGCGTGTACAGGTTACCAGAAGTTCTTGACCCTGTTGCTATCAATTTTCCATTGTTTGTTTTTCTGACTTCACAACCCTACTTCATAAAGACTACTTCATGACCTTTATCACAAATCTGACTTACACTCAATAAATTATGTTTCAACCCATCCACAAATAAGACTTCTTCTGATTTAATCCTTCCATCACTAATTTTGACTGAGCCTTTGCCGACTATCTTGGCTCCATCATTATTTCCAAATTTTACTGATCCTCCTTCATATTTCTGTAACTTTTCAAATTTTTGTTTGTCACCTGTCATATGATTGGAGCATCCACTATCTAGTATCCATGGTACATATTTATTCTATGCTTTGAATGCAGTTTGAATGATTAAGGATTCCTTTTCTTCCTTCAGTCGTTCTTTTCCTTTCCACATTGTTTTGATAGTAGTTTTGGGCTCTTGTTTTGCCTTTCCCTTATCAGTAGTTTGAGCATGTTTTTCGAAAAGCTTACTATTTTGACTCATCCTGTATGGTTGAAATTTTCTTCCCTGAAACTGATTTGATGTAAATGTATTTCTACAGTTTCTTGCAATGTGCCCAAAATTATGACAGTTATAACATTCTACTGTATAATTCATCAGAGGAGAAAAAACATTTCTATTGGTGAAATTCCTTGGTCTTACATTGTATTTGCGAGTCCGAGATTTTATGCCCATAGCCATTGCATTTAAAACAGAAACCAGAGAAAGGATAATTGAACCTGGGTGATGGTCTTTGCCATGTTGTCGTAGGAGCCATAGGTCTTCTTCTTCTTTGATGTGTGATATTGGTGAATCCATCATTGTCAGTTTTCCTTTCGTGCCTGGCATTAATGCTTTCTTTTGCATGAGACGTTTTTCCTTGATCAACCAGTCTCTTAGCTTCATTCTTTGTGGATTCTGTATTTTTGGCCTTTGATCCACTTGATGATTCTCCTTCGATGAAACCCAGACCAAATTTGATGCTTATAGGTCTTTGGCCATTTATGATCTTATCCAGCTTCATAGAACTTTCTTCACGTTTGTGATAACAGTTGATTTTCTTATTCATCTCTTCTAGCTGCATCCTTAAACCAACAATCTCTTCTTCTAACTTGCTGCAAAGATCTATTTTCATAGTTAAATGCACTTCGAGATCTTCGAAGATTTTCTTAGATTCTTCTATCTATACTTTTAAGCTGGTTATGATTCCATTTGTATCCTCAAGCTTTCTTGATAGTTTCTTATTCTTTTTCTTTTCTATCTCCCACTCTTCAAGTGCAGATATCAAATCACCTTCTAAGTCTACTTCAGCCTTGATATGTTCACCACAAACTTTAGAGGTCACTCCTTTTTTTGAATTAACTTCTTCAAATGCCATAAAAAGAGCTTCATCTCTTTCTTCTTCAGACTCTTCACCAGAGCTGTTTTCTGATGAACTAACATTTTTGGAGATGAAACTTTTCTTTTTGAAGTTGCCTTTTCTGAAATTTGTTTTCATCTTCCAGTCACTTCTTTCTTGGTGGGATCCTTCATCATTTTTGTTCTTCTCTTTCAGTGGACATTTAGTCGCAAAATGCCCAATGCCTCCACAGTTGAAACATTTAAATGGAAGCTTCCCTCTGTATTTTCCTTTCCCCTTTTTTAGTTTTCTAACAAAGTTTGCTTCCATTTCATCTGATGTCTCTTCTTCCTCGGACTCGTGTTTTGTGTTTTTATTTTTAAGGGCTTTGAAAGCTGCTTCTCTGTCAGAGGGTTTAGATCTTCCTATCCTCATCTCATATGCAGTTAAAGAACCATACATTTCATCTATATTGAAATAATTTAGATTTTTAGCTTCTTCTATCGCTGAGACTTTGGAATCAAACCTTTGAGGAAGAGATCTTAATACCTTTTTCATGATAGCAGAGTCATCGATATCCTCGTCGAGTCCTCTGATCGCATTGATGATTCCATTAACTCTCAACATGAATGCCTCAATGTTTTCATCGTCATTCATCTTCAATGCTTCGAACTGAGCTCGATGTGTCTGTAACTTGGCTTCTTTGATCTTATCATCTCCTTCATGAACACTTTTCAATTTGTCCCATATTTCTTTTGCCGATTTATAGTTCATGACCTTTACTAGTTCACTGTCTGCTAATCCACACAAGATGGCATTCGTTGCTTTCAAATTATTCTCAAATAGTTTCTTTTCGTCCGCTTCTTTTGGAGGAGTGGTGGGAATTGTGTATCCACTAACTACTAAATCCCAGATGTCGTATCCCAAAGCACAAAGATATGTCTGCATCTTGACTCTCCAGAACGCATAATTAGATCCATCAAACAATGGTGCTTTGTTTGATGAGAAGCCTTCACCACCTGCCATTGTGTTATTTCCAAGATCACCCTAGCTGGTTAAGCTTGTACAGGGACTTAGCTCTAATACCAATTGTTAGACTTACAATGGCACTGAGAGGGGGGGTGAATCAGTGTAGCTCTTTAATCATGAATTAATAGCTCTTAAAACTACAATAGTTAAAACTTATAAACAAATACAACAAGTACAACAAGAGAGCATCACACAACACAAGATTTAATGAGGTTCACCAATGTGGCTACTCCTCAAAAATGACTGCTTGGACTACCATCCAAATCTAGCCTTTACAAAGCAACAACTTTTACAAACAGTTTACCAGCACCCACTGGAAGGAGCACCAACCCCTGATTTATCTGTACCAATAGAAAGGAGCACCAACCCCTGATTTGCCAGCACCAACTGGAAGGAGCACCAACCCCTTATGCCAAGCACCAACTTGGACTTCAATTCTAAAACTAGAAGAATGATAGTAAGATACCTTTGCTTTTACAAGACCCTGATAGGTCTGCTTCACTTTTTTGTCCTCTATGCACTCTGCTCTTTCTATGCTATCACTTCGCATAATCTGTTGCTTAACTATTGAAATATTGTCTTCTCCCCATTGCGCACTCTACTTCCTTTGCGATCTTCACACTTAGAATGATTCGACAACTTGCACACTGCACACTACGACCGAACTTCGCACTCTACTTCCTTTACGATCTTCGCACTTAGAATGATTCGATGACTTGCACACTGTACTCTACGACCGAACTTCGCACTCTGTGCACTCTCTCCGAATTTTGCACTCTTCAACCTACACAACTCTTCAAACAGCCTTCCTTTTATAACAAAATTTTCAAGATCAAAAACTCTAATCTTAGTCGGTTGTAACCCTAATCATAGTCGACTGCAAACCCTAATCTTCGTCGGCTAACATCGGTCTTCGTCGGCTTCAACTGCCCCTGTAACTCTTCTATTGTTGTTGCCGCGAAAACACAACATGTCGCGATATCGCGACACTTTCGCCTCCGTATGCTTTCTCTTAGCTTTGGCCCGCGAGAACATAACATGTCGCGATATCGTGACACTTTTGCCTTCTTACTTTCTCTCTCCTCTTTTAGTCACAAAAATGCGACATGTCACGATATCATGACACTTTTCTCCTTAGCGCTTTATCTTGCCTTTGGGTCATGAAAACGTGACATGTCATGATATCACGACACTTTTTCTCCTTAGCGCTTTTACTTGCCTTTGGGTCATGAAAATGCGACATGTCGCGATATCGTGACACTTTTCTCCTTAGCGCTTTTTCTTGCTTTCGGGTCACGAAAACCCGACATGTCGCGATATCGTGACACTTTTTCTCCTTAGCACTTTTTCTTGCTTTCGGGTCACGAAAACCCGACATGTCACGATATCGCGACACTTTTTCTCTCGGACTCTCTCTCCTACAACATGTCATGAAATCATGACACTTTTTCTTTCGGACTCTCTCTCCTGCAACATGTCATGAAATCGTGACACTTTTTCATCCGTACAACCTTCCTTGCAATATGTCACGAAATCGTGACACTTTTCATTCCGTACAACCTTCCTTGCAATATGTCATAAAATCATGACACTTTTTCATCCGTACAACCTTCCTTGCAATATGTCACGAAATCATGACACTTTTTCATCCGTACAACCTTCCTTGCAATATGTCGTGAAATCGTGACACTTTTTCATCCATACAACCTTCCTTGCAATATGTCATGAAATCGTGACACTTTTTCGTCCGTACAATCTCTCTTGCAATATGTCATGAAATCGTGACACTTTTTCTTTCTTCTTCTCTCTCCTCCAACATGTCGCGAAATCGTGACAGTTTTTCTTTCTTCTTCTCTCTCTTCCAACATGTCGTGAAATCATGACAGTTTTTCTTTCTTCTTCTCTCTCTTCCAACATGTCACGAAATCATGACAGTTTTTCTTTCTTCTTCTCTCTCTTCTAACATGTCACGAAATCGTGACAGTTTTTCTTGCCTGTTGTATATGTCGCGATATCGCGACACTTTTCTTACTTGTCTTTTTCTTTGATCTTTTGCAAGTGGTCTACTTCGGTCTTCTTGGAGAATCACTGTACATACTCTGAGTAACCTTTGAACTCCTGTCTTCTACATCTGACTAGCTTTTGAACTTCTTGTCCACTGCATCAACAGATCTATTTGATTGTGTTGACAATAATGACAATATTGTCGATGCACCTTGCTCAACATGAAGAACTTACATCTTGGGACTCATCATCAACAAAAATTATTTGATGACCCCATTCTCCCCCTTCATCAAAAATTACATCCCTAGAGAGTATAAATTTATGAGTCTTAGGATTGTAGAGTCTATATGCCTTTGTAGACTCACAATACCCTACAAATATACAAGCTTGACTCTTTGGATCAAGCTTCTTCCTTTTATCATCAGGAATGTGTGCATATGCTAAAGAACCAAACACTTTGAAGTGTTTTACATTAGGTTTCTTTCCGTACCACCCCTCATAAGGAGTGACACCATCTAAACTAGAAGTAGGACTTCTATTTAGAATATATACATTGGTTCTTATAGCCTCTACCTAGTACATATGAGTTAGATGCTTAGTCTGAAGCATCGATATCACCATTTCAACTATGGTGTGGTTCTTTCTCTCGGCCACACCGTTCTGTTGTGGGGTATAGGCAGTGGTGAATTGCCTTTTAATATTACTTGCTTTACAATATTTCAAGAATGCTTTTGAGGAGTATTCACCTCCTCGATCTGTCCTAAGAAATTTTACATAATTCCCACTTTGATTCTCTACATTGTTTCTAAAATATATGAAGCAATCAAAAGCTTCATATTTATGTTTCAAAAAATAAATCTAGCACATTCTAGAGAAGTCATCTATGAAAGTGAGAAAATAAGAATAGTTTTCGAGACTCTATGTTTGCATTGGTCCATAGATGTCTGAATGTACTAACTAAAGTGGATAGCTAGATCTCCATGCTTGTCCTTTTGGAAACTTTGACCTTGAGTGCTTTCCCAAAGCACAACCTTCACAGACATCCTTTTGTTCATTGATTTTGGGAAGTCTTGTCACCATAGCTTGAGAAGTGATAAGTTTCAAGCTAGTGGAATTAAGGTGACCATATCACAAGTGCCAAAGCACACTTGGATTTTTAATAGCTACATTTGCAGGTTGAGCTCCTCCTAGATCACCAAATTTGAGAGGGAATGACCTGTTCTTAGTCATGGGGACCTATGTGATGACACGATTACAATTATTTTTATCAAAAATGATAAATTGTCCTTCATCAAATACAACCTTGTAATTGTTTTCCATCATTTATCCAATGCTTAGCAGATTGTGTTGGATATTTGGAGTGTAATAGATGTCATGCACTTTCTTTAGTCCTTCTTTGGTTGGAACCTCCATGGCTCCAATACCCTCTACTTGCAATGTCTTATCATCCCCTAATTTGATTTGAGGTTTATAAGTGGAATATAGAGTAGCAAATAAATATTCTTTGCCACTCATGTGGTTTGAACAACTAGTATCCAGAATCCATGTGTCATTTATATTGTGTTCTGATTGTCCATATGAAAGTAAAATATTAGAGGTATCATCTTCTTCTCCATAATTACCATATTGACTACTGCTTCCTTGTGAAGATTTTGACTAGCAGTCACGAGCGAAGTGACCTAACTTGCCATAGTTGAAACAAGCTAATTTTGACTTGTCACTTCCTTGCCCTTGATTTCCACTTTGTCCTTGATTTCCTCCTCGATTTTGATTTCCACCTATTTGTTGATTGCCTCCTATGTATGAGTTTCCTCCTCTGTTGGAATTGCCTCCTCTGTTCTAGTTGCGTCCTCTTTTTTGATTGCCTTCTCTATAGTTGCTTCTGCCTCTACCTATTTGCTTGCCTCTGACTTGACCTCTTCTCCATCCTCTTACATTGTTTTCATTGGAAGTGAAGGCCTTATCATCGCCTCCATAGCTGGTTGAAGGAGTTTCAGGAAACCTCTCTTCATGTGACATTAACGATCTAATTAATGCATCAAATGTTAAAAGAGAAATATCTTTGTATTCTTCTATAATTATGGAAATATGGTTCCATTTCTATGTAAGTGTTCACAACACTTTTGTTACAATTGTCTCAGGCATGATTTTTTTGTTTAGTGTAACCATTTTATCCATAATTTTTTTTACTCTAACATAATAATCATCGACTTTTTCATCATCTTTCATTCAGATATTTTCAAAATATCTCTTCAATGTTTGAAGCCTTACCTGCTTCACTTGATTACTACCCTAGAATCCATCACTCAATGCTTTCCATGTAGCTTGTGCAGTTGTACAAGTAGTGATTCTAGGAAATATGCTTTTCTCCAATGTGGCTTGGAGATGAGAAAGAGCAGATGAGTTGCTCTTTTTCTCTTCTTTTCATGTTTTCTTGTCTATGGTACTTAGTGTTGTCCAATCTGAGGGTTCTGTGTAGCCCTCTTCTATTATGCCCCACAAAACTCTTCCTATGAGCAAGGTCTTCACCTTTATAGACCAATACTCATAGTCATAACCGTTAAATTCTGGTATAGGTAAGCTATTATGTGAGGCTATAGTTACCAAAAAATCTCTTTATTTCACGGTTACAATAAAGTACTTTATTGTTTGAAATAAGGAAATAAGAAGAAGGAAGAAATAAGATATTACAAACTTAAGTCAAATATGAACTGTTCTACTCTATCATTCACTGTTTATTCCTCTTGATGTGGGGATGTTATCTCTTGATTCACAAAATTATCTGCTACTTCTTCTTCGTCATCACTTATCAATATTATTTTTGATGATTCTGGTTCATTTCCACTAAAAATACTATAGTGTGTATACTCTGATTCTTGTGGTTCAGCTTGTATGGATTCCAATTGTTCAAATTGACTCCTAAATGAGTTATCTTCAAATTCTGCCTCGTACCCTGAGTCAGGATGCCTTTGATGTGTTATCACTGCATTTTGATGTTGGCTAAACACAATGTTGAGCCCATAACCTCTTACTTTTTCATCAAACCTCTCTGCACCTTCTCTTGCTAGAATTGCACATAAGGCATGATAACAACCATTTGGTCTTATCATCAATGCCTCTTTACAATTTTACAATTTGGATCTTTTGTCTCTTTTACAAAAAAAACTAAGCCTCTTAGGCTTATTACACAAAAGTTCTACAGTTTATGATTCGATTACAATAATTTCTTAGACAATGTCTTTCTTTCTTATATGATATATATTAAAAAATATATATTATTATTTAATAGATTAAAAAATAATTGCTTTAAAAAAACTTTAGAAAAGCAATTATAGTTAATATATTAAATATAATATAATTATTTTTAATAATAATATATAAAAAAAAACTTTATATAAAAAATTTATCCTTCGTAGGAATCGAACCCGTGACCTATTTCATGCAAGAATTTATCCTAACCAACTCGGCTACCACTGCCGATGAGAACCCAAGGGCAATATTACAAGTATATTCTGTTTTGGATCTAATTTCAACAAAAATAAAAAAATTTCAAGCTTTCACTATTGTTGGGTTTCGAAACCATGACCTACAGGAAGGCGAGCACCTTATGGCTAGCTCCATAATCTAGTTGAGCTACTTGACTTGACGGGAAGGCAAGGGAAGCTTGCATTATACTTCTCTCGGTTGTGCTTTAATTAAAAAAAAATAGGATTTTTATCCCACATCAACCATACAGAGGGCGATGAAGGTGTTTAAACCTTCAGCAAGCGAATACTCACTCGATTGCCTTTGGGCCATCAGTGATCACCCTTTTACCTCCTTCTTGAGCAATATCTCCCCACCATGTTGCTTCTTTTGAGTTTGTCATCTTTTGCCACGTTGCTTGTCCACCTTCTACCACGTAATTGATATTTTTGCCACATAATCGGTCTACATCAGTTTTGAGTCATCCAGCCTGTATCAGCCTTGTTCTCCTCTTGCCATATGGCACTCTTTGGCTGGGTTCTTCTGAGTTGCTCCTCCTCGCGTACTTGTTGTGTGGGAATACTCTAGACCTACGGGTCCCACTCGACCTTGCCTCGATGCTCATGCTTCCTGGTTCCTCCACCTTGGTCCTTGAGCTTGATTCCTCCAACCTCGATTCTAACGTCCTCTCTGGCTTCGACTATGATACCATATGTGGGCACGTGAGAATTAGGAGCAATAAGAAAATGCAAAAATATTATATTCAACATTGGAAACATAAGAATTACAAAGTTTAAATAGTGGTTGATTAAACAACCTTAGGGAATATAGGAGAAGTTAGGAAAAGAAGAAGAATAGGGAGGAAAGGAGAAAGAGAATTTGGTGTTGTCTGCCTTGTCGCCCATGTCATCCAATTTGCCTAGTCAACTGTTGTCCAAGTCAAACTACCTTCCTAGTCAGTTGTTGTCCAAGTCAAACTATCTGCCCAGTCAGTTGTCATCCAAGTCAAACTACCTGCCCAGTTAGCTGCCGTCCAAGGAGGTAAAAGGGTAAGATCCAAAGCTTACCATTTCAAATAAATTTTTTACTCCTTTTAATTGGCTTAATTTCTAACATTCTTCCACTATCATGTGCACATTTCCTTCTTCTTTAAATTTGCTAAATTATCCTTCCTTGACAATTGAATGTTTGGGTGAATATGTGCACTTAATATTCTTTGACACCTTGAATTGTTTCAAATTTGTGCCCTCCAAATATACCTTAGTGATGATGATCTTCCTCTTGCATGTGCTTTTCAAATCTTGGAAATAATTATCTTTTTCCCTTTTTGATTTGAATATCAAATCAACCACTTTAACCTTTATCACTTCTTCCAAACACATACATAATAAGGCTTAAAAATAACTCCTTATATCTCCATTTTAAAACTTACAATATAAATATTTATTATAAGAACATCTTCCTTTATATCTCCCAAAAATCAAATCACAACATTTCCCTTTTTATAATTTACAAAATTCAAATCACAACATTTCCGCTATATCATTTGCAAAAATCAAATCACAACATTTCCCCTTTTATAATTTGTAAAAATCAAATTACAACATTTTCTATTTATCATTTGTAAAAATCAAATCAAAACATTTCCTTTTTATCATTTACAAAAATTAAATCACAATACCATACCTTATAACTCCCCTTTTATTAAATTTTATAAAATAAAATATAAATACCTTGTACAACCACGAATGGAATTTGATCCCTTGACTTCTAGAAGTGCAGTGCCCTAACTTGGGCTAGCGACCAACTGTGCTAATGTAACAAATGAAATCAAAAAATGCAAAATAATATTTATTTCCTTCGGTTCTCTAGTGTCTATCCTTCAACAAAAAAAAATGGTGTCGAAGGGATTCAATCCCTTAACCTCCTGCACAATAGTGCTTCTACATAATCTAGGTGACTATCTGGGCTACCCCAATGGATGGAATAAAAAGTGAAAAATGATATTTAAATCCTTTGAAACTCTGCTTTCAACTCTTCAGCAAAATTACGTTGATTAGATTCAACCCCTCAACCTTTTGCAACACAAGACCCTAGCACAAGCCAGGCTACCGACTGGTCTAATCGGTTAGTTGAGATAGATGTGGCACTAATTAATATTTAAGGTTTACTTTGTGCTGCATTATTCCCAAAACCTATGCTCCACTCCTCCTTCCTCCTTCTCATTGCTTCTCACCGTTTAATCTATATTATTCAATTTCCATTGCTTACTACAAAGTGAACTTAGGCTCTTTCGTTTATATGATTTTTCATGTGCCCAATGAAGTCGGCCCAAACTTTTGAATATTTGATTTTTCAACCTTTTGCATGGTCGGCCCATTTAATTTTTCAAACACTTTAGGTTATAATATTTAAATCTATGATTTAAATATGTCAAACCTTTGTTCCAACCTTTGTCCTTATCTTTATAATATTTCAAGCCTTTTTCCAAACCTTTGTCCTTCTCTTTATAATATTTTAATTTGATATTTAAATATTATAATATATTTGTCTTACTTTGAAATATGCTTTCCTTGCTTCTCTTGAAATATATCTTTGCCTTAGAATATTTTTTGTTCTTTGCTATTTATCAAGTCCATCTTTGATATTATTGATATATTGTCCAACCTTATAAACTTATCATCCTTGAAGAATATTTTTGCCTTGTATACCATGCACCTTTGACATCAATGATAATATTTCTAACAATCTCCCCCTTTCTCATTGATGGCAACCCTACAAAAAATTTTCTTTTACTACAATTGGATTCACAATCTGCTCCCCTGACAAGCTGCTCCCCCTTACTAAAAACTCTCCCCCTTTGACATCAATGGCAAAGAGATCCTTGGGGCTAAAAATAAAACACTTAATAACACCCCCTTCCTCCATGCTCTTACTTGAGACTTCAATTATGATATGGGAGTGAAACTCCCAATTTACTATGTTCTTCTTGTTTTATTTTCTTTCTCCAAACTTTGGAGGTCATACCCTTTTGAACATTTTGACCATTCTCTTTTTTTCTTGACTTTGAAAATTTAGGGTACATTGTTCTACACCATTTAGCTCTATGCCCAAAATTTTTGCAATTATAACAAATGATGTTGTAGTCCATGAAAGGTGTAAATGTATTGAAATTTCATCTACAATTTATAGCTTTATGACCAAATTTGTGACATAAAAAATAATAATCTTGAAAAAAACATTAATCTTGCCTTGGAGGATTTGGTCGCATGCTTCTTTATTTGCTTTTTCTAAGATTGTCCTTGTTCCTTGATGGTGCATTGTTTTCTTCCTCATTGATGCTTCCACTTTTCAACATATCAGCATAGGTCTTATGCTCTTCTTCAATTTTCCTTGATGTCTCTTTTCATTTTGAGCTTGACTCCCCCTTTTGTTTCTCTTGACCTTCTTCAAAACCAAGTTCAGTATTCATAAATGGAGATCTCTATGCTTTGATAATATCATCCAAGTTTTTTGAGCTTTTCCTAAACTGATATATCTTATGTTGGACATTTTTAGTCATTAAGACAAGTTGTCATTGATGTCCAAGAATAAGCCACTGATGATGTCAAAGATCAAGAGGAAAAATTTAGAGGTTAAAGGCAAAAGGGCTTCATAATATTTTTTAATATTATGTGGAAGCATAAGTTAAAAGGTTTTTCATAAAAACCCAAGGAAGCTTATTGCAAAGCTAAAGGAAGGTTTAATATTTATTTTATAAAATATTTAAATTCAAATTGAATTTACATTTGATAAATAAATATTGTTTATACAAAGTTTTACAATGAGAGATGACCTTAATAAAACCAAAGGTTTTTAAAGAATTAATTTATAAAATTTAAATTCAAAAGAATTTAAATAATTTATAAATTAATAAAGTTTAAAGCAAAATAAAAAGCACCAACGTCTAAAAGTTTGAAGGAAATTCGAGCGCCGACGTGTATGCATGAAGGAGGAAATCAATATATATACCCATGCCTTAGAGGCATTAAATTTATCCTTTTGCTTGAATGTTAATGCATGCAATTGTGTTGAGAGCTCGTGTGGAAAAAGAGAAGTGAATTTTGTTTTATGTTCCAGCGAATAGAGATAAAAATGAAAAGTGCTGAAAGTTGGAAGCAATCTGGGTAGCCTTGCCTAGTGGCAAGAGGGTAGTGGTTAGAGGGCACTAGGTGACCTGCATTCGAAACGCGGTGGCAACGTGTTTTTTGTGGTTAAATTTGTGTTGGAAGTGCCAAAGGTAAGGCGTACATTTTTCTAGGCAAAGCAGGGAGATTCATAGAGCACATGGTGCTCTCCACTCCCCAAGAGTGCACCTAGCTCGCACAACGATTGGAGCCACGACTAGGACAATGGTTGAGGTTGTGCTGTGAGTTCGATTCCCACCAAGGCCAAGGTAATAAATTTTGATTATTATTTTTGTGTTGCCTAAAGTTTAATATGAGGTCTTAGGGAGTTAAAAGGGTTGCTTAAAATATTTTTTATTATTATTTTTGATAAGTTGGAGGAATAAGGAGTTAGATTTATTTTTGAATAAAGTGTTTGTGTCACATTGATTTGTTGAAGCTTTAAAAGGATAAAGGGAACTTCTTGCATTAAATTATTTTGAAAAGAAGAGTGCATTGAATATTATTTTAATTGGGAGATTATAAGGTGTATTTGGTGGATTATTTTTGTAAATGTTGATGAATGTTTTCTTAAAGATGGAGTGATAAGGTGTATGTGTGTTTTGATATTAACATTGTATTTTGAGGGATTTTATCATCTTATAATTTCTTTGAGCTTGGAAAAGAAGTGTTTGTGGTTTTAATAGATTTATGATATTCCTTCATCATCAAGAAAAAGGTATGAGAACATTCTTCCATAGTTAAGTTGATTGGTTGGTTTTATGGAAAATAAGTTTGGAGTGAAAAGGACTTGATTAGGGTTTCCTATTGAGTGTGTTGAGTTAATGCTTCAAGGTTTTTTGGAATAAAGAGATGTTGTTAAAACCTTGTTTTATAAGCATTGTTGTTGAATCTATTGGTTGTGTGAAGAACTTGAACTAGGGTTTGAGTATCATTGCTATGTGAAAATTATTTTATAAGCATTGTTGTTGAAGTGAGTTGTTGAACAAAGAACTTGAACTAGGATTAGAAAATAACATGAGTATCATTGTTATGTGAGATTGGATGTTGAGCATTTTTGGAAATATTTTGAGTGGATGGCATATGCTTGGACTAGGGTTTGTAAGGAAGGATTGTTTCATTGAGTTATTGGTTGAGTAGAGTTGGTTGAACCTAGTCAAGTGGGTGTGTGAAGTGATTGTTCAATTTCCATAAAACAAACTATTCTATATTATGAATTGATTTGAGAAAGTTATTGATCATTGAGGTGAATAAGAAGTATATTGAGTCTCTAACAATTCTCCTTATGTTTTTGAAAGAGTGATTGAAATTGATTGAGCATTGAGTTGAGTTTGAAGTATATTGAGTCTCTAACAATTCTCTTTATGTTTCTATGAGATTGGACAAGTTCTAGTGTGGAATTGTTGAGAAGATTTGAGGTAAGTCTTTGAGAAGACTTGTGGATAGTTTTGGTTAAGCTTTTGTGGAATATTACAATACAGATCAAAGGACAAATATTGAGAATAGATTTTGGTACAAATTTGAGGATAGGTTTGTGCCAGACCAGGGATAGAGATTGAGAAAAATTGTACTAGATCGAAGGACTATGTTTAGTGCAAAATTGAGATAGAGCTTTGGAGGTGACATAGAGTAGAGGACAATAGTCTCCAATGGATAGAGATCCATTAGCCAGGGTAGTGAGGATAGGTCTTCTGAGTGAGGACAAGAGTTTTTAGTGGAGAGAGATCCATAAGCCAGTGCAGTGGATGTAGTAGTCTTCTAGAGGATCACCAACCAGAGTAAGAGGAGAAAGGAGTTCTCCTATGGATAAAGATCCACAAACTTGATTTAGCGTATTGGTGTCTACTTTGGACATAGGTCCATAAACATTGTAGGAAAAGGGTTCCCAAGAGAATTTATTTGAGAAAAAATTATAAGAAATATTTTCTCCATGGAGTAGCCTGCATGGATGAACCACGTAAAATCATGTCTCTCATATGTGTGATGCTTTGCGTGATGTTAAATGCTTTAATATTGCTTATGCTATTATTTGGATTGAAAAGAAAAAATTTTTATTGTATACTGTTCACCCCCCCCTTTCAGTATAAGCACATGTTCTTCAATTGGTATCAAAGTGGGTCTCTCCATGAAAAGACTAACAACTTGGGGGAGGATCCATCAGTAGCACACATGAATTTAGAAAATGAAGAAGAGACTATGTTTGAAATAAAAGAGGAATTATTTGCTGCTCTCAGAAAGTTGGAAAGACTTAGAGAGAAGAATTCAAGCTTGAAGGAAAAAGTTCAAGAAGATGAAGAAGCAAGGATGGAACTTATACAAAATCTCATAGAACTCAAGATTAGGGTGGAAGAAAGAAATAAAATTGAGTAGGACATGACAGATCTGTTGAGATCTAGGGAAATAGAATGTGAAATATTGGAAGCAAAAATTATCCACCCAAGGAATGAATTTGAAAGGACCAAGTCACTACAAGATGTAGAATATGAGAAACAAAAAGAAGAATCAAGTCTTCAAAAGTAGAAACCTCAAACAAGGATAAGCAAGCAAAGGAAGAAAGCAAAGGAGAACCCTGGATAAGAGTTAATCACAAGAGGAAGATTACTTCACCACAAAATCCAAGACATCCAAATAGGTTACATAATTTCTTCCATGGTCATTGCTTTTCTTGTAATAAATATGGTCATAGAGTTGTACACTGTGCTCATCATGCAATAAAAAATGTAAATAGAAAATTCAATTCCTTTGCACCTCTCTTGGATGTTGATATTATATGTTACAAATGCAATAATTTTGAGAACAATACTAGATGGTGTAAAATGATACTTCCTAAGTCTAGAAAAACATTTTCAACAACTAGAAAATATGGAAGGAAATTTGTTAAGGCTAGATCAATGTTAGTTCAAACAACCCTTCATGCTCAAGATAAAGAAGAACAATGGTATCTTGATAGTGGATTTTCTAGTCACATAACAGGAGACAAAGACAAATTCATTGTACTAAAAGAAACCAATAGAGGATTAGTAAGTTATGGTGATAATGGATTAGCAAGGATTGGTAGAAGAGGAACCTCTAAGTTTGGATAATGGGAAAACAAAACTAGAAAATGTGTTGTATGTTAAAGGATTAAAACATAATCTGTTAAGTATAAGTCAAATTTGTGACCAAGGGTACATGGTTACTTTCCATCTAGACAGGTGTGAGATAAGAAAATCAGAAAATGGAAATATCATTGCCAAAGAAAGAAGAACCCCAAACAATTTATACATGCTCAATGAGATCAAAGGGGAAAAGTGATTTATATCACAAGAAGATAAGAGTTGGTTATGGCATAGAATATTGGGTCACTTGAATTTTGACAACATATTCAACATAAGCAACAAACATGCGGTCAAATATTTACCCAAAATAATAAGACCTCAAAGCACAATTTGTGCACCCTATCAATATGGATAGCAAACTAGGACAACATTTAAATCAAAAGGATATATGTCATCTGAGCCATTGATTCTAATACATAATTATCTATGTGGCCATACAAGAACACAGAGTATTCAAGGTGATAGCTAATTTATACTATTTATAGGTGATTACTCTAGAATGGTTTGGGTAGCCTTCCTAAAAGAGAAGTTAGAGGCTTTTGAAAAATTCAAAGCATTTAAGGAATTAGTTGAAAATGAAACTGTTGGCAATTTTGGGTTTGAGATCCTAGCTTCTTGTCTATGAGTTGTCATTGATGTCAAAAGGAAATGGCATTAATGTTAAGAGGATGTGTTGGCTTCAAAGGTGGAAGATTCCAAGAGAATATTTTTAAGAGAATTCGAAGAGATTCCATTGGCTAGGGTTTTTATTAAAACCAAGTTAAATGGTTTTTATTAAAACCAATGTAGGTTTTCTTTATTATTTATTTAATTATTATTTAAAACCCTTCAAGGTTTTAATTAATTAATTATTTAATTAAGGGAGAAATTATTTTTAATTTATTAAAAATACTTAAAGGTTTTTAAACCTTTTTTTATTCTTAATTTATTAAAATTATTTAAGGGTTTTTAAACCCTTTTTGAAAAGACTTTTGATTAATTTCAAAATGGTCTTTATTTTCGCTTATGTCGAGGTGTCTTCGAAGAGACTATTTATTCTCCAACTCCTAAGGTTGGAAGGCTAATTAATTCAAAATTCCTTGAATGCAATTTGCGGTGTGTTCGACGATCGAAGGAAGACTTAGAGGCACGTGCGGTTGAAAAGTCTTCGGGAGTTTTTTTTAGGGTGAAGTGGAGGGAAGTTCACTTGTGAAATTCATAACCCGCATGGGCTAGTGGCAGCGAAGGCTGTTGTTGGGTGCTGCATTGGCGGAGGTCGCCGTTTCGAGTCTTGCGGGGGTGCTTTACTAGAGTAACACATGTTTTTATTAAAACGTCTTTATGCCATGAAATTTGAAGTTTCTTGGACAACGATTTATAAGGTGTGATTAAATTTTATGAGTTTTGGCTTTTGTGATTAGCATTGAATAAAAGCTTAGGAGAAATAAGGGCATATTTCTTTGGATGTATTTTTAAGATTATTCTTTGCTATGCTAAAATTAAAAATGGAGGTATAAGGTGTGAGTCTGTAATTGTTAATTTATTGGCATGTTATGGTGGTTGTGTTTAAAGAAGTGGAGCTAAAAGGTGTAATAAAGGAAGTTTATATTATTGCTCATTTATTTTTATTCTAACCCTAACTTGGTTGGAAGTTTGAGAGTTGTGTGTGGTGACAACTTGAAGGTTCAATTATATTCTACTCCAATAAGATATGGGCACATTCTTCTTATGAGTATGATTGGTGTATGTTTTCTGAAATAAGGTTGGAGTGAAAAGGTATTCTACTAGGTATCCTTTGGCTAGGTGTAAATCCTATTTTCTGGTTTGTTGAAGACTACTTATGCATTGTTATCCTTAAGGAGAGTTTTTGGTGAATGCATAATTTCTGGTTTGAGATAGTGGAAGCTTTGTGCACTAGGGTTTATATTTGTGAGTCTAGCTACTTGCATTGAGTTGGTGGAACCCTTGGTTGGCTATTTTGAGTTTGATGGTTGAGTTGCTTCCATAGAGGTTGTTTGATCAAGTTATTGCTTTACTTGATTCATGATATTGGGCTTACTCCATTGAGTTGATTTGAGCAAGTTATTCTTTGCATTTGGTGATATTGTGTTGGTGGTTGGTTTGTTCAAATATCTTTGAAGGGAAAAGGATTTCTACTTGTTTCCTTTTCTTGTGATGATTGGTTGAATGCTTCAAGGTTGATGTTGAGTTGAATGGTGTTGGTTGACTAAACCTTGTTTGATGAGCATTGTTGTTGAAACCCTAATTGATGGTGAAAAGAACATGAGTATCATTGTTATGTGATTCTTTGCATAGTTGAAAATTGTTGGGGTTTCATGTTCTTGAAAGAAAACATTCTATCCTATCCATTTCAGATATTGAGTTGAGTTTTCAGATTTGAGATTGAGATTGAGTTGAGTTGATTTGAGTTGATTTTTGAGATTGGGATTTGAGTATAGAACATATTGAGTCTCTAACAATTCTCTTTATGCTTCTATGAGTTTGAAAAATCACATTGGGTCTCTAACAATTCACTTTGTGATTTCCTACTAAGAAAGTTTTTCTTAGTGAGCTTGCTGAGTTTTTGGATAGGTTCCAGTGGGGACTTATGAGCAGTTTTGGACAAGTTTCGGTGGGGACTTGTGATCAGTTTTGGATAGGTTCTGATGGGGACTTGTGAGGATTATTGGACAGGTTTCGGTGGGGACTTGTGAGCATATTTGGACAGGTCCTAGTACAGGACTTGTGAGCTAATTTTGATAGTTCTATCAGATAACTTGAGGACAAAGGTGCATTAGTTCTATGAGAAGAACCTGAGGATAGATTTGGCAAGTCTTTGAGAAGGCTTGTATGTAGAGGATTGATTTGTTCAAGAGTTGGACATATCTGATAGATAGAGGAAGACTTGTACTAGATCGACTGACTGTGTTTGGTACAGGTTGCTGAGCTATTGTGGACATGATCATAAAAGGCAGAGGTCTCTTAGGCTAAGCATTGAGGATAGGAGGTCTTTGGTGGAAAGGAGTTCCACGTGCTTGGCAAGAGGTAGAGGCGAGTTGATCTTCCGAGGGATCATTTCCAGAGTAGAGGGGAAGGTATCTCCTTTGAGCAGAGGCTCATAAATTTTGATTGGGGGAAGGTATCTCCTTTGAGTAGAGGCTCATAAATTCTGATTGGGGGAAGGTATCTCCTTTGGACCGAGGCTCATAAACATTGTAATTGGGAAGGATTCCCAAAGAACTTTGAGATAAATTTTAGAGAAAAGTTTTGTGGACGTAGCCCATAAACATTGTAGGGAAAGGGTTCCCAAGAGAATTTATTTGAGAAAAATTTATAAGAAATATTTTCTCCATGGAGTAGCCCGCATTGGGTGAACCACGTAAAATCATGTCTCTCATATGTGTGATGCTTTGTGTGATGTTCACTAATTTAATATTGTTGATGCTATTATTTGGATTAAAAAGCAAAAAAAATTATTTTATATTGTTCACCCCCATCTCAGTATAAGCACATGTTCTTCATATTATCATTAAAATTTTCAAGTGCCTTCCTTAGAATGACAACTTCATGTTCTAGTCTTCCATACTCTAGTTCTTTTGCATTTAATTGTTCAACCATACCTTCTTCAATTTGCTTTGCCTCTTCAACTTTAACTTTCTAGTCAATGAGTTCTTGTGACAAATTTACCTTCATCTTCTCATCCTATTGTACTTGAGCCTTCAATATTGAGTTCTTCTTTCTAACCCTTTTCAATTCTTAAAGACCAACAATAAGTTCCTCTTCTATGTCAAATGTGGCTTCCTCTTCATTTTTTGAATCTTTCTCTTCTTCTTTGTCTTCAACAATAGGAGCATATTCTTTCTCTTCTATGGACAAAAATATGATTTCTTCTCTTTCACTATTTGAGAGACTTTCATCACTACTGCTAGAGGAATTGCTTGTTCTGCAACATAAAAATTATTCTTGTGTCTTTGAAAGATATTTTTCTCATGCTTGTTTTGCCTATACCTATTTTTATTTTCATGATACAATTTTCTTTCTTTCTTTTTCTCATATTCCTTTCTTCTTCACTACTACTAATTCTTGCCTTTGGAAAATTAGATGCATAGTGATAATGTTTACCACAATTAAAACATTTCACAAAATGCATACCTTTATGTTTTCTTGAACCCTTCTTATTCCTTCATATGAAGTTAGCCTCTTCTCTATTGCTTGATTATTCACTTGATTCTGGTTCTTTATTCTTTACCTTCTCTTAAGCTTTGAATATTGCCTCTCGTTTGGATGTTTGAGATTTTTCCATCATCATCTCATAGGCTGTGAGTGAATAACATGATTTTATACTAAGAGGGGGGGTGAATAGTATAAGATAAAATTTTAATTTTCTTTCCTAAACAATATTATCCAATGTTATCAATTGCAATATCTTTCCAAAGAAATGTTAGCCAATATCATCAATAGTAGTAGCAAAGAAATGTACATATCATCACACACAATGAGAGACATAGATTTAACATGGTTCATCCAATGTGGGTTATGTCCACGAAGAAAATATTTCTTCTAAATTTTCTCAAAAAATATCTTGGGAATAAATTCCCTATTACAATGTTTATGGACCTCTATCCAAAGGATATCTCAATCTCGTATGCTCAAGTTTTTAGATATCTATCCATAGGATAATTATATCCCCTTAACTCTAGTTTGTGGAACTCTATCCATAGGAGAAATTTATCCCCTTGTTGGTCTAGTTTGTGGAACTCTATCCATAGGAGACTCCTCTCCTTTTCTCTGGTTCATGGAACTCTATCCACAGGAGAACTCTATCCCCTTACTGGTCTAGTTTATGGAACTCTATCCACAGGAGAATTCTCTCCCCTTAACTCTAGTTCATGGAACTCTATCCATAGAAAAAATCTATCCCCTTATAGTTATGGTTCATGGAACTCTATCCATAGGATAACTCTCTCCTATATTCTATGGTCACCTCCAAAGTTGGTACACACTTTTGCTTAACTCTGCTCTAAGCCTACTCACGAGGCTTACTCAGGTTTGCTCACAAATCTTATCTAAAACCTACTTCAAGTCTTCTCACAAGACTTTCTCAAGTATTATCACAAATATGCTCTCAAATATACCCCAAATATGCACACATTATATGCACAAATATGTCTCAATTCTATTATAAATTTGCACACATTACATGCACAAATTTGTCTTAACTTTGTCCCAAGTCTTCTTACAAGACTTGCTCAAATCTACCTCAAATAATCTACACAAATTTGTCTACAAGCCTTCTCAAAAGGCCTACTCAAAATAGCTCACAACTGCTCACAACACAACTCACCAACCTGCTCAAATATTTCCAAAACTTGCACACAAATAATGCTCACAACAATGGTTATATTCCTTTTAGAAATACTTTCTTCAATCAAAGTAATTTAGATATATTCTACCCATAATTCATTTATCCTCTTGAACATGCAGATAATGATATGCACTAAAAAAATTCTCAATACATTCTTCACATTCATTAAGTCTGTCACTTTCACATGTCTCACATTCAAAAAATCAGATCTCTATCTCTTTCAAATTCCTTTCAAATCAAATCATGCTAGTGTAAAACTTTACTTCACAAAACTGGTTTATGTTCTATGCAAATTTTACTCTCAAGGATCAAACACAATAATGCACAAATTTGCTTCACAATATCTATCTCAAAAAATTTCACAATTACTTTCAATGTCACTCAAACCAATACCCAAATTCTTCACAATGATACACAAACTTGTTCTCAACCCTAGGACAAGTGTTTCCAATTTCACTAGTCAATGATGCACAATTTGCTCTCAAACCCTTGGAAAAAATATTTCCAACAATGCATATAAGATTTAACCTTATAACTCCACCTTATGTCTTAAATATAACTTCCTTAAATCACAACCACCTTGAGAGGAAGTTAAAACAACATACCTCAACAATTGTATATATGATGATGTGCCCTCAAAAACCTACCTTTAACAAAAGTAATATTCTTCTTTCCATTTTAAAACAGGTTAGCAATTTATCTTTTCAAAAAGTCCACATTGAAACCTTTCTCAATATGCAAGTTACAAATCAAAAGTACTCACAAATTACACCTTGTAACTCCTTTCTCTAGAAAACAAACAACCTTATAAATTCCTTATAAATATGCAGAAATGACTCCCTTACACTTTCTTAAAGATATAATTTTCTTATTACACCATACAACTCCCACTCTCCACATGCAAATATATTTCCTTCACATACATTACAATTTTCAAATGACCATAGCACACCTTAGACCTCCCACTGGATATTTAATTTAAAATCAAACCAGAAACCATGTCTTATGCATCACCGTGACCCATTCAAACCAACTTAATCAAAAATCAAAATTTTAACTACCTCATTTACTTATGTGAATCAAACCTCTAAACTCATGATGTCCAACACTCTACCAAGCACTTTGACTAGCTACTCTACCATGGTGGTTGAGTCCAAGAGATGAAAATATATTTCTTAAACCAGGGTATGCACACTGTCGAACACAAAAAGCATGAAACCAACAATGATGTGAAATGACAAAGTGACCTTCACTATCCTCATAGACCTCCGTTGAGATCACAGACCTCCACTACAATCATAGACCTCTACTACATGGGCTACTCCTGGTGAATGAAGACTATGGTGTAAGAAATAAAAACATTTCGTTCTTCTTATCAATGGTGAATAAAAAACAATAGAAAGTGAACAACAATTATTTCGTAAGTCTTAAATGAACCAGCAAATCCTCAAGCTCTTCTTTCCAAATTTTGGACAACAAATATTGAAATCTCTCTCCCAAGCATACAGCAAGCATCAAGTGTAGGTCTTCAATACAAACATCAAGTTTTCTTTTCACAAATGCACAACATATATCATCTTATTTTCAAGTTCTCCTCCCAAGGTGCACAACAACATCAACTTCAAGTCTTCAATGCACACAATAAGTTTTCCTTGATGCACAGGTCTTCAACATAGCACACACAACAATCTTATTTTAAGCAAAGGTTCCCTCAACGAAAGCTCTCACACTCCACTCAATGAAAGGTTCTTGATGTTCTTAAATGAAAGGCCCTTAATTATCTCAATGAAAGAATCTCAACACTCTAAAGGAACGACTCTCAATGCGCTCAATGAAATACTCTTAATTCTCTCAATGAATTAATCTCAATGAAATCAATGAAAGACTCTTAATGCTCTCAATGAACGACTCTCAAGGCTCTCAATGACCGGATATCAAAGTGCTCAATGATGTTCTCCTTCCTGACTGTAGATGCAGCATGCGAATGAACATAATATTCTTCTCTCGAGAACAACACAAATCACATCAACTATAATATTCTATCTTAACCACAAAGTTAGGTTAATATATATGAGTAATTTTAATCCTTTTGACTTTGGAGTCGACCTTCACATTATCAACTTTTAATTTAATAATGTCCCACTTTAGAACCTTACTTTAATATTTAAAATTTTAATTTAAATATTAAAGTGTACATTAATAAATAATGTACATCACCCTTTTAATTCTCCAAGCTCTATAATTTTTATCATGCTCACTATTTGAATTTCTCAACCATAATGATATTGACCAAGCTTACCATTTGAATCTCTCAAGCACAATAATATTGACAATGTGGCATTTTTCTTGAACATCCTTTTGCTTTTGACATCAATGACAATTTCACAAATCCATTCTTGAGCTTACCATCCTTGAAGAGTATTTTTGCTTTAACTACTTTGTTCCTTTGACATCAATGATATCTTGTAATTTCCAACAGTGAGAATCCCATGTAGATCATCCATGCTCAAAGTTTTGAGATCCTTTATTTCTTCAATTGCTGAAAACTTTGCATCAAACCTCATGGGAAGTGACCTCAAGATTTTTTGAACAATTTTAGAGTCTTCAATACTTTCTTCGAGTCCACGAATGTTGTTGAAAACCTCATCAACATGAAATAGTTACCTAACAATATCTTCCTCATCTTTCATCTTCAAGTCTTCAAACTTCCTCCTATGGGTTTGAAGTTTTGACATTTTAACCTTGTCGTCTCCTTCCTTTGCTCTCTATAACTTATCCCATATTTATTTTTCTGAAGTGCATTACATGAATTTCATAAAATCTAATTCATATAACCCACTTAAGATTGCATTCATTACCTTGGCATTATTTTCATATAATTTCTTACCATTTGCATCCGTGATAGGAGTAGTATATGGTGTGAATCCATTATCAACGGATTACCATATATCATATCCATGTACCATAAAATAATTTTGCATCCTCATGTTCAATAAAGTATAGTTAGTCCCATTAAAAAATGGTGCCCTGCTTGATAAAAACCCCTCCTTATATGCCATGTGCATTCTTGTAATATCTTCTTTCAAGTTGTTAGACTTTCACAAAGGAACTCATTCTGATACCAATTGAAGAACACAAGTTTATACTGAGATGGGAGGTGAACAGTATAAGATAAAAATTTTACTTTTATTTCCAAATAAATAACTTCAAATATTATCAATTGCAATAATGAAACAATGCACAAATAACCACACACATAAGAGACATAGATTTAACATGGTTCACCCAATATGGGCTACATCCATGGAGAAATATTACTTATAAATTTCTCAACAAATTTTATGGGCACCAACCCACAGGAGACACCAATCTCCTATTACAATGTTCGTGGATACCAATCCATAGGAGACACCAATCCCCTTGCTCAAGTTTGTAAACACCAATATATAGGAGACACCAATACCCTTGCTCAAGTTCATGGACACCAATCCATAGGAGACACCAATACCCTCTCACGTTCATGGAAACCAATCCATAGGAGATACCAATCGCCTCTATTGGTTTGTGGATACCAATAAATAGGAAACACCAATCTCCTCTTTTGGTTCATGGACACCAATCTATAGGAGACACCAATCCCCTCTACTGGTTTGTGGACATCAATCCATAGGAGATATCAATCCGATCTATTGATTTATGGATACCAATCCATAGGAGACACCAATCCCCTCTCAAATCTAGTCAAAAATTTGCTTAGGTCTATCCTCAAATATTTCTCACAAACCTGCTCACAAACACTGCTCAAATCTACTCCAAGACCTACTCACAAAACCTGCTCAAATCTGCTTCAAAAACTACTCACAAAATCTACTCAAATCTGCTCCAAAACCTACTCAAGGTCTATGCTCAAATCTGCTCATAAACATTACTCTAATATTCTCCAAAACCTTTCACAAATATGCTCACAAACACTACTCATATACTCCCAAATCCAATCATAAATAAATCATAAATATTCTCATAAATCTGGTCTATAATCTTCTTTTTGCTTTTTTAATTGACAAAAATACACACACATTCTGTGAGACAAGCAAAGTCTTCTCAAGATTGAAGAATGCTCCACAAGATCAATCACACACAAAAGAGGAAAACCCACAACACCAATATTAAGTGGTAAAACCCTACTTCAAATAAAGAAGGGAAACATCCACTATGAATCTCACTATATTACTCATTTGATTCAACAATACAAGAATGCTTCAATGTTATGCAACAATATGAATCAACATGATATTACAACACAAGTCAATATGACAAGATATGTTAAGATGTAATAGACAACACCCCTATTTAAAGAGAAGTTTTTCTACTACAACCCTAAATATTATCACAATCTAATCTTATCACAATCTAATATTATCACAATATAATCTTGAGATGTGTGACAAGTGGCATCTATCAAATATTAGAAAGTGCTTAGTTACTTTCTAATATTATCACAATCTAATCTTTGAGATGTGTGATAAGTGGCATCTATAAAATATTAGAAAGTGATTAGTTACTTTCTAATATTTGCTAGAAAAGGAGAAATAACTTTTTCCCACAAATTAAATATTCCTAGCACCCTTATTTTATTTATTAATTGGGTGGGAATATTTTTACATAAAATAGAATTATTTTCTAATTCAAATATTATTCTTTAGACTTTATATTTTAGTCTAATAATAATTTACACAATGTTGCATTACATATTCCAACACTCCCCCTTAATGCAATATTGGGGAAAGGAATTATGAAACAAAGAAACTTTCTCCCCCTAAAGATACAAATAGGGATGATAATCAAATGAGTAATATAGTTACAATGAGCTTTTATGACCAAGAATTGTCTACAATAAGGCACCAATACAAAATGGGCCAAAATAAGACTACAAGCCCCCAATGAAGTAGCTTTAGATACAAGCAGCATACAAAACCATCCATCAACCACAAGTGGTTGTAAATGACAAGAAGAAAACATCACAAGGATGTCTTCAATAAGCCTATAAAACCCCAAACGGAAGTACCTGCAAGCTACAAGCAGCTCAACATAAGATCAGTTAGATACATCATCATAAATATATTCACCACAACATATATGAATATCCAAATATGATAACAAAACTGACCTAAAAAATAGTGAACTATAAGTCATCAAAAAAAATGCCAAGCCATACTTATAGTCACATGCTATATAGTTGATAAAAAAATATCATGATCAAACTTACATAAAGCAAACAAGTAGTACCATGATGATGCAAACTCTAAAGTACCATGTACAAAAGTTGCATAAAGTATATGAAAATAATAAAGTGTGCACACCGGTTGCATAAAGACAACCATAAAATATCATGTACAAAAGTAGCATAAATACTAACAAGAAAGTACCATGATAAACCAATTGCATAATGCCAACTACATAAAAACATGTACAAAGTTGCACAAGGCAACAAGAAATTACCATGTAAAATATTCACATAAAGTAATTGTATCATATACCATAATTGCAAAATGCCATCTACAAAGTAACATGTACAAAAGTTGCACAAGGCAAAAAAGAAAGTACCATGTTCAAAAGAGATGCAAAAAGAAATTATACCACCAAAGATAAACTCATATATATAGCACAAAACACCTCATAAGGATGAAGTTGTCATCACACAAGTGTAACTACACTTCATTCCCCCTTGAGGACAACTTCACCAAACCAAGTGAGTCCCTCAGCTTACAAAACTGCTCTTTGAAAAGAGGTTTGGTGAACAAATCAGCAGAATTAAAAGATGATAGGCAATACTCCAACTGAATAGTCCCATCCAATACCTTCTCTCTGATAAAGTGGGTTTGGATTTCAACATGCTTTTTCCTTTTATGCATTACAGGATTCTTAGCCAAGGAAATAGCTAATTTATTATTGGAGAGCAAACATGAAGGACAAAATTTCTCAAAGCCAATTTCCTTCATGAGGGTATGAAGCAAAATCGCTTCCTGTGCAACTGTTGTCATAGCCTTATACTCTACTTTCATTGTAGAAAGAGCAATTGTATCTTGCTTCTTGGAATACCAAGAGATAGCTATAGATACAATACTAAAAAACATATGCTGTGGTAGAATTTCTGTCTATTATATCCCCTCCAAAATCAAAATTAACATATCCAGAAAGAGCAAAGGAAGGAAGCCTAGAATACTTGAGTGTCAAATCTCTAGTACCTAAAAGGTACTTCAGAATATTCTTGGTAGCTTGTAAGTGCTCAATATTAGGTTTCTGCATGAACCTAGCCATCATACCAACTACAAAAGCAATATCTGGCCTTGTGATGGTCACATAAATAAGACTACCAATGAGTTGCCTATACAATGTAGCATCAGCCAACTGAGATTTTGTACTTACTTCCAACTTAACCCCTATATAAATAGGAATGGAAGTAGGATTGCCATCCTCCAAATCAAACCTCTTAAGAAGATCTCCAATATACTTGGATTGACTCAAAAAGGTACAATTTTCATGTTGATAAACTTGCATGCCAAGATAGTAGTATAGAAGACCAAGGTCAGTCATTTCATACTCTGACTTTAATTTGGAGATGAAAAAAATGACCTCATTCTCATTTCCAGTCATAACAAGGTCGTCAACAAATAGAGCAATTAAAATGACCAAGTTATCCTTTCTAAGCACATAGAGATCTGTATCTAAATAGCATTTATCAAAACCAAGAGATAAGAAGTAACCTAAAATCTTCATTTACCATGCTCTAGGTGCTTGCTTCAAACTATACAAGGTTTTCTTTAGTTTACACACAAGTGTTTCCTTACCTTGTACAACAAATCCTTTTGGTTGACTCATGTAGATATCCACATCCAAATCACCATTTAGAAAGGTACTTTTCACATCAAGCTAAAAAATCTACCAACCTTGAGCAATAGCAATAGCAATAAGAAGACGAATGGTGGGCATTTTGGCAACTGGTGCAAAGGTTTCATAATAGTCAATGCCATGTTTTTGAGCATAACCCTTAGAAACTAATCTAGCCTTATACTTTTCTATCTCTCCATTATAATTGTACTTGATTCTATAGACCCACTTGTTCCCAATAACATTTCTCTTATTAGGATAAGGCACTAGATCCCAAGTTTATTTCTTTAGAAGAGAATCCATCTCAACCTTCATGGCATCAACCCAAAAAGAGTGTTGTGAAGCTTCTTGGTAAGAAGTAGGCTCATTATCATTCTCTATCTTAGCTAGAAGAGACATGTTAAGGGTCATACTTCTAGTTATCCTTTGGCTAACTGAATTATGCTCTTTAGGACCCCTAGAATGATCCAACCACTTGGTCCTTTTGACACAAGGCCTACCCTTTTCTAACTCAATAAGGTCTTCATTGAATTTGACATATCTTGAAACAAATACAATGCATGAAGAAAGTGAGTATAACCTGTAGCCCCTATGTTCTGCATCATAGCCAACAAAGATGCATTTTTGAGACTTTTGGCTTCTTACCATTCCAAACCTCATAAGGAGTCTTCCCCTAAACTGATTTTGAAGGACACCTATTAAGAATATAGATTGTTGTACTGGCTGCTTCACCCCAAAGAAATTGAGTTAAGTGGTCACCAAGCATGCATCTTACCATCTCCATGATTGTCCTATTTTTCCTCTCTGCAACACCATTTTTTTGAGGAGTGTATGGACAAGTAAACTACCTTTTGATCCCATGAGAAGAACAAAACTCATTGAAATCATTGCTATTGTACTCCCCTCCATTGTCACTTATAATCATTTTGATATTTGCTCCCTTTTTATTTTCTACCAAAGCTTTGAACTCCTTTAATGTCTCAAAACAATCAGATTTATTCTTAAGTAGATACCCAAATATCATTCTTGAATAATCATCTATAAAGGTGATAATATAGGATGCACCACCAAGTGATCTAACATGTAATGGACCCATAATATTTGTATGAATGAGTTGAAGAATTTGTGTGGCCCTTGTTGACTTATCCTTTGCAAACTTTTGTTTGCTCATCTTGCCTAAGATGCATGTTTGACACAAACCATGAATAGGTGAATGTTAGGCAAGCATTCAACCAAATTTTTGGACTTCATCATTTGAATATTTTGATAGTTTGTATGGCCTAACCTTAAGTGCCAAAGCTTTCTACTAGGAGAAACATTAGTTTCTAAACACACTTTAGGAGGAGCATCACCTAACACATAAAGATTATTCTTCACATAACCTGTAATTATTGGTAGCATGCCTTTCCTAATGCTCCATGAAGTTGCATTGAACTCAATAGTGTGACCACTTCTAGAAACTTGCAAAACTAAAATTAAATTTCTCCTAAGGTTAGGCACATATAGGACATTATCAAGTAATTTTCCTTCAATTACAACATTGCCAACACCTTCTACTTGAAGTCTATTATTATCACCAATGACAACTAAATCTGAAGAGTGCTTATGAAAGTCCACAAAATTATCCTTTTCAAAACACATATGGTTAGTGCATCCAAAATATAACACCCATTCATTAGAAGTAGATGAGTCAATGGAGTAAAGGTCACAAACAAAGGCATTTTTATTATAATTTTGCTTTACATTGTTGTTATTTAACTTTCCCTTGCCAAAGAATTTCTTAGATCCTTGTCCCTTAGCCTTTTCTTGCTCTTCCTTTTCTGCAATATTCTTCTTCTTAAAAAAAAATTATTCCTTGTGGCCTTTCTTGCCACAAAAGTTGCAAGTGAAATCAACTCTAGGCTTGTTGGGTTGGAAATTTTAAGTTTTCCTTCCCTTGTATTTCTTCTTGAAGGAAGCCTTAGTGGCACTCAAGGCAACATTCTTCTCCTTGACAACTTGACCATTCACTTTATCTCTATTAAGATACTCTTCATGTTGAATCAATAATTGTGAAAGAGTGTTGAGAGGAATGCCATCCTCTTCTTGCTCTAGCCTAGTCTCAATAATGGTGACAAAATTCTTGAACTTGCTTCACAAGTTCCTCAAAGTGATAAAGCTTAAGAGCTTCTCACTTATCCAATCACAATTACAAGCCAATAGTTGAGTTCTCATGTCTTTTATCTTTGAGAGGAAGATCAAGACACTTTCTTCTTCACCTTGCATAGTGCTAAGAATTTTGGACAATAAATTAAATTTCCTTGATGTGTTGGACCCTAGATGGACTTGTTTTAGCAAATCCCATGCATCTTTAGCATGCTCACAATGTATTATAGTGAGCAATATCTCATAACTCACACTATTGATAATCATGGAAAGTGCAAGGTGACTCTTGTTGTTGTATGTCTCAAGTGCCCTTGCATGGGTTGGGATTTCTTCATCTCCATTCACAATGGGCCATAACTTTCTTTCTTGAAATTCAGCCCTCATCCTTGGTTCCCATATTCCAAAATTTGATCCATCAAGGATGTGCTTAGGTGTGAAGGAGATTCCATGACCAGCCATTCTAGAAAGTGAACATAATCAAAATATAATATGCATTGACAAAGGAAATAAATGATGCAATAAGAAAGTAGATAAACATACTTGCATATATAAAAAAAACATAACTTTCATGTAATCTACTTTTCAATCATCAAAGATAATCATCATGAAAGATAAACATCATGAAATATAATTAAAATTAAGCATCATCAAGAGATATAAGCATCAAAATGAAAGCTAATCAACATTATCATGAACTACTATAACCATATTGCAATAAACAACTATAACCATATTACAATTGAATAAAGGAAATAAACCAAGATCAACTTGCAATAAGAAGGTAACTAATCATAACAACCATCTTGCAACAAAATAAACTAACTTGAATTGAACCATAAAACATTTGTTAAATGTTAGATAGTCAATAAGTTAGTAAGTTAGTGTTCATTTTAAGGTTTTTCTATAGCCTAATGAATTGCCAATTCATCTCACCCAAGGTCAACCAAGCTACCCAAAAGGGTATGAGTACAAGGACCCAAAAAGGACTTGCTACCGATAGAGTGGATTCTTTTGGATTCAATAGGTGTTTAGCAAATATAAAATGTGTTGCAAGATTAAATAAATTTTAATCAAATACTAAAGTTGTGGTTAGTAAGTTGATTCATTTTTAACCTTCTTGATTAATATGAAAATTTGTAAATTGCAAGTTAGTTGGTTAGTAGATTGTTTAGTAGCAAGTTAGTAAGTTAGTAGTTATATTAGTTGAGATGCAAAATGCAAAAGATGCAAAAAAAAATGTAAGAAAGATGAACAAGAGATAGTGGAGACACAAAGCAAAACACAAATACACTATCTCTCTCTCTCTCTCTCTCTCTCTCTCTCTCTCTCTCTCTCTCTCACTCTCACTTTCATTCTCTTTTACTTTCATTATGAGAGATACAAGTTACATTAATTTATATTATGCTTCAAGAAAATGTGAAGAACACAAGCTTATACTGAGAGGGGGGTGAACAGTATAAGACTTAACCAATTAATAATTTTAACTTTAGATAGCAGTGGCATCAATACAACATTAATCAAGACAGAAAGCATCACACATTGAAGACCCATTTTAACGTGGTTCACCCAAAATGGTTGGGCTACATCCACGGATAAAATCTTTCACTAAATTTTATCAATCCAAATTCTGGGAATACCTTTCCCGATTACAATGTTTATGGGCACCAACCCAAAGGAGACACCAATCCCCTAACTCTATTCTAGCTGGTGATCCTCTAGAAAACCTCTGCCTTCGCTGCCCTTAGCAAATGGAACTCTATCCACAGAAGACACCTGTCCTCCCTGCTCTGGCTGGAGACCTCTGTCCTCAACTCTATCACCTCCAAAGCTGGTCCTCGAATTTGCACTAAACACAGTCCTTCGGTCTAGCACAAATGTCCTCGTTCGTCTTTGCCTATTGCTCTCTACGCCCTCTGCTCTCTCTATGCAAACACAGCAGCACCGTCTTCATGCACTCTGATTCCTTGCGATCTCTCTCACTTAGACGATTCGACAAAATGCACTCTGTACACTGCTATCGAATTTTGCACTCTGCTCTCGACGATCGAACTTCTTCTCTTCGCACTATTTTTGCGAACGTCGCACTTCAACCACACATTCGATCAATCCTCAACTCTCCAAATAGCCCTCCTTTTATAACAGAGTTTTCATGATTAAAAACTTTGATCTTAGTCGGCTGTTATGCAAATGCAAACCCTAATCTCCGTCGGCTGCAAGCCCTAATCTTCGTCGGCTAAAATTTGACTCTGTCGGCTTCACTGCCTCTGTAACCCTTCTGAGCTTCTACCATGAAAATACAACATGTCACGATATCGTGACACTTTTCGCTTCCTTACACTCTTCTCTACTTGCACTAGCGAAAATGGAACATGTCACGAAATCGTGACACTTTCGCTCCCTTGTGCTTTTCTCTCCTTTACGCTCATGAAAATGGAACATGTCATGAAATCGTGACACTTTCCTGCCTTGTGCTTTTCTCTCTTACGCCTGAAATGGAACATGTCATGAAATCATGACGCTTTCGCCTTTGAGCTCTTCCTTCTTGAATTTGTCATGAAATCATGACGCTTCTTCTTCCATGCTCTTTCATTTTGTTTCTGTCATGAAATCATGACTCTTCAACTATTGAAGACCTGCTTTCTATTTCTATCATGAAATCGTGACACTTTCTCCAACTGTATGCTGCCATCTCAATCTGTCATGAAATCATGACACTTTCTGCATCCATAACCTTTCTCTTCAACCTGTCACAAAATCGTGACACTTTCTGCATCCGTACGATTTCTTTGCAACCTATCACGAAATCATGACAGTTCTCATTTTAGACTCTTCCCTTTGCTACATGTCATGAAATCATGATAGTTCTCACTTCGAGTTCTGTAGCATGTCATGAAAATGTGATAGTTCTCACTTTGACTTCTGTAGCATGTCGCAAAATCATGACACTTTATCTTGCTACTTTCTCTCTCTTCGAACTTGTCATGAAATCATGACAATTCACACTACGGACTCTCTCTTCTGCATTATGTCATGAAATCATGACACTTTTTCTTTCGGACTCTCTCTCCTACAACATGTCACGAAATCGCGACACTTTTTCATCCGTACAACCTTCCTTGCAATATGTCACGAAATCATGACATTTCTGACTCCGTACATTCTCTCTCCTCTTTGAGTCGTGAAACTGCGACATGTCGCGATATCGTGACACTTTTCTCAATTGCTTTCTTTCTCCCTTAAGTCGCAAAAGTGTGACATGTCGTGATATCATGACACTTTTCTAAAAGTTTCTCTCTCCTCTTAAGTCATGAAAGTGACATGTCACGATATCGCGACACTTTTCCAACTTACTTTCTTTCGAACCTGTCAGCTTGGGGTTTGCAGAAGACCTTTGAAACTGTCATGCCGTAACCTTCATCAAAACAAATAATTTTGACATCAATTCAAATTCCTTCGAAAGCTTCTTGACATCAATGACAACTTATTCACTTGAGCAAATGCAATGTACCCAAAGTACCCAAAATTGCCAACAATCTCCCCCTTTGTCATTGATGGCAAACCTTTACTGAAAACACTTCTCAAGAGCCAAAACTGAAACAAACTGTGCTAACAACTAACCAACGATCCTTTGAAGTTTTGCTCCCCCGACTTGAAGCTTTCCTCTTCACTTGAAGCTCTCCCCCTTCTCTCTCCCCCTTTGTCATCAATGGCAAAGGGCCACCTTTGGGGCTCGGGACTAAGAATGAGCCTCTTGGCTTAGTCCCTCCCCCACCTCCTGATGAGGTGATTAATTCTGGGGTGAGAGTACAACTCCCAATTTCTCCCTTAGATACTCAAACGTATCTCTTGGAAGAGGTTTGGTGAAGATATCTGCAATCTGCTCTTTAGTAGGCACATACTCTAGCTTGACCTGCTTGTCTTGCACTTTCTCCCTTAGAAAGTGATACTTGATGGAAATATGCTTTGTCCTTGAGTGCATTACCGGATTTTTGGAAATACTTATGGCACTTGTATTATCACAAAATATGGAGATGGGTTGTTCATGCCTGACTTTGAAATCCTCCAAGGTGGTTTTCATCCATAAAACCTGTGTACACCTAGCCACTGCTGCTATGTATTCAGCCTCTGCTGTAGATAAGGAAACTGAAGGTTGTTTCTTACTTAACCAAGAAACCAAACTCTTTCCCAGAAAGAATGCTCCACCACTAGTGCTTTTTCTGTCATTAATACTGCTCGCCCAATCTGCATCTGTATAAGCTATGAGGGTGAAATCATCACCTTTGGGATACCAAAGCCCAAAGTCCATAGTGCCCTTTAGATATCTGAATATCCTCTTAACTGCTATAACATGAGAATCTTTTGGAGCTGCCTGAAATCTTGCTACTAACCCAACTGCCTGCATGATATCTGGTCTGGTAGCCGTAACATATAATAAGTTGCCGATCATTGATCTGTACAATCTCTGATCTGCCGTTGGAGATTCATCATCTTTACTCATCTTGCACCCTGTAATCATTGGAGTACATACTGGTTTGTTGTCCATCATCCCAAATTTTTTCAACATTTCTTTGATATACTTTCCTTGAGAGAGAAATACACCGTCTTTTGATTGAGCAATCTGAAGACCTAAAAAGAATGACAGCTCTCCAATCATAGACATCTCAAATTCCTTCTGCATGGTGTTAGCAAAAACTTTGCACATCTGAGTATTATTTCCCCCAAAAATAATATCATCAACATAGACAACCATAATCAACATATCATCATCTTCATTCTTAATATACAAATTGCTATCTGCCATGCCTTTCCTGAAGCCTTGCTCATGAAGATAACTGTCAAGTCTTGAGTACCACGCCCTTGGTGCTTGCTTTAACCCATATAAGGCCTTTTTTAGTTTACACACATAGTCTGACTGTTCTGTGAGAGACACTCCTTCTGGCTGTTCTATGTAGACTTCTTCTACCAACACCCCATTTAGAAAAGCTGACTTTACATCCATTTGATATACCTTGAAATATTTGAAGCTTGAAAGGGCCAAAAACATTCTGATAGCTTCAAGACGAGCAACAGGAGCGAACGTCTCTTCGAAATCAACACCTTCTACTTGAGCATAACCTTTGCAGACTAACCTAGCTTTGTTTCTGACAATCTTTCCATCCTCATTGAGTTTATTTCTGAATATCCATTTTGTGCCAATGACATTCTTGTCCTTAGGTCTTGGAACCAAATCCCAAGTTTCACTTTTCTCTATTTGATTTAGCTCTTCATCCATCGCTTTTACCCAAAATTTATCTGCACATGCTTCACTGAAATCTTTTGGCTCAATCTGAGATAATAATGAAACATTTGTAGAATCGTGTGAAGGAATGACTCTTCTTCTTGTTTTCCTACTGTTTGGATCACCAATGATCAAATCTTTGGGATGATGTTTCTGAACATATCGTGAAGGAGTTTTGGGAAGCAGTTGTTGTCTTTCCTCTTCTTCATCTGAAACCTCTCTGAATTCTTCTTGACAAATTTCATCACTGAGTTCCTTGACTGGTTCTTTTATCCCTGTCTTTTCATCAACTGTTACATTTATGCTCTCTACGACTGTATGCGTTCTTTTGTTGAAGCATCTGTAGGCCTTGCTTCTGCTGGAATATCCAAGAAAGATTCCCTCATCACACCTAGGATCAAATTTACCCAAATTCTGATCTTCCCTTCTGATGAAGCACTTACTCCCAAACACTTTGAAGTATTTTACTGTAGTTGGTCTTCCTTTCCACAACTCATAAGGAGTTTTATGATGATTGACTCTAAGTTGGGCCCTGGTGATAATGTAGACTGTTGTACTGACTGCCTCTTTCCAAAAGCCATCTGAAATTTTTGACTCATTTAACATAGCTCTAGCCATATTTTCAATAGTTCTATTTTTCCTTTCAACTACTCCATTTTGTTGAGGAGTTCTTGTTGCTGAATATTCTCTTTTGATTCCTTGTTGCTCATAGTATTCCACAAATTCATTTGAAGTGAACTCTCCTCCTCTGTCTGATCTTAAGCATTTGATTCTCTTGTCAGTCTCATTTTCAATCATTTCTTTGAAAGCTTTAAATTTTTCAAAAGCTTCAGATTTTTCTTTGAGAAAAGTAACCCAAGTCATTCTAGAATAATCATCTATAAACAACATGAAGTAGCTTTCTCCCTGAATGCTCTGAGTTCTGGTGGGGCCACATAAATCAGTATGAATAAGATCCAATGGTTTTGAAGAAGTATACCCTTTTGATTTGAAACTGGTTCTGGTCTGTTTTCCATGTTGACAGGGACCGCAAATGATATTATGGGGCCTTTTTATTTTGGGCAAGTCTCTAACAGCTTCCTTGTTACTAATATTGACAAGATTATCAAAGCTCAAATGCCCCAATATTTTATGCCATAGCCAACTCTCATCTTCTTGAGTTAGAAAACACTTTTCCCTTTTTATCTCACTCAGCATGTAAAGATTGTTTGGAGTCCTTGTAGCACTCGCAATGAGTTTTCCATTTTTTTCTTTACTTATCTCACATCTATCTGAAAAGAAAGATACTATGTGCCCTTGATCACAAAGTTGACTCACACTTAGAAGATTATGTCTTAGGCCTTCTACATAAAGCACATTTTCTGTTTTGGATTTCCCATCCAAACTAAGAGTCCCTTTACCACAGATTTTAGCTGATCTATTATCTCCAAAACTGACTGTTCCTCTGTTTGTTTCTTTTAAGACCAAAAAATTTTCCTTTTCACCAGTCATATGTTTTGAACAACCACTATCAAGATACCATTTTTCTACTTTGTCTTGAGCATGAAAAGCAGTTTGAACTATCATTGACTTAGATTTGATCTCATTTTTCTTTTTAGTGAACTCAAGGCTAGATCTATCCAAACTGCACATCCTTGCTATATGCCCAAAATTCTTGCACTTGTAACACATGAAATTTTTATTCATAAGAGGTGCAAAAGAGTTAACATTTTCCTTACTAAGGCTATTCAAGGATTTATTGCAATGCATAGCTTTGTGACCAAAATTCTTGCAGGAAAAACAATAGCCATGGAAAGTATTATGTAACCTGTTTTGATGCCTTGGATGATTGTTCTTCTTGTGACCAACTGGAATCCACCGCTCTTCAGGATGAAGATTGGTCTTGCTCGAAGACCCTATTTCATGAATAGTGCAACCATCCTTCTTTTGCTTTTCATACGGAGTATTCTGTCTGAGAGCCAATTGTTCCAACTTCACTCTAAGAGACATAACCTCTTCTTCTAGTTTCTCGCAATCAGCTTCCTTTCCTTTTAAAGCCTCTGTTAGAACCTGTTCAACCTTCTTCCCTTCTTCAGCTAGAATTTTGAAGTCTATAACTCTTTGGGACAATTTTGATCTTGCTATCTCTTCTTCCTGACATTGATGCTTGAGAACAGAATTCTCTTCCCTGAATTTCTCAAGCTTTCTTAAAGCCAAGAAGAATTCACCTTTGAGATCGAACTCAACCCCTTCATCTCTTTTTGAATCTGTATGTTCCTCTGATAGATCCTTCTCCAAGCTGTTAGGCTCTTTCTGGAGAGACCCGCTCTGATACCAATTGAAGAACACAAGCTTATACTGAGAGGGGGGGGTGAACAATATAAGACTTAACCAATTAATAATTTTAACTTTAGATAGCAGTGGCATCAATACAACATTAATCAAGACAGAAAGCATCACACATTGAAGACCCATTTTAACGTGGTTCACCCAAAATGGTTGGGCTACATCCACGGATAAAATCTTTCACTAAATTTTATCAATCCAAATTCTGGGAATACCTTTCCCGATTACAATGTTTATGGGCACCAACCCAAAGGAGACACCAATCCCCTAATCTCTGCTCTGGCTGGTGATCCTCTAGAAAACCTCTGCCTCTACTACCCTTAGCAAATGGAACTCTATCCATAGAAGACACCTATCCTCCCTGCTCTGGTTGGAGACCTCTGTCCTCAACTCTATCACCTCCAAAGCTGGTCCTCGAATTTGCACTAAACATAGTCCTTCGGTCTAGCACAAATGTCCTCATTCATCTTTGCCTGTTGCTCTCTATGCCCTCTGCTCTCTCTGTGCAAACACAGTAGCACCGTCTTCGTGCACTCTGATTCCTTGCGATCTCTCTCACTTAGACGATTTGACAAAATGCACTCTGTACATTACTATCAAATTTTGCACTCTGCTCTCGACGATCGAACTTCTTCTCTTCGCACTATCTTTGAACGTCACACTTCAACCACACATTCGATCTATCCTCAACTCTCCAAACAGCCCTCCTTTTATAATAGAGTTTTCATGATTAAAAACTTTGATCTTAGTCGGTTGTTATGCAAATGCAAACCCTAATCTCCGTCGACTGCAAGCCCTAATCTTCGTTGGCTAAAATTTGACTCTATCGGCTTCACTGTCTCTGTAACCCTTCTGAGCTTCTGCCACAAAAATACAACATGTCATGATATCGTGACACTTTTGCTTCCTTGCACTCTTCTCTGCTTGCACTAGCAAAAATGGAACATGTCATGAAATCATGACACTTTCGCTACCTTGTGCTTTTCTCTCCTTTACGCCCATGAAAATGGAACATGTCACGAAATCATGACACTTTCGCTGCCTTGTGCTTTTCTCTGCCTTACGCCCGTAAAACTGGAACATGTCATGAAATCATGACGCTTTCGCCTTTGAGCTCTTCCTTCTTGAATTTGTCATGAAATCATGACGCTTCTTCTTCCATGCTCTTTCGTTTTGTTTCTATCATGAAATCGTGACTCTTCAACTGTTGAAGACCTGCTTTCTATTTCTATCATGAAATCATGACACTTTCTCCAACTGTATGCTGCCATCTCAATCTGTCATGAAATCATGACACTTTCTACATCCATAACCTTTCTCTTCAACCTGTCATGAAATCGTGACACTTTTTGCATCCATACGACTTCTTTGCAACCTATCATGAAATCGTGACAGTTCTCATTTTAGACTCTTCCCTTTGCTGCATGTCACGAAATCATGATAGTTCTCACTTTGAGTTCTGTAGCATGTCACAAAATCATGATAGTTCTCACTTTGACTTCTGTAGCATGTCATGAAATCATGACACTTTATCTTGCTACTTTCTCTCTCTTCGAACTTGTCATGAAATCATGACAATTCACACTACGGACTCTCTCTTCTGCATTATGTCATGAAATCGTGACACTTTTTCTTTTGGACTCTCTTCTGCATTATGTCACGAAATCGTGACACTTTTTCTTCCGTACAACCTTCCTTGCAATATGTCATGAAATCGTGACATTTTTGACTCCGTACATTCTCTCTCCTCTTTGAGTCGTGAAACTACGACATGTCGCGATATCGTGACACTTTTCTAAAATGCTTTCTCTCTCCTACTTAAGTCATGAAACTGCGACATGTCGCGATATCGCGACACTTTTCTAAAAAGCTTTCTCTCTCCTGCTTAAGTCATGAAAATGCGACATGTCGCGATATCGCGACACTTTTCCAACTTACTTTCTTTCGAACCTGTCAGCTTGGGGTTTGCAGAAGACCATTGAAACTGTCATGTCGTAACCTTCATCAAAACAAATAATTTTGACATCAATTCAAATTCCTTCGAAAGCTTCTTGACATCAATGACAACTTATTCACTTGAGCAAATTGCAATGTACCCAAAGTACCCAAAATTGCCAACAAAATGCTTGAGAGAGATTAGAAGAAATTAATAAAAATAGGGGAAGAGAGTGAAAAAGTTGATCCGAAATTGCCTTGTATACTCCAAAACATACTTGCATAACCTTGCAAAACAAGCAAACTCACAAACAACCATTATTAATGTGAGACAAAAAAATATTGCATTTTAAGAAAAATAATAATAAAGTTTTAATAAAAAAATTGCTTAAAAATAATGCAATTAAATTAATAAAATTTATTTTATTAAATAATTAATAAAAAAATCACATGAAAAAGTTTAAATATTTTTATAAAGCAAAACTTTTTAAAAAAAATTTAAAATTTTTTCAGACTATATAGCCGACTGTTTTTTTTATATAGCCGACTATTTATATATATATATATATATATATATATATATATATATATATATATATATAGCCGATTGTTTTTTTTTTATATATAGCCGATTGTTTTTTTTATATATATAGCCATTGTTTTTTTTATATATATAGCCGACTGTTTTTTTATTTATATATATAGCCGATTGTTTTTTTATTTAAATTTTTTTTTAAAAATGACTATATATGGAAATAGGGATTTTTGGGTCTTCCGGACACAACCATGGGGTTCGTTTGGCTCCAAAACCCTTCCAGCAAAAGCTCAATGCCAAAAAAAAAATTATAGATTTAAAATGAAAATACTATTTGCAAAAGATCTAACAACTAGATCTAAAAACACAATAAATCTATAAACCCTAATGGTAAATTTACAAAATAAGTTTACATAAAATACCCAAATATCAAATACATGCAAATATATATATATATATATATATATATATATATATATATATATATATATATATATATAACCTTAATGGATTTTTCACCTCAAAAGATTGAAGACACTTGATTGAGATCCCAACCGCTCTGATACCAAATGTGAGACAAGCAAAGTCTCCCTAAGATCGAAGAATGATCCACAAGATCAATCATACACAAAAGAGAAAAACCCACAACACCAATATTAAGTGGTAAAACCTTACTTCAAATGAATAAAGAAAACATCCACTATGAAGCTCACTATATTACTCATTTGATTCAACAATACAATAATGCTTCAATGTTATGCAACAACATGCATCAACATGATATTACAACACAAGTCAATATGACAAGATATGTTAATATGTAATAGACAACACCCCTATTTAAAGAGAAGCTATTCTATTACAACCCTAAATATTATCACAATCTAATCTTATCACAATTTGATCTTTGAGATGTGTGATAAGTGACATCTATCAAATATTAGAAAGTGAGTAGTTACTTTCTAATATTTGATAGAAAATGGGAAATAACTTTTTTCCACAAATTAAATATTCCTAGCACCCTTATTTTATTTATTAATTGGGTGGGAATATTTTTACATAAAATAGAATTATTTTCTAATTCAAATATTATTCTTTAGACTTTATATTTTAGTCTAAGAATAATTTACATAATGTTGCATTACATATTCCAACACATTCTACCCAGAAATATTTAAGAACATATGGAGGATGATATGCACTAATGTAGTAAGCTTCAAATGACCAATATGTTCTTCACATCCATTAAATTTATTGCTTCCACATATCTCACATTTATTACATTTTAAAGGTAGCTCAAGTTTAGCATTTGATAACTTACTTGTGTGTTGACTTGGACATGCTAGTACCTTGTTCTTCTTCCACTATCATGTGCACCTTTCCTTATTTGAATTTTCTAAATTGTACTTCCTTGGCAATTGAATATTTAGGTGAATATGTGCACTTAATATTCTTCGACACCTTGACTTGTTCCAAATTTGTGCCCTCCAAATTTGCCTTAGTGATGATGATCTTCCTCTTGCATGTGCTTTTCAAATCTGGAAAATAATTCTCTTTTTCCCTTTTTTATTTTAATATCAAATAAACCACTTTAACATTTATCACTTCTTCCAAACACATACAGAATAAAGCTTAAAAATAACTCCTTATATCTCCCTTTTAAAACTTACAACATAAAGCTTTATTCTAACAAAATCTCCCTTTATATCTCCCAAAAATCAAATCACAACATTTCCCCTTTTATATTTTGCAAAAATCAGATCACAACATTTCCTATATATCATTTGCAAAAAACAAATCACAACATTTTCCATTTTATAATTTGCAAAAATAAAATCACAATATTTCCTCTTTATTATTTGCAAAAATTAAATCACAACATTTCCTCTTTATAATTTGCAAATATCACAATTATACCTTATATCTCCTCTTATATCATTTGCAAAAATTAAATCACAATACTATACCTTATAACTCCCCTTATATTATTTGCAAAAATTAAATCACAATACTATACCTTATAACTCCCCTTTTATCAAATTTTATAAAATAAAATATAAATACCTTGCACAACCATGGATGGGATTTGATCCCTTGACCTCTAGAAGTGCAGTGCCCTAAATTGGGTTAGCAACCATCTGTGCTAATGCAACACATCAAACCAAAAAACACAAAATAATATTTATTTCCTTTAGCACTTTTTTTTCTATCCTTCATAAAAACAAAATGGCATCGAAGGGATTTGATCCCTCAAACTCTTGCACAACAGTGCTTCCACACAAGCTAGGCGGTCATCTGGGCTACCCCAATAGATGGAATCAAAAGCACAAAAATAATATTTAAATCCTTCAACTCTGCCTTCAACTATTCAAAAAAATGATGTCAATCAGATTCAACCCCTCAACCTCTCGCAACACAATACCCTGGCGCAAGCCAGGCTACTGACTAGTCTAACTGATCAGTTGAGATAAATGTGGCACAAACCAATATTTAAGATTTTCTTTCTGTTGTGTTGCTACCAAAACATGTGTTCCATTTCTCCTTCCTCCTCATTGTCACTCGCTCCTTAATCGATATTATTCAATTTCCATTACTTACTACAAAGTGAACTTAGGGTTTTCCATTTATATGCTTTTTCATGCACCCAATGAAGTTGGCCCAAAATTTTGAATATTTGATTTTTCAACCTTTTGCATGGTCGACCCATTTAATTTTTCAAACACTTTAGGTTATAATATTTAAATCTATGATTTAAATATTATAATATTCAATTTTTAAACTCTTATATATTTAAATCCTTTGATTTAAATATGTCAAACCTTTGTCCTTCTCTTTATAATATTTCAAGCCTTTGTCCAAACCTTTGTCCTTCTCTTTATAATATTTAAATTTGATATTTAAATATTATAATATATTTTCCTTACTTTGAAATATGCTTTCCTTGCTTCTCTTAAAATATATATTTGCCTTGGATGGTTGTTTTTTTGCTATTTATCAAGTCCATCTCTAACATTATTGATATATTTTCCAAACTTATAAACTTATCATCTTTAAAGAATATTTTTGCCTTGAATACCATGCACCTTTGACATTAATGAAAAATCAATATTTCTAACAATCTCTCCTGATAGGGGGGGTAAACAGTATAATATAAAACTTTTTACTTTTCAATCCAAATGATAACGTAAATAATATCAAGATAATAAATAATGTACAAATCATCACACACATGAGAGATATGGTTTTAACGTGGTTCACCCAATGTGGGTTACATCCATGTAGAAAATATTTCTTATAAATTTTTTCAAAAATTCTCTTGGGAACCAAATCCCTATTACAATGTTTATGGACCTCTGTCAAAAGGAGACACCAATCCCTTATGCTCAAGTTCATACACCTCTATCCACAGGAGAACTCTATCCCCACTACTCTGGTTTGTGTAACTCTATCTACAGGATAAATCTATCCCCTTTAATTTTATTAGCTCCAAATCCTTCTCTCAAATTTGATCAAATTTGCTCAACTACCTATACTAATCTATCTCACATCTACTCATAATTATGCTTCAAACCTTCTCACAAATCCTGCTTAGAACTACTCACAAGTCTTATTAGAATGCCTGCTCAAAATAGCTCACAATATTGCTCTAATTTGGTCACTGTCTTTGCTCAATTCTAATCTAATACATGCTCAAAAAATGCTCATAACACATGCTCAAAACTACTCATAACACTTGCTTTGATAAAATTACTTCAGACATATTCTACCTAGATTTATTTTTCAATAACACATAGAAAATGATATGCAATATAATTTCACAATATGTTCTTTCTAGTATCACTCAAGCCCAATGCACAAATTGTTTCACAAAATTGGTTTCTTAACACTTGTTTATTCACATTCAATGTCACTCAAACCAATGCCCAAAAGCTTCACAAATTCATCCATATAATGAAGCATAGTTTATTCTCAAATATTAGCTCAAATATTTCCAACAATGCACATGTATAATCCTTTTTTCTCCACCTTATGATTCAAAAATATTTTATCAACCAAACATCTTAAATAAGGAATGATATCACCATACCTCTTAACTTGCTTTAATGAAGATGTACCTTCAAAAACCTATCTCAAAAGAATTTCCCTTTCAAAGTGCCACTTCAAAATTCGTTAGTAGATCTCTCTTTCAAATCATCCACATTAAATTTCTTCTTTAAAAATGTGCACAATAGAATATGAAAAAATAATGCTCTATGAATTTTGTTCTCAAATATGAAGCATTAATAATTATCAAAAACCCTTCAACATTCCTTTTCACCATACAAAAATTACAATAAAAAATCAAACCACAATAACACCTTATAACTCCTTACACAAGATTTAATTTTCTCAAGCACACATTACAATATCAATAAGCCTTTATACACCTTATTTCTCCTATGCTTGATAAAATATTTGTCCCTATCCAACACAGCAAATGATTTTCCTTTTATCAATTTTATAATATAAAAAAATTTGTCCTCATACCTTTGATTAAACTGCCACACGAATAATTATTCATTTTTACCTAGATTTGAACCTACATCTTCCTACCTACCAACGCCTTAGTGCTAGCCTAACAACCAGTTGGGCTAGCCACCCGCTTGAAATATAACATGCAACAACTTCCTCTTATTCCCTTCCTCAGCCAAAACAAGTTTCATGTTCTGCCTTGCAAAAGAGCACCTACGAGATTTGAACTCGTGACTTCCTACCTTAGTGCTAGCCTAGAGACCAGATGGGCTAGCCACCAGCTTAAAACATGACTCACAATAATTTTTCTTTATCTCCTCCTTCGTGGACCAATCAAAACACTCTATGTTCTCTACCTTGCAAAAGAGCACCCGCGAGAGTCGAACCTGCAACCTCCTCCCTTCCAACACCTTAATGCTAGCCTAGTGACCAGTTGGGCTAGCCACCACCATGGGATTAGAAAATCAACACTTTGTCCTTTTGTCCCTTTATCTACCTGCATTGTCTTTTCCCTATTTTGATGCACGAAATGGATTTTCAAACTTCGCTCACCAATCGAACACCCAAACATATGAAATAAATTAAACCCTTTTATATATGCTTTTATGGGCATGAAATAACATCGACATTTTGATGGGGTAGGGCATATTAATATTTCCTTCAAAAAAAATTTGGTGCCTTTTTAAAATTTGAACCCTTTGTATTATAATATTAAAATATTATAATGTTAATATTTGAAACCTTGGAGTATAGAAATAATTTTATCTTTTAAATATTTTTGCCTCCTTTATAATATTTAAATTTTCATTTAAATATTATAACCTTTCTCTTAGAAAAATATCTTGGAGATATATAATGCCTTGACAACCATTTCATTTTTCTCATCAACATATTTTTGCCTTATGTACTCTTTGACATCAATGACAACAATATGCTCAATATTTCCAACAAATGGCTCATATATTCATGCAAGATGAAGTATAGCGATGATTGTTTTGGGCCTGATAGCTATTATGGTCAAAGGGTACTTCATTCAATAACCAGGATCCCTAGGAAAAGTATATGACATTGTATAAATCATTTATAGATAATTTTGGAGGGAAATGTCCTTTTATATTGAATTGTAAATAATAGTAACATAGATAGTAGAAAGAATTGACAAGTTTGCAATTGTATTCTCCTATAGGCTTTCCCTTCATTTCCTTTTGTAAAAATAGTCGACGCTTGAGTGGATTATGATAAATCTTGAACCCTCATTTCTAGCATATTCTATGTAAAATTCTGCTTGCATTATATATATGCATATAAATACTTACACACACATATATATACGAGAGCATATGTCTATTTTTTAGTATAGCTATATGTGGCCTCTTGCAGACCTATTTTTGTATGTATGTATTCTTTTTTGGCATTTTATATATTTTGAGTTTTATCACTACTAAACCTCATTTGTGCTTTGTTGTGTCAAGGAGAAGAAGTGTTCACCACTAGCACATAGCATGCAGACCTATTTTGAAGGAATATCTTAGCAAATATCTTAGTGCATCACCACCCTTTTCCTTTTGATGAGTCATTTTTATTTTACCTCTCACATTCATTTTCCCTTTGAGCATAAGTGTACCTTGAAGATCACATCCTAACAAGAAGCCTTTTAAAAAATTATCAAAGGCCCCTAATGGAGCCAAACCCCACACTCTTAGTTGTGGCCCCACTGTGTCACTCCCTGTGAGCCATGATTTCCCCACTAGGGAAAATTAGAGATGATAACAGTTTAATGGTATACCCGATGGGACCCTAGAGAAAATGTAGTCGTCCCAAAATCATGGTAAAGAGTAGGACTTAGACTTGGTGAGATTTTTTATCTATTTTTGTTTGTTGAAGAACCTTTTCACTTACTTGGTGACTCTGCTCCAAAATGAACACTAGAATTCATTGTTGAAGATACTATATGGAGATTCAGGTGAATACCTCAGTCTATCTACTTTTCAAGAAGCATGAAACTACATTCACTTGGCAACTCCACTCTAAAGGGAAAACCCAAATATAGCTATAGAAATATCCTATGACTAGGTTTTTATATGTACAAATCATGATAAGATATGTTACCACCATCTACGATCATTTAGCGAAGAAGAAAAACCACAATTCATAATATGGTTGCTCCACCTCTACCACCTCCCCCAAAATATTCCCTGCTTAGAATGACATAGGTCCATTGGCACCACCAACACCAAAGGAAATATGGAAAGAAATTCACTAATCTGCTCTAAAGTCTCTCACATATTTCACTAGTGAAAATCTTACTACCCCTATTGAGCACCTTAACCATGTGGTGAGCTTGTGTACAATGCACAACATATTAGAGAAAAACATGACTCTAAGGTTGTTGGTGACATCCTTTAAGGGAAAATCCTGAGAATGGTCCATCACACTCCAACTCAAATCAATCCCCTATGGGACTAGCTCAACAACCTTTTGTGGAGATATTTAGAGAAAATGCGGATAGAGTACTGCTCTTGGAATTGCTATTAACAATAAAAAAGAGTCCCTATGGAATTAATAGAAGATTTCAACCTCAAATTCCATAAATCCTATCATAGGATATGTGAAACATTTTGCCCCCCACTAGGTTTGGTAATGATTTTTTATTTTAGGGTATTAAATTTTGAGATATCTATGTTGATTAATGCTAGGGGAGGAGATTCTATACCAAAAATATACAAACTAATTGTCACAACTGAATATGTTTTAGTACAAATAGGAAAATTTCCACCAAGGCCACCACAACCCCTCTTGCCTTATTCCCAAAATAAACAAATCATATATCCATAATGAACCACACCTTTCATTACTAAGAATGTAGTTTATAGGACTTCCAACAAAGTAAAAAAATGTTTTTTAAGATTATAGAAAAATCACCAAGATGAATTAATAATTTTAACTTTAGATAGCAATGGCATCAACACAGCATTAATCAAGATAGAAAGCATCACACATTGAAGAACCATTTTTAACATGGTTCACCCAAAATGGTTGGGCTACGTCCACAAAAATTTTCTCTAAAAGTTATTTCAAAGTTATTTTTAGAAACCTTCCCAATTACAATGTTTATGAGCCTCTGCTCAAATGAGATACCTTCCCCTAGCTCTTCTCTAGCTGGTGATCCTCTAGAAGACCTCTGCCTTTGTTGCCCTTAGCAAATGGAACTCTATCCACAGAAGACACCTATCCTCTCTGCTCTGGCTGGAGACCTCTCTCCTCAACTCTATCACCTCCAAAGCTAGTCCTTGAATTTGCACTAAACACAGTACTTCGGTCTAGCACAAATGTCCTTGTTCTCTTTCTCTAATCTACACCAAACATAGTCCTTCGGTCTAGCACAAATCTATCCTCAAATCTGCACCAATATCTATCCTCAACTGGTCCTCAAATCTAGTTCACAAAAAATGGTTCACAAGCTTTCACTAAAGCTTGCTTTATCTTCACCCAAGTCTTCACCAAGACTTGTCTCAGATCTGCTTTGCAAGTTCTCACTAGAACCTGCCCAAACTGCTCCACAAGCTCAACAAAAGCTTGCTCAAATCTATCCAACAAGCCCTCTACTCTCTCTGCGCAATCACAACCACACTTGGAACAATTCACCATGACTCTTCACTCACTCTGCACACTTTGACATCATCTCGCAACTTCTACGCTCTCTGCATCCTTTCGGCTGCATCTCGCACACTTCGACATCATCTCACCACTTTTGCGCTCTTTGCATCCTTTCGGCTGCATCTCGCACACTTCAACATCGACTCGCTCTTTGCACACCGTGAGCTTAACTTGCACAATTTTTGATACATGCAAATCTTCAAACATCCCTCCTTTTATAACAAAAATTTCATGATCAAAAACTCAAACTTAGTCGGTTGTAACCCTTAACTTCGTTGGCTACAAAACCCTAATCTTTGTCAGCTCAAATTTAACTTTGTCAGCTTCAAATGCCTCTACAACTTTTCTATAGCTTTGGCCGTGAAACTACAACATGTCGCGATATCATGACACCTTTGCAACCGTACACTATCTTTGGCTTTTGTCATGATATCGTGACACTTTTGCCTTTGTCGACTTCAACTTTGCTTTTGTCGTGATATCGCGCGTGAAATCGTGACATTTTTGACTCCGTACATTCTCTCTTCTCTTTAAGTCATGAAACTGTGACATGTCGCGATATCACAACATCTTCATCAACTGGTGTCTTTACTTGCCTTTCGATCACGAAATTATGACATGTCATGAAATTGTGACATCTTCATTCGCTGGCTCCTTCACTTCTACCTGTTGCAAAATCGTGACACTTTCTGCATCCGTACGCTATCTTTGCAACCCGTCGTGAAATCATGACAGTTCTCATTTCAAACTCTTCCCTCTACTACATGTCACAAAATCGTGACAGTTCTCACTTCATCTTTTGTAGCATGTCGTGATATCGTGACAGTTCTCACTTCGAACTCTACAGCATGTTGTGAAATCGTGATACTTTTCGTGTTACTTTCTCTCTCTTTGAACTTGTCGTGAAAACGTGACAGTTCATACTGTGGACTCTCTCTTCTGCATCATGTCATGAAATTGTGACACTTTTTTGTCCGTACAACCTTCCTTGCATTATGTCGCAAAATCATGACACTTTACCTTCTTTTCCTTCTGGCATTTTTTGAGTCACGAAAATGCGACATGTCGCGAAATCGTGACACTTTCCACCTTGCTCTCCTTCTCTACCAACATGTCGTGAAATCATGACAGTTTAGCCAGCTCTTTCTCTCTCCTCTAACATGTCACAAAATTGCGACAGTTTTGCCAACTCTTTCTCTCTCCTCTAACATGTCGCAAAATCGTGATAGTTTTTCCAACACTTTCTCTCTCCTCTAACATGTCGCGAAATCGTGACTGTTTTTCTTGCCTGCTATTTTTCCTTTGAACTTGTCATGCCGTAACCTTCATCAAAACAAATTATTTGACATTAAATCAAATTCCTTCAAGAGCTTCTTGACATCAATGACAACTTCTACACTTGAGCAAAGGCAATGTACCCAAGGTACCCAAAATTGCCAACAATATCCCCCTTTGTCATTGATGGCAAACCTTTACTGAAAACACATCTCAAGAGCCAAAACTGAAACCAACTGTGCTAACAACTGAGAATCTTCCTTTGAATTTTTGCTCTCCCTGACTTGAAGCTTTCCTCTTCACTTGAAGCTCTCCCCCTTACTCATATCTCTCCCCCTTTGTCATCAATGGCAAACGGCCACCTTTGGGGCTCAGGACTAAGAAGGAGCCTCTTGGCTTAGTCCCTCCCCCACCTCCTGATGAGGTGATTAATTTTGAGGTGGGAGTACAACTCCCAATTTCTCCCTTAGATACTCAAACGTATCTCTTGGAAGAGGTTTGGTGAAGATATCTGCAATCTGCTCTTTAGTAGGCACATACTCTAGCTTGACCTACTTTTCTTGCACTTTCTCCCTTAGAAAGTGATATTTTATGGAAATATGCTTTGTCCTTGAGTGCATTACCGGATTTTTGGAAATACTTATGGCACTTGTATTATCACAAAGTATGGAGATGGGTTGTTCATGCTTGACTTTGAAATCCTCTAAGGTGGTTTTCATCCATAAAACCTATGTACACCCAGCCACTATTGCTATGTATTCAGCCTCTGCTGTAGATAAGGAAACTGAAGGTTGTTTCTTACTTAGCCAAGAAACCAAACTCTTTCCCAGAAAGAATGCTCCACCACTAGTGCTTTTCCTATCATCAATACCACCTACCCAATCTACATCTGTATAAGCTGTGAGGGTGAAATCATCACCTTTGGGATACCAAAGCCCAAAGTTCATAGTGCCCTTCAGATATCTGAATATCCTCTTAACTACCATAACATGAGAATCTTTAGGAGCTACCTGAAATCTTGCTACTAACCCAATCGCCTGCATGATATCTGGTCTAGTAGTTATAACATATAATAAACTACCAATCATTGACCTATACAACCTCTGATCTACCGTTGGAGATTCATCATCTTTACTCATCTTGCATGCTATAATCATTGGAGTACATACTATTTTGTTGTCCATCATCCCAATTTTCTTCAACATTTCTTTGATATACTTTCCTTGAGAGAGAAATACACCATCTTTTGATTGAGCAATCTAAAGACCTAAAAATAATGACAGCTCTCCAATCATAGACATCTCAAATTCCTTCTACATGGTGTTAGCAAAATCTTTGCACATATGAGTATTATTTCCCCCAAAAATAATATCATCAACATAGACAACCATAATCAGCATATCATCACCTTCATCCTTAATATACAAATTGCTATCTGCCACACCTTTCTTGAAGCCTTGCTTATGAAGATAACTGTCACGTCTTGAGTACCAAGCCCTCGGTGCTTGCTTTAACCCATACAAGGCCTTTTTTAGGTTGCACACATAGTCTGACTGTTCTGAGAGAGACACTCCTTCTGGATGTTCTATGTAGACTTCTTCTACCAACACCCCATTTAGAAAAGCTGACTTTACATCCATTTGATATACCTTGAATGATTTGAAGCTTGAAAGGGCCAAAAACATTCTGATAGCTTCAAGACGAGCAACAGCAGCGAACGTCTCTTCAAAATCAATGCCTTCTACTTGAGCATAACCTTTGCAAACTAACCTAGCTTTGTTTTTGACAATCTTTCCATCCTCATTGAGTTTATTTTTGAATATCCATTTTGTGCCAATGACATTCTTGTCCTTAGGTCTTGGAACCAAATCCCAAGTTTCACTTTTCTCTATTTGATTTAGCTCTTCATCCATTGCTTTTACCCAAAATTTATCTGCACATGCTTCACTGAAATCTTTTGGTTCAATTTGAGATAATAATGAAACATTTGTAGAATCGTGTGAAGGAATGACTTTTCTTCTTGTTTTCCTGCTGTTTGGATCACCAATGATCAAATATTTGTGATGATGTTTTTGAACATATCGTGAAGGAGTTTTGCGAAGTAGTTGTTGTCTTTCCTCTTCTTCATCTGAAATCTCTCTGAATTCTTCTTGACAAATTTCATCACTGAGTTCTTTGAATGGTTCTCTTATCCCTGTCTTTTCATCAACTATTACATTTATGCTCTCTACGACTGTATGCGTTCTTTTGTTGAAGCATCATTAGGACTTTCTTCTACTGGAATAACCAAGAAATATTCCCTCATCACACCTAGGATCAAACTTACCCAAATTCTGATCTTCCCTTCTGATGAAGCACTTACTCCCAAACACTTTGAAGTATTTTACCATAGTTGGTCTTCCTTTCCACAACTCATAAGGATTTTTATGATGATTGACTCTAAGTTGGGCCCTGGTGATAATGTAGACTGATGTACTGACTGCCTCTTTCCAAAATCCATCTGAAAGCTTCGACTAATTTAACATAGCTCTAGCCATATTTTCAATAGTTCTATTTTTTCTTTCAACTACTCCATTTTGTTGAGGAGTTCTTGCTACTGAATATTCTCTTTTGATTCCTTGTTGCTCATAGTATTCTACAAATTCATTTGAAGTGAACTCTCCTCCTCTGTCTGATATTAAGAATTTTATTCTCTTGTCAGTCTCATTTTCAATCATTTCTTTGAAAGCTTTAAATTTTTCAAAAGCTTCAGCTTTTTATTTGAGAAAAGTAACCCAAGTCATTCTAGAATAATCATCTATAAACAGCATGAAGTAGCTTTCTCCCTGAATGCTCTAAGTTCTGGTGGGGCCACATAAATTAGTATGAATAAGATCCAATGGTTTTGAAGAAGTATACCCTTTTGATTTGAAACTGGTTCTGGTTTGTTTTCCATGTTGACAGGGACCGCAAATGATATTATGGGGCCTTTTTATTTTGGGCAAGTCTCTAATCGCTTCCTTGTTACTAATATTGACAAGATTATCAAAGCTCAAATGCCCCAATATTTTATGCCATAGCCAACTCTCGTCTTCTTGAGTTAGAAAACACTTTTCCCTTTTTATCTCACTTAGCATGTAAAGATTGTTTGGAGTCCTTGTAGCACTCGTAATGAGTTTTCCATTTTTTTCTTTACTTATCTCACATCTATCTAAAAAGAAAGATACTATGTGCCCTTGATCACAAAGTTGACTCACACTTAGAATATTGTCTTAGGCCTTCTACATAAAGCACATTTTTTGTTTTGGATTTCCCATCCAAACTAAGAGTCCCTTTACCACAGATTTTAGTCGACTCGTTATCTCCAAAACTGACTATTCCTTTGTTTGTTTCTTTTAAGACCAAAAACTTTTCTTTTTCACCAGTCATATGTTTTGAACAACCACTATCAAGATACCATTTTTCTACTTTGTCTTGAGCATGAAAAGCAGTTTGAACTATCATTGACTTAGATTTGATCTCATTTTTCTTTTTAATGAACTCAAGGCTAGATCTATCTAAACTGCACACCCTTGCTAAATGCCCAAAATTCTTACACTTGTAACACATGACATTTTTATTCATAAGAGGTGCAAAAGGGTTAACATTTTCCTTACTATGGCTATTCAAGGACTTATTGCACTGCATAGCTTTGTGACCAAAATTCTTGTAAGAAAAACAATAGCCATGGAAAGTATTATGTAACCTGTTTTTTTGTCTTGGATGATTGTTCTTCTTGTGACCAACTGGAATCCATTGCTCTTCAGGATGAAGATTGATCTTGCTCGAAGACCCTATTTCATGAATGGTGATACCATCCTTCTTTTGATTTTCACACGGAGTATTCTGTCTGAGAGCCAACTGTTCCAACTTCACTCTAAGAGACATAACCTCTTCTTCTAGTTTCTTGCAATCAGCTTCCTTTCCTTTTAAAGCCTCTATCAGAACCTGTTCAACATTCTTCCCTTCTTCAGCTAGAATTTTGAAGTCTATAACTCTTTGAGACAATTTTGATATTGCTATCTCTTCTTCCTGACATTGATGCTTGAGAAAAAAGTTCTCTTCCCTAAATTTCTCAAGCTTTCTTAAAGTCAAGAAGAATTCACCTTTGAGATTGAACTCAACCTCTTCATCTCTTTTTGAATCTGCATGTTCCTCTGATAGATCCTTCTCCAAGCTATTAGGCTCTTTCTGGAGAGACCCACTCTGATACCAATTGAAGAACACAAGCTTATAATGAGAGGGGGGTGAACAATATAAGACTTAACCAATTAATAATTTTAACTTTAGATAGCAGTGGCATCAACAAAACATTAATCAAGATAGAAAGCATCACACATTGAAGAACCATTTTTAACATGGTTCACCCAAAATGGTTGGGCTACGTCCACAAAAATTTTCTCTAAAAGTTATTTCAAAGTTATTTTTAGAAACCTTCCCAATTACAATGTTTATGAGCCTTTGCTCAAATGAGATACCTTCCCCTAGCTCTGCTTTGGATGGTGATCCTCTAGAAGACTTCTACCTTTGCTGCCCTTAGCAAATGGAACTCTATCCATAGAAGACACCTGTCCTCCCTACTCTGGTTAGAAACCTTTGTCCTCAACTCTATCACCTCCAAAGCTGGTCCTTAAATTTGTACTAAACACAGTCCTTCGATCTAGCACAAATGTCCTTGTTCTATTTCTCTGATCTGCACCAAACATAGTCCTTCAGTCTAGCACAAATCTATCCTCAAATCTACACCAATATTTGTCCTCAATTGGTCCTCAAATCTGGTTCACAAAAAATGGTTCACAAGCTTTCACTAAAGCTTGCTTGATCTTCATCCAAGTCTTCACCAAGACTTGTCTCAGATCTACTTTGCAAGTTCTCACTAGAACTTGCCCAAACTGCTCCACAAGCTCAACAAAAGCTTGCTCAAATCTGTCCAACAAGCCCTCTGCTCTCTCTATGCAATCACAGCAACACTTGGAACAATTCGCCATGACTCTTCGCTCACTCTACACACTTCGACATTATCTTGCCACTTCTGCGCTCTCTACATCCTTTTTGCTGCATCCCGCACACTTCGACATCATCTTGCCACTTATGTGCTCTCTGCATCCTTTCGGCTGCATCTTGCACACTTTGACATCGACTCGCTCTCTGCGCATCGTAGGCTTAACTTGCACAATTTTTGATACATGCAAATCTTCAAAAATCCCTCCTTTTATAACAAAAATTTCATGATCAAAAACTCAAACTTAGTCGGCTGTAAACCTTAACTTCATCGGCTGCAAAACCCTAATCTTTGTCGGCTCAAATTTAACTTTTTCGGCTTCAAATGCCTCTATAACTTTTCTGTAGCTTTGGCTGTGAAACTACAACATGTCATGATATCACGACACCTTTGCAACCATACACTATCTTTTGGCTTTTGTCGCGATATCGCGACACTTTTGCCTTTGTCGACTTCAACTTTGCTTTTGTCATGATATCGTGACACTTCTCCCTTCGTCAACCTCCTTTCTACTTTTGTTGTGAAATCATGACATTTTTGACTCTGTACATTCTCTCTCCTCTTTAATTCATGAAACTACAACATGTCACAATATCATGACATCTTCCTCTACTAGCGTCTTTCCTTGCCTTTCGATCGTGAAACTGTGACATGTCATGAAATCATGACATCTTCATTTTTTGGCTCCTTCACTTCTACCTGTCACAAAATCATGACACTTTTTGCATCTGTACGCTATCTTTGCAACCTGTCATGAAATCATGATAGTTCTCATTTCAAACTCTTCCCTTTGCTGCATGTTGCAAAATCGTGACAGTTCTCACTTCGTCTTTTGTAGCATGTCACGATATCATGACAGTTCTCACTTTGAACTCTGTAGCATGTTGCAAAATCATGACACTTTTTGTGTTACTTTCTCTCTCTTCGAACTTGTTGCGAAATCATGACAGTTCACACTATGGACTCTCTCTTCTGCATCATGTCGCAAAATCGTGACACTTTTTCATTCGTACAACATTCCTTGCATTATGTCACGAAATCATGACACTTTCCACCTTGCTCTCCTTCTCTGCCAACATGTCACGAAATCACGATAGTTTAGCCAGCTCTTTCTCTCTCCTCTAACATGTCACGAAATCATGACAGTTTTGCCAGCTCTTTCTCTCTCCTCTAACATGTCACGAAATCATGACAGTTTTTCCAGCACTTTCTCTCTCCTCTAACATGTCGCGAAATCGTGACTATTTTTCTTGCTTGTTGTTTTTCCTTTGAACTTGTCATGCCGTAACCTTCATCAAAATAAATTATTTTACATTAAATCAAATTCCTTCAAGATCTTCTTGACATCAATGACAACTTCTACACTTGAGCAAAGGCAATGTACCCAAGGTACCCAAAATTGCCAACACAAAATACTGCCATAAGAGAAATGTGGCCTAAACCTTTTAATATAGTGGAATATTATAAAAGAACCACCATAGTTGTACCACTTTGGGACATACTATCTTTAACGAAATAGGACCCATACCAAAAAGAAATATAAAGATGAAATAAATTGGTAGAAATTTATACAACCCATAAGGAAAATAGATAAAGCAATAGAATGATATCCATAAACATAAATCTTGTTATAGGAAAATACGTATAGGAACATATATGATTTAGGAGGAAAATGATGTCATTCCAAGAATTTTCAAAGAAAAGAAATTTTTTATTGTAATTTGGAAGCTATATTTTGATGGTGCTTGAAGTAGGATAAGAGTAGGGATAGGAATATGTCTTGTTTCTCCAAAATAGATAAAGTATTTTTGGATTTATAGGTTGCAATTTGCTTTCTCCAACAATAGAGTAGAATACGAATCCCTAGCTCTTGGGCTCCAAATGGTAGAAATAAGGATAATTAAGATACTTCAAATTTTTGGTGATATTGAACTAATTGGTTCATAATTTATCCCAATAAATGATATATGGAAAAAGCATTAGCTTGTAAAGATGATAATAAGGCTAGCAATACTTGATAACTAAGATAATTGTTAGGTATTTGAAAATTATGAGAAAATTATTTGATTTCTATAGCAATAAAATGAATATGTTGAAGGAACTACCCCTAAAATAGAGGAAATATATGAAGATCAAATCATTTAACTAAGTTTAAATAAAATGCCAAAAAGACTAATCACCCTAGAATTCCTTTTCAACCTAGATGATAGATTCAATAGAAGGAAGGGGTTTACAGTAAAAAGGGAGAATTATCAAGAAATAGAAGTATCTCCTAAATATAAATTAAAGGTGGGGAAAGTAGCCATGTGAGAAGAAAAGAAGCAACTCATCAAATTATGTCAAATACAAATATGTGATGGCTTGGAATTAGGAAGACCTCAAAGGATATGGTAAAAGGATTATTCAACACACAATTGAGTTGGACCTAAATCCAAAATAATCAAACAAAAACAAAGACAAGTCAATCAAAAAATTGAACCCTCATACAAAAGGAATTGGATAAATTGATAGAGTCAAAAATCATATACCCAATCAAGCATACTACTATTTGATGGAAAAGAGGCTTTCCATAAACTAAAATAAATTGTTGCATATGCTTCAGTGCTCATAAACCTATATTTTAGCAAATATTTTATTATTTATGTATATTGAGGGGAGCTTAGTATCATTAATAACACAAAAATATGAGAAAAAGTAGGAGTGCCTAGTAGTATTTTTAAGCCATACCTTCTAATAATATGAATAAAAATATAATTTTGTTGAAAAATAAGTGTATGCCTTAAGGAGGGGATTGAAGCATTGTAGGCACATGATATCCAATAACAAAATAATTTTTTTTTGTCATACATTCTAGTATTAGAGACTATATAGTGGGTGGAATATGATATAGAAATCAAAGCCACTATGCTAGTCAAAGGAAGAACACTTTGTCAACAAATGGCCAAAGACAGTCACGGGGAGGAAAGATTTAGGAGAAGAAGAAAAAGAATTAAGACCACAATAGTGCTTGATGAATAAGGAAGATGAGGAACCAGATTGGATGAAATAAAGAATTGGATATATGCAAATAGGAAAATATCCCCCAAATCTAGAAAAATATCAAAAAAGAGATTTTCACTTGCAAAATATTCTATAGTCAACTTGTTTGTTTTTCGTATTTTTTTGAAACCTGCAGTCAACTTGTAGAGCTTATAACTTTTGTTTTACAAATATTTTTTTACACATTTTATGCACCATTGGAAATTTTACTTTGTGTAGAATATCTCAAAAAATTCATTGAATTCTAAGCATTTTGGTCCCTCAAATTTTTATTGTCTCGTTGCTGCAATTTTTGCTACAAGATTTGTTGCAATTTTTTGTTGCTGCATTTTTTGCTCCTCATGTTTGGGTCAAATGCTTATTTTGGTATTATATATTGGTCATTTTTTGGATTTGAGTGAACTTGGTTTCATGGTTCTTGGACAATTTATTGAACAAAAACTTCATTTGTTGTTTCTTGAGTATAATGGACAACTTCAACAACTCATTACCCATTCCAGAATTTAATGGGTAAGATTATGATTATTGGAGCATAAAGATGAGGACATTGTTAATTGGAAAATATATTTGGGAGGTAGTAGAGAGTGGTTATGAAAAACCACCTAATTGGAACACATTACAAGGGAATGATAGGACAACAAAAAAGGAAACAAAGAAGAAGAATTCATTAGCCCTCTACCATATTCAGTTTTCTCTTGAAAAGAGTTTATTTTCATGTATTGTTGATGGTACATCAACCAAGTATGATTGGAATCCTTTTCAAGAGTCTTACCAAGGAAGTGAACAAGTGATAATGGTAAATTTTCAAACCATGAAGAAAGAGTTTGAGAATCTATAGATGAAAAAGGCTGAAATTGTGGATGATTATTGTGTTAGAGTGAAGGATGTGGTGAACAAGATGATGACCCTTGGAGTGACCTTGAAAAAGGATGTAGTTGTGAAGGAGGTATTGATATATATTACCCCTAAATATAACCATGTTGTAATATGTTTTTAGGAGCGTAAGGATTTGTCTACACTTGAATTTTATTGCCTAGTTGGTTCTCTTATGTCACATGAGGAAATACTATGAGAAACTAGTAAAGAAAATGAGGAGAATGCTTTTAATTATAAATTGAATTTTTTTATAATGATTAAGTTTGTCCAAGCACAAGTAAACAAGCATATAGAAGAGGAAGAAATAATAATTACTCAAGAGGTAGAGGAGGAAGAGGAAGAGGATTTGTTGTTGGAAGAGGACAAGGAAGAGCTAAACAAAAAAGAGTTGAATGCTACAATTTTCATAGAATGGGCCACATTGCATGATATTGTAGAGTGAAGACCACAAATGGAGATAGAAGAGCTCACTATGTATGTGAGGATGGATTTGCACAAGATAATTTATTTTTTACTAGTGACATGACTAAAAAAACTAGTCAAGAAATTTGGTATCTAGGTTCTAGTTGTTCTAACCACATTACTAGAAAGAAAGAGTTGTTTGTTGATGTGAATGAGAATTTCAAGACCAAGATCATTCTTAGGAACAATAATTCCTTGGATGTGGCTACAAAAGGCACCATGGAGGTTGTCACTAAAGAAGGTACAAAGAAAAATCATGATATCTATTATACCTTCAATTTGAAGAATAATTTGTTAAGTGTTGGACATTTTGTAGAAAAAACTATAAATTCATATTTGATAACAATGAATGTATCATTTATGATAAGAATAATAGGAACCGTGTGGTCACCAATGTTCCTATGTCAAGTAACTAGATATTTCATTTGAAATTTGAAGGAAGTATGAACATGAGACACATGGCACTTGAATATAAGAATTGGCTTTGGCATCTTAGATTTGGACACTTGAAATTTAGAAGTCTAGAATTTTTTCGTCACAAGACATGGTAAAAGGACTACCTAAGGTTGGAGAGCACAAGGGTGTATGTGAATCATGTGTGATTGGAAAGCATGCAAGGAGTTTCCAAAAGAAAAAGCATGGAGAGCCTCATACCTACACCAACTTGTACATTTTGATATTTATGGACCTATGCAAACACAAAGTTTGGGTAATTCTTCTTATTTTATCACATTCATTGATGATTTTTCAAGGAAGTGTTGGGTGTATTTTTTAAAACATAAGTATGAAGCTTTTGGCACATTCAATAATATCAAAACATTGTTTGAGAATGAAAATGGACATAAAATAACGTGTTTGAGAACTAATCATGAAGGAGAATTTTGTTCAAATAAGTTCAATAATTTTTGCAAACAATATGACATTAAGAGGAATCTCACTACAACCTATACACCACAACAAAATGGGGTAGCTAAGAGAAAAAATAGAACCATTATAGAAATGGCAAGAAGCATGTTGAAATAAAAATGCTTGAGAAATTTTTATTGGTATTATGCAGTTGATACAACAGTATACATTCTCAATAGATGCTCCACAACAAAACTACACAAGAAGACTCCACATGAAGAATGGTATGCCATAAAACCCATTGTAAGTCATTTGACAAGTTTTGATTGTCTTGCACATGCACATGTGAATGATGAAGTGGAAAATAAGTTGGATCCCAAGAGTGATCCATGCATTCTTGTACAACATTTTTTACAAGTAAAGCATATAGATTGTATAATATAAAAGCTCACAATTTTGTAGTCTCTAGAGATGTAATTTGTAATAAAGGGGAGTGTATAGTCATCAAAAACCTGCAAAACAATATTTGACGTTGAATAAGATGATATAGTTGGGGACTAGTCTTCAAATATTTTATGTAATCCTCCAAGCCCATCTAGCAGCCCATAAAAACGTTCAAATGAGATTACACCAAGTTCAAGCACAAGAAGCTCATATACAAGTCCCACCAAGAATATAAATAAAGTAAATATAATAATCAAAGCACATCCAGAAAATCAAATTATGGACAAGAATTTTCAAATGAGGTTAACAAGAAGCCAATTGCAAGAGTTGGACCAAGTTGTTTCAAGATTGGAGAAGCTCCAAATGTATGGTGATGATGAAGAAGAATCAAAAGTTGAGTTGGTTAGTTATGCTCTATTTTTTGAAGGTAATTTGGAACCTTCATGTTATGAATATGATTGTACTAATGATGTGTGGGTGCAAGCAATAAAAGAAGAAATTCAGTCCATTGAAAAAAATGACACTTGGAAACGTGTGGAATTACCCAAGGAAAAGAAGATTGCTGGATCCAAGTGGGTCTACAAAACAAAGTTTAACAGTTATGGAAGCATAGAAAGATACAAAGCAATTTTTTTTGCAAAAAGATTCACTAAAATATATGGTGTGGATTATGAAGAGATATTTACCCTTGTTGCAAGACAAGAGATAATATGGATGGTTCTTTCATCGAAAACCCATAAACAGTAGATAGTTTATCACATGGACATGAAAAGTGTATTATTTGATGGTTATTTAGATGAGGAGGTTTATGTTTAGAAACTTTAAGGCTTTGAAGTGGAAGGAAAGGAAAACTATGTTTACTAATTAAAGAAAGAATTGTATGGACTGAATCAAGCACCTAGAGCATGGTACTCAAGAATTGATGGGTACTTTCAATATTGTGGTTTCAAGAAAAGTAAGAATGATACCACACTCTATTTTAATAATGAAGGTGATTATATTTTTCTTGTGTGCCTATAGGTTTATGATTTTATTTACATGGAAATTATTTCAAATATGATGAACGATTTTAAGCATGCTATGATGAAGGAATTTGATATAAATATTTAGGACTGATGCAATAATTTCTTAGTGTGGAAGTACATCAAGGTGATGAATTTTTTTTTATTTTTCAATCAAACTATGCAAAGGATATGTTAAATAATTATGGTATGGAAAATTAAAAACCAATTTTAACACCTATGGCACATGGAGAAGTGTTGTGTAGAGATTATGGAGAAGAGAAAGTTGATGAAAAATTGTTTGGAAGTATTGTTGGGATATTAATGTTACCTACTACAACAAGACCTGATATTGCTTTTGAAGTTTCACTTGCATCAAGGTACATGAATGAACCTTCATAAAACCACATGAGAGTATCCAATATAATACTTAGGTATGTCAAAGGAATCTTGAATTTTGGCATACATTATGATGCTAACAAAATTATGGAGCTTTTTGGATACAATGACTCATATTGGGGAAGTTGCTTGGATGATAAAAAATCAACTTTTGGAAATTATTTCACTTGGTTCAAGATTGATAACATGGAGCTCAAAGAAGAAAAGTACTATTATTTTATCTTCTATTGAGGCATGATATGTTGCAACTATTGCAACAAGTACATAAGCACTTTGGTTGAGAAAGGTACTTGAAGAGATTGGTGAAGTTCAAAAATAGTCCAAAAATATTTTTTTGTGAAAAAATACATGTAATAAATATTGCAAAAAATCCAGTCCATAATAATAAAACTAAACATATTTATTTGAAGATACATTTCATAAGATATGCGGTGGAAAAGAAGGTTGTATATTTGAAATATTGCAACACCAAACAACAACTTGATACCTGTTTACAAAAATAAAGAATATTTTTTTATATTGAGAGATAAACTTGTCTCACAAATCAACATCATGGGTGAGTTTGTTGGAGATTTATGCTGACCAAGAAAAATCCAAAGTCAAAATTTCTCCCACGAATTTGAAGAATCCCAAAAGTTTCTATAGGCCTTGAAGAGTCACTGTGATTGTTGGACTTCTAGAATGTGAAATGAAGGGTTGTAACATTATTTTCTCTCTTGTAAATGTATAATAGTGTAAAATAGCTATAGAATAATGTGGAGAAAGTATTTTTATACTTCTGAGTTCATTTAGAATGAAAAATAACATTGTATTTCATTCATTTTTTAAAATACATGCTTGTTATCCCTAATTTCCTAAAACCTACAACTTGCCGAGCTTATAAATTTTGTTTTATAGATCATTTTTTGCATATTTCATACATCGTTGGAAATTTTATTTTATTTAGAATATACCTTCAAAATTTCATTGAATTTTGAGTCTTTTTGGTCCCTCAAATTTTGATTGTCTCACTACTATAATTTTTGCTGCAATTGTTTGTTGCATTTTTTGCTACGTTTTTTGCTGCACTTTTTTGCTCCTTGATTTTGGGTCAAATAATTCATGGAGAAAATTTCTCATCCCAAAAAACTGCAAATAAAAGTACGAAAATAGGATATTACTAGCCTAGCATGTTTTCAGATGCTCATAAATGGTTTAAGAATTGTGAAATATGTAAGTTCTACATGGGAGAAAAAGAAACATCGCCATGCCTTTAAAACTTGTAATAAAAGAACCTTTGATATAATGGGGGGTAGATTTTGTTGGAAGTATTAATCCACCATCTAGTGAGGGACACAAATGAATTTTAATAAATATATACTACTTTACTAGATTGGTTGAAGTAGTCCCTTTAGAATAAGCCACAAGAAAAATGATCATAGAGTTCCTAGAGGATATTATAACTAGATTTGGTGTTCCAAATACAATAATAATAGACAATGCCAAGGCATTCATGGTCTCAAAAATTACTCAATTCACATTCCAATATGATATATTTGAAAGCTTCTTCTAACTACTATCCTTAAGGGAATAGTTTGGTTGAATCAACAGAAAAAAATTGTTGAGAATCCTAAATATGATTGAATCAAAAAATATGTGGTAATGACATCTTCATATCAAAAGAGCTCTTTTAGAAGATTGTGTTACTCCAAAAAGAGCACTAGGCTACTCTCCTTACAATTTTATCTATAGCAAGGAATCTAGGTTGCTTATCTCTATAGAGATTCTTGTACTTCAACTATTATAGCAATAGGAACTATAGGAAAATGATATAATGGCAATAAAAATGGGAGAACTGCTAAAGCTTTAATAACAAAGAAAAGAGGTTGGGGAGTAACTAAATAAATACTAAAAAATAGTCAATAAATGTTTTGATAAAAGGGCCATCCCACAAATATTTGAGGTGGGAAACATGGTCCTCAAATGGGATGAACATAAAAGTAAACTTGAAAACCATACTAAGTTTGATACATTTTGGGAAGGACCATATATTATATCTAGTTGCAAAGAAGAAAAATCATTTGAGCTAGAAATTGTAGAAGGATATATTCTCCCTATACCTATGAATAGAATCCACCTAAAGAGCTACCCTTGAGCATATTAAACCCTAAACACCAAGCTAACAATCAAAGAAGAAAAAAAATAATGATGCTAAAGCTCGATGAATTCAAAAAATAAATTATTAATCTAATAAATTTGATACTTATCTTTTATTCCCTATGTTTGTTTTGTAGATGGACAAGGATTTTGACTCTAAGCCCAAGGATAAAGGTATTTTTGAGTTCTCCTTCAAGAAGGCTAGAAGGCCCCTATAAGCCACTAAAAACTGTAATTATTCCTCACTCCTCGTGCATGACTAAGGTAAAACCTTAATTTTAGACAATCAAAACTATTCTTATCTTGAAGAAGAAGAGATAAAAATAAATCTCAATGGTCGAGACTTGTAAACCTTTTGCCCAATGAAAAAGTCCTGATAGCTAAAATGGAGTACCAAGGGACATATTTTGGAATAATTTCTAATATCAAGGATTTTTTAATTCATGATGAAGTGCCAGCAATAAAACTCCCAACCAATCTATACAATGACCATGAATTAACAAGAAGCATCAGGATGTCAAGCAAAAACTAATTCCTCAGTCAAATCAAAGATAAAAAATGTAGATAGGCTAAGTTAATGCTTTCCTAACTAAATACATGGACCACCTACCAGAGCATACCCTAAGTAAATGACTCATATATTCATGCAAGACAAAGCATGGCAATGACTATTTTACACCTAATAGCTATTATGGTCAAAGGGTACTTCATTTAGTAACCAATATCCTTAGGAAAAGTAGATGATATTGTCATAATTGTTTACAGATAATTTTGGAGGGATTTTTTTCTTATTGTAAACTATAAATAGCAGTAGCATAGAATTTATAAAGGATCGATAAGTTTACAATTGTATTATCTTGTAAGTTTTCCCTTCATTTATTTTTGTAAAAATAGTTGACTCTTGAGCGGTTTGTGGACAATATCGAACCCCCACTTCTAGCACAATTTATGAAAAATATTTCTTACGTATATCTATATATGAGAGCCTATGTATATTTTTTAGTATAGTCATATGTGGTCTCCTGCATATGCACTTTTGTATGTATGTATTTGTTTATGTCATTTTATCTATTTTGAGCTTTATCATTGGTAAATCTCATTTGTGCTTCATTGTGTTGAGGAGAGGAAGTTTTCACCACTAGCACATAGTGTTTAGGCCTATTTTTGTAGGAATATATTAGTAGATCTCTTGGTGCACCACCACCCTTTTTCTTTTGCTAAGTCATTTTTATTTTATCTCTCACATCCCTTTTCCATTTGAGCACAAGTGTGCCTTGAAGATCACATCTAATAAGGAGTCAGCCTTGTTAAAATCTCATGGAGGCCCCTGATTTATCCAAGACCCACACTCTTGATGTGTTGGCAATTTGAGTTATTTTGTGTTGTCATTGATGTCACATGGATCACATTGAGTTTTGGTGGCAAAAGCACTTCATAAATAATAATTTATGATATTTTGGAGAGCAAGGATATATACAGGGTTTTGTGGCACAAGAGGCATATAATATTTAATTATTTAAATATTATATTAATTGTTTTTATTAAAACCAATGGTAAAGATTTTTATTAAAACCAATGGCAAGAGTTTTTATTAAAACCAATGGAAAGGGTTTTCATTAAAACCATTGGAAAGGGTTTTTAATTAAAACCACTATGCTAAGACTTCTCCAAATTATGATGGATGAAAATGTTTTCCAATAAAACCTAGGTGTAAAAATTTTCATGACAAAATTCAAAAGAATGAAGGAGATATCCCAATTCAAATTTAAAAGGTGAATTATTAAATTTTTATTTAATAATTTTAAGGTCTAAGGTTGTATTATATTATCCATCGACGTGCAAAGGTTGGGGATATAAATAAAGATTCACCAATGTCATTCGAAGGCATGGAGGTGCATATAAATAAAAGGTGAAAAAACTTTGTTTAAAAAGACCAAATATGAGGTCTAAGGTGTAGACAAATTGGATAATCCAAACCCCATAAGGGGGACAGAGGTCCAAGGTTCAAATTTTGGGCCTCGTCGGACTGAATGCTTGTCCCTTTCCTGGTGCTTTCAATAGCGTAAAAGGTTTTAAATGATTATGGCATGGCAGTTATAGGAGCATACTACATGAAGATCTGTGTGGCGGCTTCCATGACGGACAACGTAGAATACTATGGTGGCCATAAAAGTTGGACAACCTGCCCAGATTTTTGGTGGCTACCGATTCCACCACGTTAAAAAAAAAGATCAAAGATAGTGCATGAAAGAGAGTCATCGAAAGGGGAGCAGCAAAGAAAGAAGGATAAATAACTTTCTATTTGAGAGCAAGGTTAAGTAAACAGTGTAGGAAAGTGACATCACGCAGGATCCTTTAGCGCAGTTGGTAGCGCATGAACTTTGCACAAGGCAGGTTCACTGTTCGAATCCCACCAAGGGTAAAGTGTTTTGCTAAGAAAGTAAAATCAAGTTTCAGATTTGAGCACAGGTTAAAGTTGGGTGTTTGGGATTAAAATCCAATGTGTGCTAGCACCCACATGGTAAGCCCTTCATAGCGCTAAGCGAGAGTAATGGAGTTTGACTCCCATGAAGGTGTGAAGGCACATTAATTTTGGCAAAGACAATTTCGAAGGTTACGAAGGCAGTGAATTTCATATAAAGGTATTTATCTCCAACGCATGGTAATATTTGTTATTACCAAAGTTTTGGTGCATTAAAATTATTTCTGTGATAACTAGGGAGTCATAAGGAGTTTAGGGAAATAAATTTTTGTTGTATGTGTTAATGTGCTTAGGGATTTATAAGGTGTAGAATTAAACATGTGTTATTGTTGTGTGTGATTAGGGAGATATAAGGTGTGGAAATAAATATTTGTGATTGTTGTATGTGGAGTTATAAGGTGTGGAATTAAAAATAAAATCATAGGTGCTTGTTGTATGTGTTAATGAAATTAGGGAGTCATAAGGTTGAAAAGTGTTGAACTTGTTATATGTCCTAGTGTATGATTTAATTATGAAATTAAACTAGGAACTTGAGACCTAGTTAATTGCTACCTTGAGTTAAACGACATGCACATGAGTTAGGGTTTGAATTTGAAGAAAAATTTCTTGATTATGTGCCTTGGCTATTGATAGGAAGTGGATGGATTAGAAAATCAATTTTATGGATAAAATTGATGCTTGAGTTCCATGATTGCTTTAGTGGAGTTAATTGAGAGTATTGCCATTATTGAGGATTGCTTTGAGGAGATTATTGTTGGTTACTTGTTAAGTCCATTGCCACTATTTGATACCATTGATGAGATCATTTGCTAGTCACTTGTGGATACATTTGTCTTTCATTTGAGGAGATCATTGTTGGCTATTTGAGAGCTCTTTGCTTGAGGGAGTTGTGGTTGTTTCTTGAGATCTTATTAACATTGCATGAGGAAGATATTATTGAGAACCTATTGCTATCACTTGTGGAGATTGTCCTTGGTTGGTTGAAGTCCTCATTTTTATTGCTTGTAAAGGTTTTAATTAGAGAGATCATTTGCCATACATTTGAGAGTACATTGTTGAGCATTGTTGTTATCCATTTGAGAGTACCTTGTTGAGCATTGTTGTCATACATTTGAGAGATAATTTGTCATACATTGTTGAGATTATTGTGGATCATTGTTGTCATCCATTGAAGAGTACATTGCCATTCCTTTTTGAGCATATTTTTGAGTAATGTCATCATTCATTTGTTATCCATTGTTGAGTTCATCATTGAGCCTTGCCTTCATTGATTTGTGGTTGATATTTGAGTGCTACTTGAGAGTAATTGGTTGAACCTTTGGGAAGGATTTTGGGACATAATTTTTGGACAGATTTGAGATAGATTTTATGCATGATTAGTTGAGACTTTGGAAAGGCTTTTGGGACAGAATTTCTAGACAGATTTGAGACAAATTTTGTGCATGATTGGTTGAGCCTTTGAGAAGGCTTTTGGGACAGATTTGGGATAGCATTTGAGTAGGATTTTTTGAGCCTTTTGTGAAGGCTTTGAGAATATATTTGGGACAAAATTTGAGTAGGATTTTTTGAGCCTTGTGAGAAGGCATTGAGGTAGATTTATGAGCAGTGAAAGAGATAGGACAAAAATAGAAAACACATCAACACCGGTTGCCTAGCTGAGCAGATCAGTGGATAGCCTAGATGAGTAGATCAGTGGATAGCCTAGCTGAGTAGATCAGTGGATAGCCTAGCTGAGCAGAGCAATGGAGAGCCTAGCTAAACATATCAGTGGATATCTTAGCTAAGAATATAAGTGGATAGCCTCATTGAGTAGATTAGTGGATAGCCTAGCTAAGCATATTAGTGGAGAGCCTAGCTAAGCAGATCAGTGGAGCCCACTTGAGCAAATCATGATAGCCTAGATTTGAGCAGATCAAATTATTCATTTGTATTGGGATAAGGATCCCTATTTCTTTGTGAAATATTATAAGGATAATATCTTGTGGACTACCCCACATTGGGGGAACCACGTTAAATCTTGTGTCTCAATTATGTGTGATGATTTGTGCACTTTATTACTATTGCTATCTATGTTATTAATACACACTACTATATTTGGTTATTGCAATTGAGGACACTAATTGATATTGGTTTGGAAAGAAAGTAAAAAGTGGGCACTATACTATTCACCCCCCTCTCAGTATAAGCTTGTGTTCTTAAATTGGTATCAGAGCAAGTTCCTTCATAAAGGCTAATAGGTTGAGGGCATATTCTACAAGAACACAGATGGCTTCATAGAATGGATCATCTACAAGTAAGGCTCCACTATTTGACGGTACCAATTATGCTTTTTAGAGCATGATAATGAAGAACTATTTGATATCACAAGGATATGAGGTATGGCAGATGGTTGCAAAAGAGTATAAGGTTGAAGGTGATCCTAAGACAGATAAGACTATCAAGAAATTTTTTGAGATCAATGCAAATGCAATGAATTGTATTCTAAGTGGGATTTGTGAGACATATTTTACAAATATCATGGTATGTAATTCAGCTAATGAAATGTGGACCAAGTTGTGGAATACCTATGAAGGAGATTCCAAGGTAAAGTTGGTAAAACTACAAACTCATAGAAGAATATTTGAGGAATTGAAAATGGAAGATTTTGAAGATATTGCAAAGTTTTTACTTTGATTTGATGAGATTGCTAACACCATGAGAGGCCTAGGATTTGATATGAAAGAATTAGATGTTACTCAAAAGGTTTTGAGATCACTTCCCATGAAGTATGATGCAAAGGTTTCAGTGATAGAAGAAACAATGAGTATCAACAAGATAACAATGGAAGAACTGCAAGGAACTCTCACAGCTTATGAGATGAGGATATATAAGCATCAAGCTCCAAAGAAAGAAATTGCATTCAAATATTTAAAGAAAAATAAATGGAAATATCCAAAGACAGATAGATATTCAGATAATTATGAGGAAGCTAACTTCATCAAAAGGAAAAAGGACTCAAGGAATTATAAGGATATGAAGAAAGTCAAATGCTACAAGTGTGATGATTATGGTCACTATGCAAAAACAAATGTTCACATGAAGAAAATAGTGATGATGAAAAATAGGATCACAGAAGAAAATAAGAAGGAAAGCATAAGCATGACAAAGATCACAAGTACAAGCAAAGCAAGCATGAGAAGAAAAAAAGTTTTTGTAAGACTAGGAAAACTTTCTACATTGATGGCCCAGATCATAGTGATAGATATCACTCAGATGATGAAAAGGAAGAACATCTATTCTTAGAATAGAAGGTGAAAGATAACAATGCTTTATGTGTGGTCAACGAGATCATAGATCAGGATATTGCAATGGCTTCACTAATAGTGAAGATGAAATGACATATCGAGAAAACATGCAAAGACAAAGGATTCATGAGAATTTGTTTACTATAGAATAAGATAATGATATTAGTGATAGTGAATATGAAGAAGGGTTTTTCTATGGGATAAAATAATTAGAATAAGAACTTCCACTCCAAACAGAAGAAGCTAAACAAGAGGATATTTCAAGAAATATTGATGTCTCAGTTTATCTAAAAGAAGACTTCAATGATATCCATGAGCAACTACAAGAGGTTGTTGGTCCGGCTTTCATACACACCCTATGAAGAATGAGCATAAATACCGGTAACACCCACGGGACGAATCCCACTCACTTTAGGATCTAGCTGGTTATCCAAGGTGCGAGTTACAGAGTCGGGTCGAATGTCTATTCACTCTTTTCTGCTTCTGAAATAGATTTCAATATGGACTGTCTGTTACCTTACAGGGGGTTCATGAACTTTTTCAATAGTTGCGAAAGTTGTTACTTGTTAACAATCATATTTTGAAATGATTCTTTGATATAGCTCTCATGGGTCAGCAGATTCAAATAAAAGACAAATAAAAAAAGTAAAAATGGATCATTTCACCAAAAAACAAAGAGAGGGTAGGGTAAGGCAGAAAGAGAAGTTTATCAGACTTCAACTGTAAAACTTAAACTACCAATTTCATTTATACTATCAGCTTCACAACAGAACAAATCAAAGAAGAAAGTGTCCAGATTTCTAAGATCACTTTCAACTAAGAGCACAAGACAAAGATGGAACAGGTCTAGCAAAAAATTATAAACAAAAGGGAAGTTGGTTAAAACTGGTATCTTTCACCAGCAGCCTAGCTCACACAGTGAAGACAGAGCAATTAGAACAAACTTAACCTCAAATCTATAATTTCCCCTAGCAGACAATAGAACAACTGAAGCCTAACAGCATATTTAATTTTGATATCTCAGATTTACAACATATATCTAATAAACTTTGATGGAACGGATAACAGAAGAAGATACACTTATCACAGTCTGCAAAATATTAGGCTCCTGGCCATGCTATCACAGAAAAATAACAGCCCATCAACTCCAAGTCCAGAAATAAAAATATTTGACAATTTTTGCAAGAAATTGCTTCCATAGCATTTTATTTCTAAGTCTCCGCCTCCTGCGATTACATTTAGAACTTGTATTTATAGACTCAGGACAGACCCTGATCTTTTCAAAATATCTTGCTCAAACCCTAAATCTTATCACACTTAAACCCTAGGACCGGGTTTTACAATATAAAGCCATTTAAAATAAAGCATCGGATAAAACTTAACCCTTCTGCAAATCAGTGCAGTCAACTGCCATAAATGGAGAAGATAGGATCGAATGCCACTTGCATTCACCCGTAACTGCAAAATAAATGCCCTCATTAATTCCTGTTGGTGAGCCGGATGAGTCACCACTTCTCCGTCAATTGATCTCCGCAGATCCATTATCTGAGTTGAAATGGTCTTCATGCTATCAATTCTGCCATAAATTTGTCATTGAATGCATTTACCGGCATCTTCTCCTCTAGCATGGCGATCCTTGATTAAGTTGCACTTTATCTTTATCTTTATGGCCATTTCTCCGCTGTCATGTAAGTGCCAGATGGCCTCCTGCAAAAGGGACAAAAAGACAGATTAGTATTTTAATAAAATTAAATCAAAAGCTTTAACATTAAAATTAGATTAAAACTAATGCTTTCTTGCATGTCAGCCTCTGTTTTATCTGATACGCTCTTTGACACGTGTCACAGAATCATGACACGTGTCTGTTTCCAGCTGGAATGCATTTCTGGCCCTTTCCTATGCAAGTCGCGAAAATGCAACATGTCACGATTTTGTGACATGTCACGAAATCGCGACATCCTCCTGCACTGCGCAACCTTTCTCAATATCGCTACGAAATCGTGACCATTTCTGCTCTTGGCGCTCTTTTCTCTTCCTAGCTAGCGATTCCATGACATTTCGTGATTTCGTGACATGTCGCATAATCGCGCTCATCCGTACAACTTGCCCGCTTCTGCCAAATTTTGTCACGATTTCACGACGTTTTTCACACTTAAACAATTTTTCATTCTTCCAGCCTTTCTTCTCTCTCCAGCTATGAAAATGATACATGTCACGATTTCGTGACATGTCGTGAAATCGTGACATTCCGTACGACTTTGGCTCTCCCTCTCCTGGCTGGTAGCGATTTTGCGACACTTTCCAAAAATGGAAGTGTCGTGATATCGTGACATTTCCAAAAATGGAAAGTGTCACGATTTCGCTATGCAAAAAATGACTTGGCATATTTTCGATTTACCTGTCGCGATTTCGTGACATTTCCAAGAAAAGAAAAGTTTTGAATTTTCATGTATTTTTCTAACTATTTTCAGCATTTTTTTGGTACCGGTGCAAGATTCTGACATGTGCAAGATGAATTCTGAAAGGCAACAAAACCAGAATGCAAGGAAAAGCACAATTTTAACAAAGAGGCAAGCAAAATTGGATTTAAACCTGAAAATTATCAAGAGGGTCCCTGCTGCAAAAATGGAAGTTCAGAGTTTTCAAAGGATTGAAATTCATTTTTCAGTGGGGGTGTGTTGCTTCTCAACAGAGGTTAAGGAGAATCTAAAAGAATTGAGATATTCCATACTTGGGAATTTTGATCCATCACATGACTCAAAAGGTCAAGATATTTTCACTGTGAAGGAAACATGTATTTTAGAGACAATAGAGATGGACGCCAGTTTGCTATTGGACACAAATGAAGAGAAATATGAAGAAAGATCCAAAACTCCTATGGATCCAAATATCCAATTTGGATCTTGTTTTGAGATAGGTGAATCAAGTTCAAAAGGCAAAGAAATTCTTGAAGAAGAAAGCAAGGAAGAATTTAAGGAAGAATATTTGGATACCACAAAGAAGGATCACGGATACCATGCACAAGTCAAAGATGATCACAAGGATTAAGGTCAATAAAGGTACAAGGAACCAAGGCATGAACAAAGGGATTTTCAAGGATATTTTTTTTCTTGTAATGGATTTGGACACAGGGCTATACACTACAGGGTCTATGGATCAAAGAAGTTTAATTTTGCTAGAAGGAACTTCAAAGGAAGAAAGTATGGTTTTCAGGGACATTGCTTCTTATGCAACAAGATTGGTCATAAAGCTTCTCAGTGCAAAGGAAATGAGCAATATGGTTTTTATTATAGAGCTACACAATTCAGAGGTCATGGTCAAAACTATTATGGAAACAAAGCTTCACAATATAGGTTTCAGGAAAGAAATGGATATGGAAATGGTTTCAAGAAAAAATTCAGTACATGGGCACCATCCAAAGGCTACAATATAAAGTGCTTTAATTGCAATAAATTTGGACATATTGCAAGATGAAGTAGGACTCAATTCCAAATAGGTTCAAGGCAATAATTTCAAATAGGTTCAAGGCAAGAAGGTCAAACAAGTTCAAGACAAGAAGATCAAGTAACTTATCAAGAAAAGGAGACCATAAAGATGTGGAATGAAGTTGACAAAGGAAAGGAACATTGTAATATGGAATTAAATGTACTCCCACCTCAAAATTAATCACCTCAAGAGAGAATGTGGTGGGGGGGCTAATCTTAAGAGTCATATATTTTAGCCCCATAGGTGTCCCTTTTGCCATTGATGTCAAATGGGGAGAATTTTTAGTAATGGGGAGAGCATTGAGTTAGGGGGAGTGTTGGTCCGGCTTTCATACGCACCCCACGAAAGGATGGGCAGGAAGCCCCGGAGACACCCACGGGACGGATCCCACTCACTTTAGGATCTAGCTGGTTATCCAAGGTGCGAGTTACAGAGTTGGGTCGAATGGCTATTCACTCTTTTCCACTTATGGAATAGATTTCAATATGGACTGCTCTGTTACCTTACAAGGGGTTCTTGAACTTGTTCAGTAGTTGTCACTTGTTTATCAGATTTAACTTGAATTCTTGATCTAGCTCTCATGGGTCAGTAGATTCAAATAAAAGACAAATAAAGAAAATAAAAATGGATCATTCATCGAAAACAAAGAGAGGGTAGGGTAGGGCAGAAAGAGAAGTTTATCAAACATCAACTGTAAAACCCTAAACTATCAATCTTATCTATGCTATCAGCTTCACAACGAGAACAAATCAAAGAAGAAAGTGTCCAATCGGTCTAAGATCACTTTCAACTAAGAGCACAAGGCGAGTGAAACGAGATCTAGCAAAAAATTATAAATCCAAGGGCAGTTGGTTAAAGCTGGTATCTTTCACCGGTAGCCTAGCTCACACGGTGAAGACAGAGCAATTAGAACAAACTTAACCTCAAATCTGTAATTTCCCCTAGCGAGACAATGGAACAAGCTGAAGCCTAACGACATATTTAAACTTGATAATCTAGATTCACAACATATATCTAACAAACTTTAATGGAACGGATAACAAAAGAAGATACACTTATCACACTCTACAAAAGATTAGGCTCCTGGCCATGCTATCACAGAAAAGCTAAAGCACATCAACTCCAAGTCCAGAAACAAAGGATTTCACAAGATTTGCAAGAAATTGCTTATAAGCCTTTTATTTCTAAGTCTTCGCCTCCCGCAATTACATTGAGAAGAAGTATTTATAGACTCAGGACAGACCCTGATCTTTTCAAAAATATCTTCTTCTCCAAACTACAAATCTTATCTTTCTAAACCCTAGGACCCGGGTTTTACAATAAAAATCCATTTAAAATCAAAGTCCAGATAGAACTTAACCCTTCGGACAAATCGGGGAGTCGATTTGCCATAAATGGAGAAGATAAAATCTAAAGCCACTTGCATTCATCCACAGCTGCAAATAAATGCCTCCATTAATTTCGCTGGTGAGCCGGATGAGTCACCACTTCTCCATCAATTTGATCTCCGTAAAGCCATCCCTGAGTTGAAATTGTCTTCATGCTATTAATTCTGCAATAAATTTGTCATTGAATGCCCTCACCGGCATCTTCTCTTCTAGCATGGCGGTCCTTGACTAAATCCGCACTTTAACTTTGCCTTTATGGCCTTTCCCGGTTGTCCCGTAAGTGCCAGATGGAATCCTGCATGAAAGACAAAAATGATTATATTAGCACTTTAATAAACATTAAATCTAGAAGCTTAAAAGATTAAAATCAGGCTAAAAACCGCAAAATAAGCTTGCATGTCGGCCTCTGTTTGTCTGCCTCACGCTTTGACACGTGTCGCTACCCCAGGATGCCTTCTGTTTCCCGTTGGAATGCACTTCTGGCCCTTTGGGCAACTTTCTCTCTCCTATCGTGATTCTGCGACATGTCACGATTTCGTGACATGTCGCGAAATCGCGACGTCCCCAGCGCATCTGCAACTTCTTCCCCTGTCGGCCGCGAAAACGCGACATGTCACGATTTCGTGACAGAAAGTCGTGCCTCCTGCTGACTATCGCACAACTTTTTCAAGCATGTCGCGATTTTGAGACATGTTAGCGACGCGTTGCACCTTTTGTACTTAAGCGTTTTTCCATCAACAACCCGCGAAAATAGAACACGTCGCGATATCGCGACAGTTCCCGTAGCTGCATGCGTTGACCGCGTTGACCGCGATTTTGCGACACATTTGCGACTTAGCCGATTTTCATTCTGCAGCCCACTTTCTCTCTCCTATCGCGAAAATGCGACATGTCATGATTTCGTGACATGTCACAAAATCGTGCCCTTCCGTACGTTTTCTTTCTCTCTCCTCCGGTCGGTAGCGATTTTGCGACACTTTCCAAAAATGGAAATGTCGCGATATCGCGACACTTCCAAAAATGGAAAGTGTCACGATTTCGCTACACAAAAATGACTTAGCTGCTTTTTGATTTACTCCGTCGCGATTTCGCGACATTTTCGAAAATGGAAGTGTCGCGATATCGCGACACTACCAAAAATGGAAAGTTTGATTTTTCATGAATTTATGCAACTATTTTCTGGATTTTTCTCGTGTACCGGTGCAAGATTTTCTTTGTGCATGAATGATTCTAGCATGTAAAAAGTGAATTCTTGGATAACACAGTTGGAATGCAAGAAAAAGCACAACTTTAAAAAGGAGGCAAGCAAATTTGGATTTAAAACACTGAAAATTATCAAGAGGGTCCACTGCTGCCAAAAATGGAAGTTCAGGGCTTTCTAAGGATGGAATCTCATTTTTCAGTGGGGGTGTGTTGCTTCTCAACAAATGGCGATATCTGCGGGTAAAATAGTAGCACTATTTTAGAACCCAAGACTCTGGTTTCAAAACAAAAAGACCATGCATCATGCCTTGCCACAGACATTCTTCACAATAAATTGACTATCAACTGCTAGCTGTTAAAATTTCCCAAGGACATACTGGGCTGGATTACTTCAAGGAAGATTTATGATGTGCAATTACAAAGGGTATAAAACTTTCTTCAAGGATGAGTTGGATTGAATGATGAACTTTGGGTGATCAGCTTTTCTAGATTGTAAAAGGGAAACCGAGTAGAGCTCTGTTTACTAGTTTAGCCTTTTATAGCCTAGACAGAGTTACCCTTTAGATTTACACGACCCAAATTTACAACTGTAGGGAAGAATCTATAACTTAGAAGAAAATATTTTTGGAAGTATTGGCTGCCTCTTTCAACATATAACTCTTTTTTCTTTTTTTTCTTTTCTTCTCTTTTTTTTTTTTATATCTCTCCCTCTGAAATATATCAATATCTGAAATGCTTTTAGGGAAATCACAATTTTCTTTTATCATTTGATCAATATGGAACTATGATCAATCAGTTTCGATCTAGGCACTGATAGCCTCTGGTGACACCCAAATAATTGCATGAACCATAGTCCCCTCTCATAACCAGCTTTTCTTGGATTCCCCAGGAGTTCCTCCAACCAAACAGCATAGCAGTTTTTCTATCATTAAAACAACTGTGGCAAGTAAGACACAAGATCCAATCATCTCTCTACCTTTGTCCTGAATAACAAAATAGTTCTATGGTTCAGTTGCAAGCAGACTATCTCTATTAGAATAATGAGCAGAATGGGCATTGGATTGTGGATTTATCAGCTCAGAATAAAACAATTTTCAGCAGGCTGACTTTTCATTGATTGCTCAGACAAAGGTAAAGAACAGAATATTAAGAGCTGAAGGACTTTGTACAGGCTTTCAAGGACAGACACAGGCTTTAAAGCAAAACAAAATAAAAATGTACAGACTAAAGCACGTAAAGAGAGAAGCAAATAAATAAAACTACAGAGAAAAATAAAACTAAAACAAAAAGTAGGAAGACAAAGAAAAGGAAAGCAGGAAGAAAATAAAAGGAACAGGCAATAAAAGAAACAAACTAAAAGAACTGCAGAGCAACTAAAACTGCTGAACTGCAACAAAGCTAAACTGCAACAAACACTGAAATAAACTAAAGCAACTGAAATAAACTAAAGCAATGTACAGACGACAAAGAAAAAGAACTGCAATAAAGAACTAAAGCAAATAAAAGCTGAAACAAAAGAGATATGAGACTAAATAAAAGAAAGTGACATAAAAAGACAAAGAAAGGAAATAAAAAGCACTGACAAAAGAAATAAACTGCACAAGCTAAAACTGACAGAACAAAGAAATAAAACTGAAAAACTTCAAAGCTTACTTACAATGTATACATATGTTACAACTTCCCTTCATACTCAAAAAATGCGGCGGTTGGGAAACGAGAGAAATGGTGCCTTAAAAAATTTTGACCATGTGCAAGTAATTTAAAAAAATTACCTTTCAGGTCCTGTTGACGAAATGCACTCCAGATTGTGCTTCAAAAATTTGTTATCTGGGAAAGACTTGTGTTTACTGTCTTCCCTGTCCCATTTGAAAAACAAATCTGCAACTCCTTCAAATTAAACAAATCATATAATAACAAATCATATGATAACATGTTTATGCTTCTACTTGAAGGGTTTGCAGAATTCTTTCAAAAGGATTGAATGTAAAAACCCCCAGGATCAAATACCTTAAAATCTTGACAGACCCAGACCACCACATCTGAATCAGTGAAAACTTGAATGTTTTTCACATTTTTATCCAAAGCAAACTTTAAACCTAAAATCAGAGCTTCATACTCTGCTAAATTATTAGTACATGGGAACTGCAAGCGGTAAGACATAAAAAATGTCTGACTTTGAGGCCCTTTGAGGACTGCCCCTGTTCCAGAACCACCGCTTACATCTGGCTCCATCCACATGAAGTGTCCAAACTTCATTAGTATGTACGGGATGAGCTTTGTTAAATTTATTATTACTGCCCGATTGTTAAATTGTAGACACCAATGTCTACCTCCGCAACATTGACAGTTTCATTTGCGGCATTGTACTTTGTAATCGTGTGCTTGTACCTAGGTTCTCTGTCAACCCGCAATTGATTGGCCACACCCTTCCATGGCAACCACATGTGTGAAAAGTCTGTTGCCAGATATCCATTTAGAGACTTAGACCAATCCCTACTCAACGACATTCCATACCCCACTGGGATATCCACAACTTGGATTTCGATCTTATGTTGAGCCCTTGGCTCAGATGCCAATTGAATGTGAATGTTTTGCAGCTCTCCCACAACCTTAACTTCTGACTTGTCCAATTGGACAACTCTCCTCTCGAGACTTCATTGGGGTCAGCCCCAGCTGTCGACAAATTGCCGGTGGCATGACATTAGCAGATGCAACTGAATCTACCAAACAATTATGTAAATTCTTCCCAAAAATTTTGACAGTCAGTAAAAATGGGGGAACTTCAGTCTTTTCCTTGTACATGGCCGGATTGGCATTGGCTATTTTCTTCCCTTTATCCACAGGTTTAGCAGCAGGGCCAGAGTATGTCTTTATCAGATTGTCTCTCTGCTCTGAAATCTGTGCCAACTCATGCAAAGTAATGTTAGCCTTAATCTTTTTCATATCCTCCACTATGTTATATCCTTTGTTAAGTGGAGGAATAGCAACATCTGGTACTCTTTGAGCTCCTCCCTTTGGTGGAGGTGGATTATTGCTTGGAGAAGGGTCAGGAGGAATATTGTGAGAGTTGTCAGGAGGAGTTGATGTGGTATTAGGCTCAGGATTCCTGTTTCTCAGGTTGTAATTATCTCTTCATATCTTGTTGGAAAGCCTGTACTTCATCCATAGGCATTTCAACTACATTCTCAGATTCATCCGGGAAAGAGAAAGAATCCAGGACCATAGCTGCACTGTGGCCAGATGAACTTGGGCCATCAGCAGTTCTTTGATTTTTAGGGGAGATCAGATCACCAGACAAGGCTTCAAATGCATTGCAAAATTCCAGACAGTCTAACTCCCCATGCTGAGAAGTGGCATGAATTCTACACCAGTTGGGTAGGGCCAAATCACAAATGTTCACATCATGAGCTTTACCCTTGTAATCTTTATTAGGCTCATATGGGGGCCTGTTAAATCTGTTTGGTTGATATGAATATCTGTTGGGATTGTCTCCAGTAGAAGTTTGCCTTTTAAAACTCAAAAAATCATTGGCCAGCTTTTGAACAATCTTTGAGACTTCTTCAATCCTTGCATTGTCAGCTTCTTTCACAGGGTTCTGTACATTCTCAACCGGTGCAGCAGCCAATGGTGCTGCTGATGGTAAAGTCTGACAGACTGGTAACATCATCTGATGTGGGATAGGATTGAATATAGGAGCAGGCTGTGTGATCAAAGGAGTTTGCTGAAGATTTAGAGGCTGGGGTCCCAACTGTCTTTCCAGGATTAAAGCTTCTTTATAAGCTTCTGTCAAGTTGGTAACAGTGGCATCCCTCTTCAAGAAGACAGAGGTCATGGGATCTAAAGAATTTCTGAAGATCTCTAGTGCCAGGTCTGCATTAGGCACATAATAGCCAGTGAGTCTACCATAAGCTTTCTGGAATCTGACATTATAGGATCTAATAGACTCATTCGGTTCTCTTTTGATGCCAGAAAACTACTGATATAAAATCTTGGGATCTATCACTTCTCCGAACTGTGACACAAAGACTTTTTCTAAATCATTCCAACTGGTGATGGAATCATTGGTAAGATTTAGAAACCAATCATAAGCTCCATCCTGGAGAGTAAACGGGAAGAGTCTGCGAGGCAACATCCTCATGTTGTACATTTAATAACTCGAGTGCATTCTTGAATGCAACTAAGTGTTCCTCTGCGAGTTCTTGTCCCATCATGTTTATACCTAGGGAGGTATCTTTTTGGATTTACGGGCAAGTCATGGGCTATACCCGAAATGTTCAAAGCTGTGGAGCCCAACCAATTTGCCATAGCTAATGGATTAACAAGGATATTCTGAGCTCTGGTTGGAGTAACAATCAATGGTGATAAAACTATCTGTGATAGAGATTTGGCCCTTCTGAGGCTACTTCTTCTCGGAGTTTCTAATTCGGGGACAAGGAGCTCTCCGGCTCCGGGGTGGGACCTTGTTACCCTGTATGTAGAATCCAGTTTTCACAAGCACTTATAACTTTGCAGTTCTCAACAGGTTCTAAATTTGGAAATTTAAAACACTACATTGACAATTTACAAAACTGTCCGGAGTTCAGTGTGGGTCCTTACAAATGTTGTTGTTATGCCCTTACAATACTTGAACTGAGTTCATGGCCCTCCTTCTAGCGCCAATTAGGTGTTGGTGTTAAGTTCCGCTGTTCAGGCAAAAACTCTAACAACAAAATTTAAAAGAGCTGAGGAGGAGGGAAAAGGATTCAAAAGATAAAATACCAGACTCAGCACATACAACTTTACAGTTCTTAACAGACTGCGAACTTGAACTGAGATGTTCTCGGCCCTCCTTCTAGCGCAAGTTTTAAAAAAAAAAAAAAAAAAAAAAAAAAAAATAAAAAAAATACAAATTACCTCTACCAATTAGGTGTTGGTCCGGCTTTCATACACACCCCGCGAAAGGATGGGCGAGGAAGCCCCGGAGACACCCACGGGATGGATCCCACTCACTTTAGGATCTAGTTGGTTATCCAAGGTGCGAGTTACAGAGTTGGGTCGAATGGCTATTCACTCTTTTCCACTTTCGGAATAGATTTCAATATGGACTACTTTGTTACCTTACAGGGGGTTCTTGAACTTGTTCGGTAGTTGCCACAGTTGTTTATCGGATTTAACTTGAATTCTTGATCTAGCTCTCATGGGTCGGTGATTCAAATAAAAGGCAAATAAAGAAAGTAAAAATGGATCATTCACCGAAAACAAAGAGAGGGTAGGGTAGGGCGAGAAGAGAAGTTTATCAAACATCAACTGTAAAACCCTAAACTATCAATCTTATCTATGCTATCAGCTTCACAACAGAACAAATCAAAGAAGAAAGTGTCCAGTCGGTCTAAGATCACTTTCAACTAAGAGCACAAGGCAGAGTGAAACAGATCTAGCAGAAAATTATAAATCCAAGGGCAGCTGGTTAAAACTGGTATCTTTCACCGGCAGCCTAGCTCACACAGTGAAGACAGAGCAATTAGAACAAACTTAACCTCAAATCTGTAATTTCCCCTAGCAGACAATGGAACAACTGAAGCCTAACAACATATTTAAACTTGATAATGCAGATTCACAGCATATATCTAACAAACTTTAATGGAACGGATAACAAAAGAAGATACACTTATCACACTCTGCAAAAGATTAGGCTCCTGGCCATGCTATCACAGAAAAGCTAAAGCACATCAACTCCAAGTCCGGAAACAAAGGATTTCACAAGATTTGCAAGAAATTGCTTATAAGCCTTTTATTTCTAAGTCTCCGCCTCCCGCAATTACATTGAGAAGAAGTATTTATAGACTCGGGACGAGACCACGATATTTTCAAAAATATCTTCTTCTCCAAACTATAAATCTTATCTTTCTAAACCCTAGGACCCGGGTTTTACAATAAAAATCCATTTAAAATCAAAGTCCAGATAGAACTTAACCCTTCGAAAAATCAGGGGAGTCAACTTCCATAAATGGAGAAGATAAAATCTAAAGCCACTTGCATTCATCCATAGCTGCAAATAAATGCCTCCATTAATTTCTGTTGGTGAGCCGGATGAGTCACCACCTCTCTCAGATCTGATCTCCGTAAAGCCATCCCTGAGTTGAAATTGTCTTCATGCTATTAATTCTGCAATAAATTTGTCATTGAATGCCCTCACCGGCATCTTCTCTTCTAGCATGGCGGTCCTCGACTAAATCCGCACTTTAACTTTGACTTTATGGCCTTTCCGGTTGTCCCGCAAGTGCCAGATGGAATCCTGCATGAAAGACAAAAAGATTATATTAGCACTTTAATAAACATTAAATCAGAAGCTTTAAAAGATAAAATCAGGCTAAAAACCACAAAATAAGCTTGCATGTCGGCTTTTGTTTGTCTGCCTCACGCTTTGACACGTGTCGCTACCCCAGGATGCCTTCTGTTTCCCGCTGGAATGCACTTCTGGCCTTTGTGCAACTTTCTCTCTCCTATCGCGATTCTGCGACATGTCACGATTTCGCGACATGTCGCGAAATCGCGACGTCCCCAGCGTTGCGCTGCTTCTTCCCCTGTCGGCCGCGAAAACGCGACATGTCACGAAATCGTGCCTCCTGCCAGCTGTCGCACAACTTTTTCAAGCATGTCGCGATTTTGAGACATGTTAGCGACGCGCTGCACCTTTTGTACTTAAGCGTTTTTCCATCAACAACCCGCGAAAATAGAACACGTCGCGATATCGCGACAGTTCCCGTAGCTGCATGCGTTGACCGCGTTGACCATGATTTTGCGACACATTTGCGACTTAGCCGATTTTCATTCTGCAGCCCACTTTCTCTCTCCTACCGCGAAAATGCGACATGTCACAAAATCGCGCCCTTCCGTACGCTTTCTTTCTCTCTCCTCTGGCCGGTAGCGATTTTGCGACACTTTCCAAAAATGGAAATGTCGCGATATCGCGACACTTCCAAAAATGGAAAGTGTCGCGATTTCGCTACACAAAAATGACTTAGCTGCTTTTTGATTTACCCGTCGCGATATCGCGACATTTCCGAAAATGGAAGTGTCGCGATATCGCGACACTACCAAAAATGGAAAGTTTGATTTTTCATGAATTTATGCAACTGTTTTCTGGATTTTTCTCGGTACCGGTGCAAGATTTTCTTTGTGCATGAATGATTCTAGCATGTAAAAAGTGAATTCTTGGATAACACAGCTGGAATGCAAGAAAAAGCACAACTTTAAAAAGGAGGCAAGCAAATTTGGATTTAAAACCTGAAAATTATCAAGAGGGTCCCTGCTGCAAAAATGGAAGTTCAGGGCTTTCTAAGGATGGAATCTCATTTTTCAGTGGGGGTGTGTTGCTTCTCAACAGGGAGTAGCCTCCAAAGAGAACATTGAGATAGGGGGAGTAGCCTCCATAGAGAGTATTGAGTCAGGTGGAGCAACTTTGATTTTTAGAAATGGCTTTTGCAGTGATTGTGGTTATTTGTATTAGAGGTGTTGCCATCAATGACAAAGGGGGAGATTATTGGCAATTTGAGTTATTTTGTGTTGTCATTGATGTCACATGGATCACATTGAGTTTTGGTGGCAAAAGCACTTCATAAATAATAATTTATGATATTTTGGAGAGCAAAGATATATACAGGGTTTTGTGGCACAAGAGGCATATAATATTTAATTTTTTAAATATTATATTAATGGTTTTTATTAAAACCAATGGTAAAGGTTTTTATTAAAACCAAAGGCAAGGGTTTTTTATTAAAACCAATAGAAAGGGTTTTCATTAAAACCATTGGAAAGGGTTTTTCATTAAAACCACTATGCTAAGACTTCTCCAAATTATGATAGATGTAAAGGTTTTCCAATAAAATCTAGGTGCTAAAAGTTTCATGACGAAATTCAAAATAATGAAGGAGATATCCCAATTTAAAGTTAAAAGGTGAATTGTTAAATTTTTATTTAATAATTCTAAGTTTTAAGGTTGTATTATATTATCCGTCGATGTGCAAATGTTGGGGAGATAAATAAATATTCGTCAACTTCATTCGAAGGCATGGAGGTGCATATAAATAAAATGTGAAAAACCTTTGTTTAAAAAAGACCAGAGATAGCACATGAGAGAGAGTCGTCGAAAGGGGAGCAATGAAGAAAGAAGGATAAATAAATTTTTATTTGAGAGCAAGGTCAAGTAAATAGCATGGGAAAGTGACGTCATGCAGGAGCCTTTATTGCAGTTGGTAGCGCACAAAATTTGCACAAGTTAGGTTCGTTGTTCGAATTCTGCCAAGGGCAAAGTGTTTTTTTAAGAAAGTAAAGTCGAGTTTCAGATTTGAGCGTAGGTTAAAGTTGGGTGTTTAGGATTAAAAATCCCAATGTGGGCTAGCACCCACATGGTACGCGCTTCACAGTGCTAAGCGAGAGGAACATAGTTCGACTCTCGCGAAGGTGTGAAGGCACATTAATTTTGGCAAAGATGATTTCAAAGGTTACGAAGGCAGTGAATTTCATATAAAGGTATTTATCTCCAACGCATGGTAATATTTGTTATTACCAAATTTTTGGTGCATTAAAATTATTTCTGTGATAACTAGGGATTCATAAGGATTTTAGGAAAATAAATGTTTGTTGTATGTGTTAATGTGCTTAGGGAGTTATAAGGTGTAGAATTAAATATTTGTTATTGTTGTGTGTGATTAGGGAGATATAAGGTGTGGAAATAAATATTTGTGATTGTTGTATGTGGAGTTATAAGGTGTGGAATTAAAAATAAAAGCATAGGTGCTTGTTGTATGTGTTAATAAAATTAGGGAGTCATAAGGTTGAAAAGTGTTGAACTTGTTATATGTCCTAGTGCATGACTTAATTATGAAATTAAACCAAGAACTTGAGACCTAGTTAATTGCTATATTGAGTTAGAAGCCAAGCACATGAGTTAGGGTTTGAAGTTGAAGACAAATTGCTTGATTATGTGCCTTGGCTATTGAGAGGAAGTGGATGGATTAGAAAATCAATTTTATGGATAAAATTGATGCTTGAGTTCCATGATTTCTTTAGTGGAGTTCATTGAGAGTATTGCCATTATTTAGGAGGTTTTTGCTATTGCTTTGAGGAGATTATTGTTGGTTACTTGTTAAGTCCATTGCCACTATTTGAGACCATTGAGGAGATCATTTTCTAGTCACTTGTGGATACATTTGTCTTTCATTTGAGGAGATCATTGTTGGCTATTTGAGGGCTCTTTGCTTGAGGGAGTTGTGCTTGAGGGAGTTGTTTCTTAAGAGCTTATTGACATTGCATAAGGAAGATATTATTGAGAATCTATTGCTATCACTTGTGGATATTGTCCTTGGTTGGATGAAGTCCTCATTTTTATTTCTTGGAGAGGTTTTCATTAGAGAGATCATTTTCCATACATTTGAGAGTACATTGTTGAGTATTGTTGTTATCTATTTGAGAGTAACTTGTTGAGCATTGTTGTCATCCATTTGAGATATCATTTGTCATACATTGTTGAGATCATCGTGGATCATCATTGTCATCCATTGAAGAGTACATTGACATTCATTGTTGAGCACATTGTTGAGTACTATCATCATTCATTTGTTATCCATTGTTGAGTTCATCATTGAGCCTTGCCTTCATTGATTTGTGGTTGATATTTGAGTGCTACTTGAGAGTCATTGGTTGAGCTTTTGGGATAGGATTTTTGGACAGATTTGAGATAACTTTTATGCATGATTGGTTGAGCCTTTGGGAAGGCTTTTGGGATAGAATTTTTGGACAGATTTGAGACAACTTTTGTGTATGATTGGTTGAGCCTTTGAGAAGGCTTTTGGGACAGATTTGTGGATAAATTTGGGACAGCATTTGAGCAGGATTTTTTGAGCCTTTTGTGAAGGCTTTGAGAACATATTTGGGACAAAATTTGAGTAGGATTGTTTGAGCCTTGTGAGAAGGCATTAGGCATATTTGTGAGTAGTGAAAGAGATAGTATAGAAATAGAAAACACATCAACACCAGTTGCCTAGTTGAGCAGATCAGTGGATAGCCTAGCTGAGTAGATCAATGGATAGCCTAGCTGAGCAAAGCAGTGGAGATCCTAGCTGAGTAGATAAGTGGATAGCCTAGCTGAGCATATCAGTGGATAGCCTAGCTGAGAAGATCGGTGGATAGCCTAGCTAAGCATATCAGTGGAGCCCACCTTAGCAGATCAGGACAACCTAGCTTTGAGTAGATCAAAGTAATCATTTGTATTGGGATAAGGATCCCTATTTCTTTGTGAAATATTATAAGGATAATATCTTGTGGACTACCCCACATTGGAGGAACTATGTTAAATCTTGTGTCTTAATTGTATGCGATGATTTGTGAACTTTCTTACTATTGCTATCTATGTTATTAATGCACACTGCTATATTTGGTTATTGTAATTGAGGACACTAATTGATATTAGTTTGGAAAGAAAGTAAAAAGTGAGTGCTATACTGTTCACCCCCCCTCTCAGTATAAGCTTGTGTTCTTCATGATCATAGTCCCATTGTGTCACTCCCCATAAGGTGTGATTTCCCCACTAGGCATAATTGAAGATGATAACAATTTATTATACCAGAATTGAACATCTTATGTATTTAAATATAGAGCATTTCATAATGTAATTCATAGAAATATTGAGTTCTAACATGTGATATTAGAGCAGGTAGATAGAAAAGCCATCCCTCCTTTTGATACTTCTCTTGTTTTAATATAGAGAAGCTTGGGAAGCACTCTATTGAAAAAAGTTTCAAGGGTAAATTACCTTGTAGAAGATTGTTTAGTATCGACCTCAAAAGAAGAGGTAACCATTTTTTCTATGAAATAAAATTAAAATATTTGGACAAAACTCAAAAGAGAGGTAATTATCTCCATGAAGCAAAATTCTATAAAATACTTATATTTTAGATAATTTATATACATTTCTCAGACTATAATCAAGGCCTGCCAGTGAATATTTTGATATTACATTTTCACAAGAATGTGAGGAAGCAACAAGAAGACAGATAATCCAAAATAACATGAAGACATCAGATGATATTTTCTAAGAAGCCACAAGAAAAATAAGCCATATTTTAAATCAAATAAACTAGTGTATATCCACATCAAAGAGTGATAAGCTCATGCATAGATGAAGTTCAAATTCAACCATGTGAAACCTATGCCAAGGATCAATCCATACAATGATATGCTCCTACACAAACAAAGTTTAAATTCAACCATGGGTGCTCTATGTCAAGGAGCAACTCATACAACAATAAGTTCATGCACAAACAAAGTTTTAGTTCAAACATGAATGTCTACATTAAGGAGAAACCCATACAACACTAAACCCATGTAGATAAAGTTTCATTCCAATCATGAGTTTCATGTTTGATAAAAATAGCAAGCAATTTTTTTCAAGAAGTAAAAAGTGGTCTTGATCATGAGGATAGAGCAATGTTCGATTAAAATGCCATTCATCTTGGGCATTCCATGTTCAAATAGATTGTAGATTTGGAACCTCACACATGTTTATTGGGATATGCTAGGACCCTTGCTTACTCAGAGGCCTCTTTCCAAAGGAGGCCTTGAAGATTAATCTTCAGGCAGGTAGGCTCTACCTCCAAGTCTATGTTTATATTCAAATTTATGAGGTGTTTTATGGGTTAATTCAACAAGCACCTAATTTTTATCTCTAATAAGCCTTTTCAAGATAAATTTTACTAAACTTAAGTAAATGATCACCTAACTTGTAAGCTAAATGCAATCAAACAATTTTTTAACCTTATATGCTTTTCAAATTTTAATGATGATCTAGCTAAAGGAAGTTTTTATTTTTAAAGGCAAACAAAGGGATTATGCAACAACTAAATTATCCAAGGATGCAACTAAATAATTTTGATTTTTTACCTAATTTTTTTTTGTGAAAATGAAATTTGACTATCCTAAAGTGTTCCTTGATTTTCAAAAATATGTTTGTTTTTAAACAAAATTATAGAAAAACAAAGATCATAAAGCAAAAATTAGAGTGTTTTCAAGCAAAATTACATAAAATTAGAGATCAAAAAGAAAAAAATAGTAAGCAAGTAGTAAATAGAGGGCTGTAGTGATGGAAGTACCTATTTTTTATGCTAAATAAAATCATCATAGTCGAGCATAAACACCACTAGTGAATTTGCTAATGGATGGTGAATTTGAGACCTACAAGACTTGAAGGAAAATAAGTTAAATAGGTCTATTTTGGGAGGCCTAATTGAATGTAAGAGATGATATTTTATCTTCTCAATTGATAAAACCCCCTTATATAAAACAAAATTGAAATTACCTTGGATTTGAAAGTAGAAGATGAAGAACACAAGCTTATACTAAGAGGGGGGGTGAACAGTATAGCACCCACTTTTTACTTTCTTTCTAAACCAATATCAATTAGTGTCTTTAATTGCAATAACCAAATATAGTAGTGTGCATTAATGATAGATAACAATAGTAAGCAAGAGCAAAAATCACCACACACAATTGAGACACAAGATTTAACATGGTTCCTGTTGCAACAAAATCTGCCTTTTGGTTAATTATATTGCACCTTAGACCTTGCCAACATTGAGTAGACAGATCTAGCTTGGGAATTTCCATCTAATCTCTAGAGTAGGCTGGTTCCTTTTTTATTTTTTTAGAGAAAAGAGAATAGAAAGAAGGGAAATTCTTGTAAATGGAAATATAGCCGAGGCTATAAGCTTTTCTCATGGTGCAGTTTAGACAACAACTAGGATAAAACATACACATTCCTGTTATAAGCTTTCATTTACACCTTCATGTATAAATCATAACTTTCTAAGTGTGATTTAGACTTTCATCTAACACATATAAGCATACTTAATCATAAATCCAAAAATATGATTTGTATAAGTACAGTTCAGGTTTAGAATAGATACATTATAGAACTCAATAATGTAAATAGAAGTCAAGAATTAGATACATACACTTGCACATAGAAAATTAGAAGCCAGATAGAAGAATGACTTTATTTTCTTGTATCCAGAAGATGTACATTCAATCTTGTAAATGTCCAAGAGCTGAACTATTTTCAGAATGCATCTACCACTATATATACCCTAAGATGGGTATCTTTACAACTAGTACATCCTTGATTTTCAAATCAATTACAAGCAATTAACTATAGTTTCTAATAATAAGCAAAGATCTTCTGTAACTAGATTCTAATAGATTTGATACTTCTCCATCATCTGACACCCTCAAAAATCAAAATTTTGGTGTAAGGGCATGTTTTAGTTGCTAAAAATATATCTGTCAGGAACAACTGTTATGTCACAAAATCACGATGTCTTCGAGCCCTCTACTTCTTCTGACTTCTACTTCAGCGAAAATGGAACATGTCATGAAATCGTGACGTATTCATCTCTTCAAATCTTTCTTCCCTTTGCAGCTTTGAAAATACAATATGTCACAAAATTGTGATGTCTTCTATCCTTTGGGTATTCTTCTTTTATTTTCGATAAAATTTGGGTATGTCACAAAATTGTGACATCTTTCGAGTCTTAGACTTGTCTTTTGATTTACTGACAAAAATGTGACATGTCATGAAATCATGACCTTTTCACCTTCTTGGTCTCTTTGTGCCTTTTCATTGTGAAAATTTGACATGTCACAGAATCGCAACATTGTTTCTCCTTAGCCCATTTTTCCTTCTGCTGCATTTCAAAAATAGACTGCATCGAGCTTCTCAAAATGGCACCATGATGTAAAAAAAAAAATTTCTTCTAGAGGTAGTCTTTTTATACTAACATTCTTGGCGCCTTCTGGGGGATTTTTTGCTGGAAAAATATTAGAATCTAGGACCTTCATCCATTGGGAAACGGAGTCAAAAATACAATGAAGAAATAAGATATTACAAAAAGCAAAGAGTAAGGAAAAATGCACTTCGAATGAGTAAGCATTACCTTGTCAAAACTCTTGTTATAGCTTAAAGGCTTATTACTAAAATACATTAACTACTTCAGAAAGGAATTTTAAAACATTTGTTTTCAATCTTGGGTGCTAGTCCCAGCTTCCATCAGCTGCTTTTGGCCAATACGCTTTGATTTTCTGATCTTGTCCACTGCAACTATTACCTCTTCATAAGTCTTGCAAACATGCTTCCAATATCCATCATCCAGGTCTGAAGAATCAATAAAAAGCTGGTATATATATTGAAGCTCTTCCACTCTATCATAGGAGATTATCTTATGCCTTAATATTAATTCTTGCAAACAGGTTTTAATCTGTATGAGCTTTTGAACCATTTCCATTACTTGTGTGTCCTCTATAGGTTCATTCCAACTTTCTATTTCTGATTCATCTTCAAAAAAAGTTTTCAAAGATGAGGAAAGTGCACTTTCACCAAGGAATTTAGAGTCATCATCCCATAGTTACAGAAACCCACTTTTGATAGCCAAATCTAAATTTTTGAGTAACCATTTTTCTTCAGTTTCCAACTCCTGCAGGAGTTTATTCTCTTGGGTTACTAATTTAAACTTCCTGAAGAAGTTCTTGGCTACAATTTTAGCCTGAGACCAAGCTTCACTTCATATTTTTGCTGCTATACTCTCTGGCATATTTTCAGATAAAATATGGATCTTGGTAGCAACATCTTCTCTTTTTTGTAGAAAACTAACTACATATTTGAACTCTTCACCTACCACTTCTATTGTTTCCTTGACTTTGGCCAGGTACAATAATAAAGGTCATGCTTTCAAACCTAAGGCCAACAAATCTTTCAACAATTATTTTCTCATCTCTCTCACTTTTTCTTTGGAAAACCCAGATGGAGCATTTTGTTGTTCTATCAATTGTTGCTAGAGTTTTTGGACCTATAGATTCAAATATTGAATTTGTGCACTTGTTAAATTCTAATTTCAAAGATTTTTCTATCAATTTTTGCTCTTGCAAAACTTATTCTAATTCTTTCCTCTTTTCATTTTATTTTAGAAATTTCTCTCTGTAATGTCCCCCATGCAGATATATAGTTCCTATATGATCTTGGGATTTCACCCATTCGTCTTGCATGGGTAACTGAGGAATGTCTTCATTTATCTCTTCTGCTTGGTAGTCTTCAGCAGCCATTTCCCCTTTAGATTTCTTTGTTACTGGAGTTAATTTCACTTTCTTCCTCTGCATAGTAACAGGATCCAGGGCAATAATTTCATGAACGTTGGTGGGTGCCTTAGGGTCTTCAATAGAGTGAGAGATCCACCAGTCCAGAGCATTCTTACTGACCTTTCTCAATTTTTTTAGCTTTGATAGAGTTGGATGACTTTCATCAACCTGGGAGGACCTAGATTCAATTGTTGGAATACTGGTGTTGGGAAAGAAAGGGATGGGGACCAACGCAACATTGACGTCAAGCTGAGAATGGGAAGATGTTGCCATTTATGGGAAAGCAAACCATTTTTTGAAAGGAGAGTTACATATTTTTTCATTTTAGAAAAGGAGGGAGAGTTAAAATAGGAATAAGTAGAAGGAAAATGAGATAAGAAAGGAGACATACCTGGTCCCATCTGGATTTGTCGTTGATCCCTTTCTTCTTCTTCACTCTTATCATTTCTATTTAACAATTCTTCATTTTGAATTCCACCATCATCATGTGTTTCAGTATTCTTTTCCTGCTCATCTTCATCATCGCTTTCATCAAGATCAATTATTTGAACATTTTGGGGGAATTCCCCATGCTATTTTTTCTCAACTTCTTCAACTTCCTGCTTTACTACTACTTTCTTTTCAACATCTACATTTTGGCCCTCTTGACCTAGGTCTTGTGAGCCACTCGTATCTTCAATCTAAGAAATTTCTTGTTCAACATCTTGAGCATCTATGACATTATCTTCTTCATTCACTTCATCTTGTTCATTTCCCGTAGAATCCTCGATGTTATTGTTTTGAACATCTTGAGCACCTTGTTCATTGGGAAAATTTTGGGTAACATTCTTGTATTTCTTCTGTTTGTCAGCCAGAGTTTTCAATCTTTTCATTCTTTCAGCTACAGGTTCTTCATCAGATTCGAAAGCTGAGTCGGAGGGAGGAAAAAAATTCACAACCTTAGAAGCATAATCCTTTTTATTTGAAGCATCAGCTCCAAGTGCCAGACACATTTCCCTCATTTCTACATGTATGGGTTAGATCATTCATTGCCCTCCTTTTTTGAGGCCTTTTCCTTCGTACCCTATTTTTAGCATTATCTGAGCAGCTTTGTCGTAGGTCTGCCCCTAATCTTTGGTAAAAACTTCTTCTATTGACCACTTCCTAGAAGTTCTAGGTTTTGTCTGAGTCAGGGATAGCTTTTGCTCAGCTACTATTTGTTTTCCCTTGCCCTTATTAGTCTCTTGCTTCTATGGTGCTTTAGGGCTGGTCTTGTTACTACTTCCAATGCTGGGAGGTATTCTTACAGGAAAAACCCCAACCCAAGATTCATGATGCAAATTATATTGGATATTAAATTCATTATCATTTTTCAATGGGTACCTTGAAGAAATCATATTTGTGTGTACCCTCATCAACCACCATTTGTGAATCTTCACGACTGTCCAGTCACCCCTCCTCTTTTGTATTCTACTAATCCTCTCATTTGTTAACTGATGTTTGGTATTATTCAGAGGATCATAGTTCACTACTTGCTCATAGAAATCATGCCAAGGAGGTAGAGGTTCCATTATCTCTATATGCCATTCCAAGGCATCATATTCACCGTTATTTCTTTTTTCTTCTATGTCGGGCTTGACTGTAGCATGATATTTTTTTATTTCAATTTTATTCAGAATAGCTTATTTTTCAGCAAACTTGTCTAGGGGGTCATAGTTCCATCTTTGTGAAATTTCAACCAACCCCAATTATCTCAAATATTGAGCAATCTACTTATTTTGATCCCTTTTTGATACAACGATCCCTTCGAAACTGAAGGGCATGTTACAGGTGCTAGTATTCCCAATACCAGAACCAAATTTTACATTTATTTGTTCATTTTGTCGAACATACTCTAAATAAAATAACCTGTCTATAACATAATGGGGAAGTAAAAATGGTTTTTGAGTGAAACCATACAACCTAATACAAGCCCCTTGGGTGAGGATAAACCAATCACCCTCCTCAGCATATTTGGTTTGTAGAACCTTTTCTGCCTTAGGGGTTAGTCTTCTAATATGTCCATACATTATTTTTAGAGCAGGGCCTAAGAATTCCCTATTAAAATCATAAAATGATTCTGTCTTATATAATACATTCGTCCATTCACAAACAGGTAAAACCATGCCCTGTTCATATTTGTCCTTCATTGAGATAAAATCTAACTCTTTAGACATAAAAAATAAAATAAGCTGTTGAGTGTTAATTTGTCATATTACAAATAATAACACACAACTTAGAGTCTCGAACAAAAGACTCTTTCTTGCAAAGAAATAATTTATTTTATTTTCCTTCCTTTTATTATTTCTCCAAGCTTCTTCGTGAAATAGCTTTTATGTATATAAAAATGAATTTCAATTTAATACATACAACTGATATATCCCAGAATAACTCAAATCCTGCAGATAGTTGTTAACAAGGGGCCTTTGTTGATTCTCAATGAACTTTATAATCTTGACTTGTTTGATTAATCAAAAATAAACAAAAATCCTTTTGATGTTCTAATATTCACAATTTATTCTTTTGTTAACCTATTCGTTTTATCTCTATTCAATATTTCTGTTATTTCAATGTTAGTCTCTGACATGAAATTAAGCATATCAAGGAATAAAACAAAAACTGTTATTTTTGAGTCAGCTGGAAAATAATGAAGGATATTGAAGTGGTTAACGATCTCCTCCCTGCAAAATCCCAAGTTAAGAGATGAAGTCCCCAAAACAACCCAACCGATCAGATATGTACTAACACACAATCTAATCAGATCAGATGCAAGACTCTAAGGAAAATAATATAACTGCATCATTCTACCATTCACCTATTGTAACCCATCCCATGGCGTAAACGAAATAGATACAAGACAAAATGATGCAATGGAAAGATTGACAGTAAAACAATAGTTTTGGCTTCGATCTCCTTTTGATTTTACACACAAAAGTCATGTTACCAAAGAAAAATCCTTTATTTCAATAAATAATGCTTTTTGTTATAGTCTCCAGCCCCTTATCCATCTACATTTCTGCTATTTAACCTTTCTGTCGCGCGTTCTCGACTATTCCATGACACTTCGTTTCGACTCCCGGGACCCTTTGCTTCAATTCTCACCTTTTGGCATTCTAACCTTTGCATGCATTCGTAACGCTCGATATCTGTGGCCAGTAACTGTTGTTATGAAACGTTACTCTGGTTCTGTCATTTCTGCCACGTGTCTTGCATCTCCTGCACCTTTTGTAACGCTTTCCCATGGAAATCCTGATAGAATTTGCATTTGGCCTCTTTCGTTTCCTAGCCGCGATAACGCGACATGTCACGAAATCGTGACATGTCATGATATCGTGACATGTTCTTGGTCCGTACGCCCGTAGTAGCTTGTTGTAGCGATATCGCTACCGACTTTGCTTTGCCTTCTTTTCAAAAAGTGGTAGCGATATCGCTACCACTTTGGTTCCAAGCCTTCCTTCGATGAAGTGGTAGCGATATCGCTACCACTTTGGTTCCGAGCCTTCCTTCGATGAAGTGGTAGCGATATCGCTACCACTTTGGTTCCGAGCCTTCCTTCGATGAAGTGGTAGTGATATCGCTACCACTTTTTGTCTCGAGCCTTTTTTTCTCAAAGTGGTAGTGATATCGCTACCACCTTGCTTTCACGCCTTTTGCTTTGTAAAGTGGTAGCGATTCGCTACCACCTTTCTTTCGGCAACTTGTAGCGAAATCACTACCATTCTCAACTTTTCGTATGCTTCCAAAAAACGCGTCATGATTTTGCAACACCTCTTTTCTTTGTTGTCGACACGTCGCGATTTTGCGACAGATTTCAATTTTTCGCAGCGATGGAGAGACAAGTCACGATTTCGCGACATGTCACGATTTCACGATCCTTTCAACACTTAGGCCTTTTCCTTCTTTTCTTCATTTTTAGCATCCGGGTCTTTGAGATCTTCCCTAAAACCTACAAAAACAAAGGTGGGTCCCCACTTTTGGGGTGTGTTGTGGATGAACCACAACAAATGGCGACTCTGTTGTCAAATGCTCTTGAGCATTTTAGTAAGAACCCAACCTAACACAAATCACAAATTTGAAAACATGGGTTAGCCCATAATCAATATAACTAATGCCCAAAATCAGAAGTACATGAATTATCAGAATCATCAAGTACTAGCTCGGTGTGTGCAATGAATTCCTTTCCTTATCATTTGAATTTGATCCACATTCCATCATCGGTTTTGCATGAATGCATATGCAAAATTGTGAATGATTTGTGTATCCTACTGAATATGCCATGAGAAAATGCATAGTCACTCTTGTAGTATTATGTGCAAACATTCAAGACTACCAAACCCTCTTAGGATCCACTAGTGAACGGTTCATTATATCCCAAAGTTGGTTATGAGTCCCTACTATCTTGAACCCATGTGCAAGTGGATGTGAAATCAGAACTTTGGGGAATCAGACTCCCAACCAACCGAGATGAGAGTTTAACCCTATCCTTACTATTCTGATTTAGAATTCTTTACCTCACTTTGAGCAAAATAACTAAACCAATTATGGAAGAAATGTTCATGCTAGTCTAACCCTCTAGACAATCAGTGGTCTTATTTTTTAGGCAAGACATGATGCCATGCATGGGCCTATCTAACCCCATAATCCAAAACTTATCTTCATTTATTTGGACCTTGGGGATGACTACCCATCCCTTGCAGAGGACAAGTAGTACGATCCTTACAATCCAATATAAGGATGAGATGGGAAAAAATTATTTATTTTACTTCTTGGACCTTGGGGATGACTACCCATCCTGGTTAGGGACAAATAGTATGATCCTTACAACCCAATATTTTAAATGTAAATGGAAAATATTAATCTTGTTACTTAGACCTTGGGGATGACTACCCATCCTGGTTAGGGACAAATAGTACGATCCTTACAATCTAAGACTTAATACGAAATGAAACATAAGAGCTTTGGGGAATTAGATTCTCAACCAACCGAGATGAGAATTTATGCCCTATCCTTACTACTCCATGTGGGTCCAATCAAAGCTTTGGGGAATTAGATTCTCAACCAACCGAGATGAGAATTTAACCCTATCCTTACTACTATGATTTTAGGCTTTAAGCTCTATGGAAGTGGTCAAAACCACTATTTTTAGGATCATGTTGCATAATAGGATAGACATGAAAACCATTTTTTCCCAACCTTTTCCTCCAAGTTAGGTTTTGATCATTTTGCTCAAGATCCCTTTTAATGTATGAAACGTGCTTGGTCCTAGATACTTCAAGACTCAGTTTCCAACCTTAGGATTTACTTAGATTTATGTTATAACATAACCCTAAGAGGATTCAACATACTCAAATGAATTGCACCTAAGATGCATATGCCACTACGGTGAAATGTATGAAAAATGATATGGAACATGAATGCATTATTTCTTGAATTGCAAATGAGATGATTTGTCATGCAAAACTGACTTTTTCATGCATCACAAGCTTCAAATGATCTAAATTAACTGTTTGTATTACATGTGGAGCTTTTACAACATGATTCCAATGTTTCATATTCTCCCAATCTTAGTCATGCGTTCAACATCAAGCTTTTCTTCCCTTTTTTTTTTTTTTTTAAAGGCAATGAAAAGGAAATCAAAGGAACACCACCGCCTAAATTTCCAACCTACACACAAACGCAAAAACCCAACATTAATACAAGAAAAACCTGAAATAAAAAATGAATACATACTAACATATCAAATTTGCACATCAAGAAACTAAATTACAGCATTGACACAAAACTAGATATCTCCTGAAACACACACTTAAATATCAAATCTGCACACAAAGAAACAGATCACAACATTAATACAAAGCTTAGACATGTCAAAAAAAATAATAATACACACCTAAAAAAGAAAAATGAAAGCACGAAATTACAACGTTATTACATATAATACAAAGCCCAACCACATCATGCTTGAAATTAATGCTTCAAGTGCAACCCATTGATAGGTAGTGCCAAATCCTTTCCATCCAAGGTTTTTAGTCTAAAACTATTTTCCCCTAGGATCTCTGAAATCTGGTAGGGACCTAACCAAAGGTAATCAAATTTATCATGTTCCCCCTTCTTCTCATGTCTTTTGTCCCATAACAGCACTAAATCTGAAATTTTAAACGCCTTGGCCTTAGACCTTTTGTCAAACCATATTTTTACAATGTCTTGGTGTTTACTAAAATGAAGCATAGCTTCATCCCTTTTTTCATCCAAGCGCATTAATTGCGTTAGTCTAGACTCAAGTTTATCATTAGTTCCAAAATAATCTTTCATGAAGTGCAGCGTTTGTAATCTGAGATTTGCAAGAAAAATGGGATCTTGTCCATAAACTAGATGGTAAGGAGATGTCCCTATTGCTTCTTTGACTACGATTCTGTCAGCCCAAAGGGCCAACTTAAGCTTATTGTGCCAGTCCTGCGGATTCCTTTCCAACAATTTTTTTATGACGATCAATAGATTCTTATTGGATGACTCGGCCAATCCATTACCTTGAGGGTAATAATTGGAGGAGAACTTTAAACTCATGCTGTTATCAAATGCCCAATTAGCAAACTCTAGAGAGGAAAAGGCCAAACCATTATCACTTACGATGGAGATAGGCATCCCGAATCTAGTGACAATGTTATCTTCTAAAAATTTAATGACCACCTCTGCAGTAGCATTCTTTGTGGGGATAGCTTCGGTCCATCTCGTGCAATAATCCATAGCCGTCAAAATATATTTGTGATCATCGGATGAATTGGGGCTGATAATCCCAATAAAATCCAGGCCCCATTGCGCGAAAGGTCTGGACTCGATTACGAACTGTAAAGGCATGGAAGCGTTTTTGTCTCTATTGGTTGTAGTTTGACATATGTGACATGACCTCACATGAGAATGGGCATCCTTGAATAGTTGAGGCCAATAATAACCGGCTCTGAGGATTTGATGGGCTGTGGCATTAGCAAACCCATGCCCTGTCCCATGTTTACCATGAAACTCTTCGAGTATTCGCATCGCCTCCTCTTGATCAATGCAACGAAGGTAAATACCTTCATGGTTCTTTTCGTATAATGTGCCAGATCTAACTAGAAAATTAGCAGACTTCAAACACAAGGCTCTGTGCTGAGTAGCATTCAAGAATGATGGACACCTACCATTTAGTAGATAGTACACCACATATGCATACCACTCCTCCTTGGTTACATCAACGACTTCATAATGTTGACAAGGAATTACGAGATCCTATTCTGCGATTGCCTTAGCTAACCCTTGCCCCCGCACTATCTTCATCGATTGAATCTCCAGATCAAATTCCTGTAAATTTGAAACCCACTTACCACGCTTCTCACCTAATTCATTCTGAACGAACATGGCTTTGACAGCAGGATCTGGGACGATAGCAAAGACCCTACTGTGGACTATGTAGTGCCTAAATTTTTTTACAGTCTTAACCAGCGCATACATTTGCTTGTCTAGGGTAGAATATCTCAGCTTCACATCTTTGAGAGGACTACTCAGGAAAGCAATGGGATTTTCAATGCTGCCTTCACTCTTCTGAGTTAAAACACTCGCAAAGGAGTGATCTGAAGCAAATGTGTAGATATAGAAAGGCTTCGTATAATCGGGACTCACCAAAACCGGGGCTTTAGAAATTGCATCCTTGATATTATCAAAAGCCTCTATCATTTCATCTATCCAAATGATCTGGACCTCTTTCTTTAGAATGTCGTTCAAAGGTCCTGCTATCTCTGCAAAATCTATGATAAATTTTTTGACAAAATTGATCTTTCCAAAAAATGATCTCAACCCCTTCTTGCTATTGGGATGAGGAATTTGTTGTATGGCTTCTATTCTCTCAGGGTCAATGGAAATTCCATCCTTAGATATTATATGCCCCAACAGTTTTCCTTCTGTTACCCCGAAGATGCACTTCTTTGGGTTGAGAGATATACCATGTTCCCTGCATAGTTGAAAGACTTTATTAAGATCCCTGACATGGTTTTCCCTGTTCTTAGAAAATACAGGAATGTCATCGACGTAAACAATGATGCACTTACCAATAAGCCCTTTAAAAGCAAAATCCATAGCTCACTGGAAAGTGGCACTGCGTTCAATAGTCCGAAGGGCATTCTCCCGTATGCAAAGGTGCCCCATTTTGTCGTAAAGCAGTCTTCATCCTATCACTAGGATGGATAAGGACCTGATTATATCCCGAATAACCATCGAGGAATGACATCATCTCCGACCCGTTTACCTTTTGGAGTATTTCATCGATGGTGGGTAACGGGTAGTTGTCCTTTTGGGATGCCTTATTGAGATTTCTAAAATCAATGCACAACCTTATTTCTCCACTCTTTTTCCTCACAGGGACTAGGTTAGCAACCCACGTGGAATGCCTAACGGGAAAGATGATCTTAGCTTCTAACAGTCACTTCACCTCTTTCTCTATCAAGGGTTCTAATAATGGATTAACTCACCTTTGTCTTTGCCTGAAGGGCTTGGACTCTAGCTTCAGTGGAATCGTGTGCATTATGACATTCTGATCATAGGTTTTCAACTCCTTATAACTCCAAGCAATGCAATCTATGTATTCTTTTAATGCATTTGCTATGGAATCCTTCTCCTGCTTGGTACATGCTTTTGCTATGAATACCTCCCAGGGATTTTCTGCACTTCCAATGTTAACCAAATCATAGGCCTCTCCAGGAGATGGAACCCTTTTACCTTTTCTTGGTTTGCATCCGATATCAAAGATTTTTTCTAATGAAGCTATCTCATCAGGCATCCTATTGTTTTTTACAGGATTTTTATCTTTCGAAACTACCTCCTCTACGTCCCTTTCTTCTTCATCTATGTATTGCTTTTCAAATATACCAGAATTAGTGATAAAATGAAATATGTGCTGTCACTATCAAATACTTGGAAGTTCGTAACATTATCCGGTATCGAGGGACAAGGGACCAACTCTATAGAGAACTTCTTGCATTTCTTATGGTCCACTTGGCTTCAACATACTCGTTTGCTACAGCTAGGGAGTCTTCCAGATGATTGCCCTTTCTCGAGATCAGAGAAATGTTAAAGGCGTCAAACTCATCTATTAAATCTCTGACCCTAGTTCGGTAAAGCCTGAGCCGCTTGTCCTTGCATATGTATTGTCCCCTCACTTGTTTCACCACCAGTTCCGAATCACCAAGGACTTTGATATATTTAATTTTCTTCCGAATGGCCAGCTGTAGTCCAAGAATCAAAGCCTCATATTCTACCATATTGTTTGTGGTAGGGAACTGTAGTCTGTATGCAGCAAATATAGGCTCCTGGTCCGAACATGACAATTCAACACCGGCTCCTGCTCCTTGTCTGGACCTGGATCCATCAAATCTTAAGGTCCAAATGTCTTGATGTCCTTCAGTAAAGTTGCACCCAATCCTTTCATCATGGGTATTTTTGAGTGCTTCTATGTCCAAACAGTATGCTCCCAAATCAGCTTCAATGTACTGGATCTCGTTTGGCTTGTTGTAATCTGTGATCATCTCTTGGAGTCGGGGTTCACTGTTAATTCGAATTTGATTGGCCACTCCCCTCCAAGGCAGCCACATGTGTGAAGAGTCTGTCACAATGTAACCATTTAGGTTCTTACTCCAATCTCTTCCCAATACCATGCCATATTTAATAGGAATATCGAGCACCAATATGTCTATGCGCTGTTGAACTCTAGGTTCTGAATTGACTTGAATATGCACATCACCCAGCTCTCCTACTGCCTCCATGGTTGACCTGTCCAACTGCACCACCCTTCTCCTAGAAGGCTTTGGTGTAAGTCCCAATATTTTACAGATTTCTAAGGGCATGATAGTAGCCGAGGCCCCTGAGTCTATTAAACAATTATGCAAGTTTTTACCTGCAATTCTAATGGTTACCAAAAAGGGAGGTATATCTCGTTTTTATTTTTGTACAACCACTTGGGACTCAGCACTTTTAGCTTCATGAACTTGTGCAGATGGATTTAATCCTTTTGGTGAACTCACTTCTTGGCCTAATAATCGGGCCATGTCATACATCGATACATTGGCCCTATTCTTCTTCATATCTTCCACCAAATTGTAAGTGAGCTTTTCTAGATTTGGCAAGTTTTGCATCATCTTAGACTTTTCGACCTTCGATGGAGGAGGGGGATTGACATCTCCTTTAGGGTCAGGAGGGAGTAATTTATTATTAGGAGGAGCAAAGGAAGTTTTGGGCTCTTTAGAACTCCTAGTGTAATATTTGTGATTTGCTTTCCCAAAACGTTTGTTTGCATGAACTTCCAAAGCTTCTTCATCTTCGCTTCCAAAAAATTCTACATCCTCCTCTTCTTCACTTTCATGGGAATGTATGACCTCCGTTAGCATAGACTCCGGTTTCACATGGCCATAGTGCGAGCAATCATTATCACAAGATCCTGCATCTCCACAGTCTTTCGAAATGTCTACCTGGTTGGCAACGGGATTGGGTACCCGCCTATTGTTAGGCTGCGTGTTATACATTCCTTTTCCTCTATGATTGTGAGGTCGGTTATGGCCCATGGCCTGATCAACTTTTTTATTGACATTCCCCACTGTTACCAACACCTTGGACAACGTTTCTTTCATATTTTCTATGGTTGCTTCGGACCCTTGTGGTTGAGGCACTGCAATTGCAGGTCCAGTTGTGTTGGCTGCATTAGCCACCTCTGGACTGGGTACAATGGCTTGGGTTTGGGAAGGTGGATTCCATCCTGGATTCCCATTTTGAATGGCTTGAGTTTGGGTAGGTGGATTCCATCCTGGATTCACACTTTGAATGGGAGTGATTGTTGGATAAGTCGCTGAGCTTGGCATGTTAATTGGAGCAAACCCCGACATGGTCAACATATTATTGCCCATACCGAACCCATGCAAACCCATCGAGTTATTTTGAATCAAACTCTATGTTTGAACAGTGGCATTCGGATAACCTGACAATGGCGTAACTTGGGTGGGTGTTTGGAAGTTGTTCAACATCGAGCCTGTGGTGCTACTACCTGGTTCATCATGGCAAATTGGTCGTATGGGCCATATTGTCCCATCCCAGTCAATTGAGACAATCCTGCGCTTGGAAGGTTCATCTGCTGTTCGAGAGTCATTGTTTCTGCATAAGCCAAAGGAAGGGTTGTAACCTGAGGGTTCCTTCTAGTCAAAAAAGATGTTAAAGGATCTAAGGCTCCGAAGTATAGCTACAAGGCAATTGTAGGGTCTACTGCAAAGTGACGAGTCACATTTGTATATAGCTTTTGAAATCTCTGATTGAACGTTCGAATGGGTTCATTGGTTTGTATTTTGCAAGATACGAAGAAATTGTATGTCATGGAGGGATCTACTAACTGTCTAAATTGACCTATGAACGCAGTTTCTAGCTGGGCCCATGAAGTTATGGACCCTGCTGGCAAATTTCGATACCATTCGTTAGCAATGTGGTCTAGACTAGCAGGGAAAACTTGACAGGCAACATCCTCGTGAGTAACCCCCTGCCTAAACATGTAATATTTATAGATTTGGACATGATCTTCTGCTTGTTGTTGGACCATCATGAATGAATTTGGGTAATCCCCTTTCAATGTTTCTAGGCAAGTCGTGGACTGCCCTGGGAATATCTAAAGGGGAACTCTGAGCACCATACCAAAGGGTAGGTGGCTGTTGTTGTTGTTGTTGTTGGGCCATGTTATTCAAAGGTGTCAACCTTGTGGGAATAATTGGAACTCCTGGAACTGTGGAGACAAATACAACTGGTGTTACTATCCCACTTGAACTTAAGGGTTCAGGCCCACTAGAGGTACTTGAGTCCAAAGAAATCCCTAACTCAAGTATACTAGGTGGTATTTCAACTTCTAATGTTTTGTTTTTTGGCCTCCTAGCAGTGGGAGAAAGGCTTTGGAAGATAGTTTCCCCTATGGTTTTAGACCTAGTAGCAATGTACTCAGGTTGGGCCAGCTTGGAAACTCTAGGACTCTAAAAGATTTCTCAACTCTGCTGCCAGATAAAATGTCTAAATGTTACACCTGCAAGCACAATAGGTGGAAACAAAACTACCCACGTTAATTGTTAGAACAAATCAAAATTGCAAAGCAATACAGAAGGCCCTCCTTCTAGCGCCAAAATGTTGAGTGTTAATTTGTCATATTACAAATAATAAAACGCAACTTAGAGTCTCGAACAAAAGACTCTTTCTTGCAAAGAAATAATTTATTTTATTTTCCTTCCTTTTATTATTTCTCCAAGCTTCTTCGTGAAACAACTTTTACGTATATAAAAATGAATTTCAATTTAATACATACAGCTGGATATATCCCAGAATAACTCAAATCCTGTAGATAGCTGTTAACAAGGGGCCTTTGTTGATTCTCAATGAACTTTATAATCTTGACTTGTTTGATTAATCAAAAATAAACAAAAATCCTTTTGATGTTCTAATATTCACAATTTATTCTTTGGTTAACCTGTTCGTTTTATCTCTATTCAATAGTTTTATTATTTCAATGTTAGTCTCTGACATGAAATTAAGCATATCAAGGAATAAAACATAAACTGTTATTTTTGAGTCAGCTGGAAAATAATGAAGGATATTAAAGTGGTTAACGATCTCCTCCTTGCAAAATCCCAAGTCAAGAGATGAAGTCCCCAAAACAACCCAATCGATCAGATCTATACTAACACACAATCTAATCAGATCAGATGCAAGACTCTAAGGAAAAGAATATAACTGCATCATTCTACCATTCACCTATCGTAACCCATCCCATGGTGTAAACGAAATAGATACAAGACAAAATGATGCAATGGAAAGATTGACAATAAAACAATAGTTTTTGCTTCGATATCCTTTTGATTTTACACACAAAAGTCATGTTACCAAAGCAAAATCCTTTATTTCAATAAATAATGCTTTTTGTTACAGTCTCCAGCCCCTTATCCATCTACATTTCTGCTATTTAACCTTTCTATCGTGCGTTCTCGACTGTTCCATGACGCTTCGTTTCGACTCCCGGACCCTTCGCTTCAATTCTCGCCTTTTGGTATTCTAACCTTTGCATGCATTCGTAATGCTCGATCTCTGTGGCCAGTAACTGTTGTTATGAAACGTTACTCTGGTTCTATCATTTCTGCCACGTGTCCTGCGTCTCCTGCACCTTTCGTAACGCTTTCCCATGGAAATCCCGATAGAATTTGCATTTGGCCTCTTCCGTTTCCTAGCCGTGATAACGCGACATGTCACGAAATCATGACATGTCGTGATATCACGACATGTTCTTGGTCCGTACGCCCGTAGTAGCTCATTGTAGCGATATCGCTACCAACTTTGCTTTGCCTTCTTTTCAAAAAGTGGTTCCGAGCTATCGCTACCACTTTGGTTCCGAGCTATCGCTACCACTTTGGTTCCGAGCCTTCCTTCGATGAAGTGGTAGCGATATCGCTACCACTTTGGTTTCGAGCCTTCCTTCGATGAAGTGGTAGCGATATCGCTACCACTTTTTGTCTCGAGCCTTTGTTTCGCAAAGTGGTAGCGATATCGCTACCACCTTGCTTTCACACCTTTTGCTTTGTAAAGTGGTAGCGATTCGCTACCACCTTTCTTTCGGCAACTTGTAGCGAAATCGCTACCATTCTCAACTTTTCGTACGCTTCCAAAAAATGCGTCGCGATTTCACAACACCTCTTTTCTTTGCTGTCGACACGTCGCGATTTCGTGACAGATTTCAATTTTTTGCAGCGATGGAGAGACAGGTCGCGATTTCGCGACATATCGCGATATCGCGACATGTCGCGATATCGCGACATGTCGCGATATTGCGACATGTCACGATTTCGCGACCCTTTCAACACTTAGGCATTTTCCTTATTTTCTTCATTTTTAGCATCCGAGTCTTTGAGATCTTCCCTAAAACCTGCAAAAACAAAGGTGGGTCCCCACTTTTGGGGTGTGTTGTGGATGAACCAAAACAATAACCATATCAAGTATGACGAGAATCGAAAAGAGAATTTAGACCCTTTCTTAAGTGCATCCAAACCCTCGTGAATCTTTGAACATAAGAAACCTGGCCAGTCAAAGAATATCGGCCTCACACTTTTATCCATGACAGAAGAGTCATAATTTTTGGGGTTAGACAAGCATTCAACTAAGGTAATTTTCCATTTTTGTACTTTTTCATTAGTCTTGAGGTCTGCTATCATAGCTAATATGGAATACAACTCTAGATTTTTGAATTCTATGATATTGATGGGAGGCTCAGGTGGGTTTTCCCCTACAGGTAAGTCTTTCAACTGGGACACCAGAAAATTATTTATCTTCTCAAAGGGGCCAAAGTATTTAGCTTGACTCTCGAGGTCAAAGGATTTTGGTTCAAAAGCAGGTACATGACCAGTGGCGAAAGCAAAAATAAAAGCATCTTTGCTCAAAGTAAATAAAACCCTCCCATTACAATCTCTTACATTCTTCCCCTTTTTGTCATAGAAATTAGCAATTGCCCTTACTAACTCAGGGCAAGGATGTACAGGAATATATACATACCAGTATAAAAATGAATGGAAGACAAAAGTAGAAGGAGAAGATGTCGAGACTCTGGTAGCCACTCTGTCTGCTATGTTGCTCCGGATCTTTCCCGGGTCTTTCCAGGTCACAATTGTGTCACTTATTCTTGCATCCTTATCTATGAATTTGTTACTCATCTCTTCTCTTTTTCTTACTACCGAAGGTGTTGAAGGTGATGCAGCCACTACTTCCTATTTCTTATTCTTTCTCGGAGCCATGGAAAACTAATGGGTGGTTCACTTCTGAAAATACTACTAACAACTGCTTCGAAACCTTTTCTTGTTGAGAAAGCTGGGAACTATGAATATCACAGTCAAAATTTTCTTCTTTCTCTCTGTAGGATTTGGAAATGGCAAGTAACAGTATGAAACTTCACTTAGGTGAAAATTTAGTTTCTTCTTCATGTTGTTTTTGGAAAGACATGCGATAAATTGCATTAATTGCGGTTGGTGGAAGCGATTCTCTCGGATTTCTTTGAACTTTATTTCTGCCACCTTTCTTAGAATGTTTTTTCTTGAAACACTAACTGACCAATTAATTCTGCATGGGAAATAGCAATAGTACCTGCCAAACTCTGTGTCACCTGACCAAATGGTTACTTCTGCCTGCTTATTTTTTGGCACGTGTCTACTCAGGAAATCTCTTCGATGACCGGTTTAGAAAACCTTGTGAGAAGGAAATAACAGTTCTCAAGGGATATTTTTATTAATATATTCTCGCTAGTTCCTCAAGACCATGTGGCACTTTTGAATTTGATATTTTGAAATGACAAAACAACGCTTTTTTCCCTCTGTTTTCTATTGTGTTGTCAAACTATGGTTGGTTGTGAGCGTCCAACCAAAATCTGTACTAAGCCCAAAATTCAATAA